>CM064917.1:29359696-29729696 GCA_032727855.1 Quercus ilex subsp. ballota
ATTTTATCACGGCTACTAGCAAACTCAAACATGAAACATGTCATTTTATGGGATTTAATATCAAGAAAATTAAGTTAATGCTTTTACCCATAAATTCCAATTTTGATACCAATCTTTAAAACCCTAATAATAATTATATCACATAAATACAGCATAATTTCAGATTTCCCTTTCAAAATAAAAACCACAATACAAAATTCCTAAATAATTTTCAAGATGAAATAATAAATAAATAAAATTAAAACCCTAAATAATATCACATTTGATAATAAGAAAAACAAAAACATGATAGGAAAACCAAGTAATTTTAGCAAATAAGATATTATTTTTCTAATTTTCAACCACAAACACAACCACACAAGTTCACAACACAAAATCCTAAATATTTTTGCAATAAGAGAGTAACGAAACCAAAAAAAAAAAAAAAAAAGGGTAAAAAGATAAAGGATCAAGGGAAATAACCAAGTTGGGGCGTGTAAGGAGGAGGAGCAATGTGTGGCGTCGACAGTGAGAAGGAGCTAGGCTGACTCAGCGGTTGAGATTGAGAGTTAGAGTGAGAGTAAGGGAGAGGCAGATAGAAAAGTAAGATTAGGGTTTGAGAGAAAATAAGATATTCATACTAGGAAATTAGGGTTTATATATATATATATATATATATATATACAGGTTGGGTTCGGGCCAGGTATGCCTAATACTCGGACCCAACCTGAACCCGCTTTGGGTTTTTTTTTTTAATGAAAAACCAGATCTAACCCTAATGTTTAATGGGCCGGGTAAAACTCAACCTATTAGGGTTGGGTCTGGTACATTTTGCCATCCCTACTTTTTTCTGACTTTTCCTCACTTTTTATTCTATATTCTCTATTTTTTTTTCCACACTTTTTAAAATGGGGGGAGGGGGTGTATTTATAGGAGCGGTGAGAAAACAGGAGGCTAGCATTAGTGTATCCTAATACACTAGTGCTAGTCTCCAATTTTTGCCCCCTCATCAACCCTTTTTCGTCTTTTTCTAATTTCTGGCTTGATCTTCGTGTTGCTGTTTGGAGGCCTTTCTGAGCTCCGTTTTCTTCATATTTTATATTCATAGAAAACTCTCGATGTTTAGTTTCCAAAAGTTCTAGTCTCGTTTGATTTGAAGCTACGGTCCTTGGGGTATCAACCTTAGAAGGAAGGTGACACATGTCATTTTTGTCTTGAAAAATTCATATCTTCCAATTTGAAGAAAATATCGTCAAGCCCTTTTGATGAAAATTAGCTAAGACCTTGTTCTTTAAGATGGTCCAGACCACTCATTCCAATTCATGCCTAATCGGTACAGTTTATTGCGCGAAGTCGAGTAAAAAAATGCTAGTTTTTTTCCTGGGAAAAAAAAGTGAATGTTTTTATTAGGGTTTTGGATATTTTGGTGATATCTCATCTACTTTAACTCCGATTTTGGCCCATAAACTATCGTTTCGAAGGTAAAAGTATGCCCTATGAGACGATCTAAAATTCAACACAATCATACGTTCAGATAAAAAATTCAACTTTTTGACCATACCCAGTTAGGGTTTTGAATCATATCAAAAAATAGGGGCAGCGCCACACTTTGTTTAGGCGGTTCAAATGAGCCCCTTGACTTCAATTTTTATTTTTATATATAATATATTTTTTGTTAGTTTAATACTTTAATTTATTCTTAAAAATGATATTTTTGCACACCCTAACTTAAATTTTATACACCTTTATTACAAATATTTCCAACTCTAGGAGTAAGAATAAGTGTTTGTGAATTGTAAGTGTCACTCTTTATCATAAATTTATATTAGAGTAATGCTACCGCCACAAACTATTTTACAATATTTTTACAAAATGTTGATGTGACCAACCTCTTATTGGTTTTCATCTAGACCCACCATTAATATCACTTTTTCATTTACTAATAATCACTCACAATATCAACAGTTTGTAAAATTTTTTGTAATATAGTTTGTATCTCTATCACTATTCTTTATATTATATGTGTGTGAGTGTATCTAATATTGATTGTGTGCATTACTTTTTGTTATAATGTTATTTGTGTAAATAATGATGTGTGTGGAAGTTTGCGTGTAAAGTATAAATATAAGAGAAATGTTTTGACACCACTTTCATGAAAAAATATAACAATTGCTTTAAGGTTATTCGCTAACATAACCCTAAATATAATATACCTTTATATAATTTAGTAATGAGGAAATAGAGAGGGTTTTGTATGCGTGTGTATTATTATATGTTATAATAACTTTTTATTATAAAGTCAGAATAATTTAAGAAAAAAAAAATTGTAAAGTTAGTAATTGTTCAAGTATTTGATTGGTTAAGTAAACACGTAGTGTATTATTTATATATGAATGAGTGTGGTTGTGTGCGTGAATAATTAATACAAAACCAATGAGTTGAGTTTATTTATTTAGTTTAAAATATTTTTATAAAAGCAAAGACAAATAGATAATAACAATTGCATAAAAATAAAAATGTTAGACAAACTTAACAAAATAAAATTGTCATAACTACCCACAATGGTAATAAATACTCATAATGAACTATCATATAACAATTCAAAATTTGTAAACTTGTAGAAAGAAATTGTAAAACTTAATTTTTTTTTTTTGTCAAATAACTCAGTATATTCAAGTTCTCTTTTTATTAATTTTTTTTTCATTTAAGTTTTTTAATGACCCCCCTAAACAAAATTCATGGAGCCGCCACTGTAAAAAAACCTTTGATATGATTTTGAATCATATCAAAAAACATACTAGCTACTGTGTTTTAGTTTAGAAAATAGAGAATAGGGTTTTGAAAAGATGGAAGCATGAAAATAGACTCTTTCTATCTAGGGTTTGGATTGAGGACATAAGGTTGGTATTTATATGTGTAAACTAGGGTTTTCACAGCTTTTTAGAGGGTTTTGGACTTTCCTAAGAGTTTAAGGGCTGGGCCCCATCAAAGAATGAAGCTTTGGGCACTTAAAATTGAATTTCTAAGGTTTTGGAACTGAGCATGCGCGCGCATGCTTCCAAACATGCATGCGTAGAACCCTAAATTCCACTATACTGCTAGCCCGACTTTAAATAGCCATAACTCACTCAATTTAAATTTTAATTGCACAAATCAAAACAATGAGCAAATATCATTTTTTAGAATCGTTTTCAAAGTGATTTGAGCACTTTTGTGTTGTAATTACTTCTAAACTATTATGCACTCTTAAATTACCTTTGGTTACCATATGTCAAGCTCATCGTTGGGGCCGAGGACCAAAGGTTATTAATGGGTATAAAATGTGATGTCTACACATCTTAATCTAAAGATTTATTCATAATCCTTAAAACAAAATTTGAAAACTTTTCAAGTGCGAAAAATTTCAGTGACCCGCTGATTTACACTTTCAACAAGTTTAACAAATGTTAGAGTACATATGTGGCAAAGTGACATCGCATGGGTGCTAATTTAATCATTTTTTTATGACGTGTCTTGTTTTAATTGGGACAAACTATCTAAGAATTTCCTAAGATAGGATGAGTGGTCCCAAGTGGGCATAGCATTTCTAATTTTTATTTGAGAGTTCATGGTTGTTGTCAAGTAAATAATATGCAACTTCCGCATATCACCATGCCAAGAGCATTGTAGCTCAATTGGTTGACACTCCTAGTGTGCCTATGAAACCCAAGTTCAAATCCCCCTCATTATAACTATCAAATTATCCCAATAAAATAAATGCATTTTGATCATAACTCATTGAGGGAAATCCAAAAACTGCATTGTAATAGAAACGTAAACTTCTTTCCATTTTCCATTATTTTTTCTAAAATTTTTTTCATTTTCAATCTAGAATTCTCCTACACAAACAGAGAGAATGAGGCAAATAACTAAAAGACAATATAAAAAATTGAGAAAACATAAACATCAAATCAACTAAGGTCCATAAAGATATATCCTTTTGAAAGGGAGAAAAGAAAAATTTCTAAGAATTTGCCATTTTTAATTTGGTTCTCTAACACAAACAATAGTTAGTAAATTAAACCATACAAGAAAAAGGGGACAAATAACCAAAAGACAGCATATTATAAACTGAGAAAACATACACATAAAATCAACTAGGGTTCATAAGTAGTTAAAATATTAAACAACATCCTTTGTTAGATCCAAAGACTATTAGAAGTAGCTAAATATTAAAGTTGTGATATTGATCACACTAATGGTTTTTCAAATAGTAGGATATGATACCCTGTGAACAAGAGGGAATTCTTTCACTTCATTCTTTTTTGTCAAGATCGAGACACGACCAGATCGAAGTATTTTTCCATAGCCATTAACTCCCCAATTTTTGCCCCATGAATTTCTAATCAACCAATAATCCTCTCCATTCTCAGTGTCATACCCAACCACGAGGATGGCATGGACACCTTTTGGTTTCTTTGCAATTAATGGATCCTGCGGGCCTTTGTAAATTTCCTGAAACCATTAGAAAAAGACGAATTAGACAATATCATAATAATTCCTATATAAACTATACAAACAATGATTATTTACCCCTTTTAGTTTTAGAAATTCATCAAAAATATGGACAGCTGCAGCCACTGGGTGCTCTGAAACTTTCTTAAGAAAAGCAATTTGATCATTGTCACCAATTTTCTCAAAACCTGTAATACTAACTCCTGGCTGAAAGAAATAAAAATAAAATACACGTAAGAAGCCAAATAATGAACATAAACACATATATAAATATATGCCTAAATATATATATATATATATATATACACATTACCTTAGTTTTTGGTTTACAGTCTCCTTTTTGTCCTTGAAAAGGATAGTCTTCCTCGGCCGAAATGCCATTCTTCATTATCCACTTAAATGCTTTGTTAGTTGCATAATTGTAGCAACCTTTTTCATCACAATCCTCGGGATTCAAAACACAACAGTCTATCATTATGGTGCTAACGGAGTTATGGCCTTATCGATGTCCCTGAGAGAGTATAGAGCTTCTATGGCCCCAGTGGCAGTCATTGCCCAACAACAATCTTTAAACAATAAAAAAGTAGAACATTATAATATTATTTATTTCGTGCTAAAAATCAAAAGTTAGAAGAAAATGAAGAGCTTTGTAAATACTTACTACAACCCCTTTGTTCTCTAACTGGACCGAGCAAATAACTCCAATCCTTTGGTGCAGGAACTTCACCCTATTAAAACAAGATGATACAACCAATTCATACTTCACTCACAAAGCTTTTAGAAATTATCTCAGGTCTTCTTAACATTATAATGAACAAAAAAAAACTTCATTTGATTACTTCTAATACACTATAAGAAATCAAATATTTATTAGTGCACATTATTGATGTTGCATGAGTTTTCAGCAACTATGTTGGCTATAGCATAGTTGTAAATTATAATTAAAATGTTATATATTAGGCTATAATAAGTTATTAAAAAAAAATCTATATTAACTTTATGAAGGAAAATTTTAAAATCAACTCAAAATTTTTATATTTACTTATATAATAAGAAACATATACCTTTATTTATTTAATTAATTTTTTGAGAAGGTTATAGCTTCAAAGTTCATTAGCTTATTCAGATTAAATATATAGACTAGTTAAAAGTACAATCATGCCTTAAAAAAATGAGACTTTGTTAAGCCAACTTATAAGCTTAAAAGAAATGAAATCTTAGTGTGTAATCTTGTGTGCACTAGAAAATTGTGAGAATTAAATTGAGAACTACTATATATAATTTGAATTTCTTCTTAAAATAAAATGTATAATTTGAACTGTATAATTTTGATTATTTTTAGTTCTACTCATGTATATCCATGGGGCTATATACTAGTATTTATTAAAGACTAAGTTTTAAAGATTAAGTTTGTTGTAATAATTATCTTACTAATGACAATGCAGTAAATATAAGAGAATTTCAAAGCAAATGAATAGAATAAGTTTATACCATTTTTATTTATTTATTTAGCTATTGACTTACACTTATATTTTCCATAAAATTATGGAAAATGAGATAAAGAAAATAATTTTAAAAAAATTACAAGAATTTAAATGGCTTACCCCCATCCTTTAGATTTAGAAATATTGCAAGTATCTGCATCAATACAAAAATTCTATGTAAGACTTTTACTTAAGGAAAAAGTGGCTATAATAGAAAAGTAATAATAAAAAAAAGCATGAAACCACGGAAAACACAATTTATTCATCTCTACGGTAATCCAATATATCAAGTCGCTCTTAGAAACCAAGGATAAATACTACATCTATTTTGATACACATGTTTGTACCTCACCGCCAACAACTACTAAATATATTAAATCAAATCATTTCTATGTTCCGGAAAATGGAGAGCATATTTGGACATGATTTCAAAGAAATCATGTTATTCTTAACAAAAGCATGTTGTTGCTGACCTAGGTTATAGACTTATAGTTGCATGAATTTATGAAAATTTTATACCTATATGCAATACAATAACATATATAGGTCCATTCCCTATATAGAGTTTTTATTTGAATTTTGAGTCATGAAACATGGAAACTAAGTTTTGTTTTCTATTTATTTCTTGTATACTACTTGAGAAATAATCAATTAAGGGTGTGTTTAGTTTAAAGAAAATTGATCAAGAAGAAGAACAAGAATTTATACCTTAATGTGAGAGAGTTTCAAGAGTGAAAAAGAAAAAAAATAACCTTTAATGTGAGGGAGTTTCAAGAGTGAAGAAGAAAGAATGTGAAATTCTTTTGTAAAAGAAACTGAGTGTTTTGAAATAGATAAATGAAAAACGAAAAAAAAAAAAATAATAATAATAATAATTGAAAGTCACATTGACTGAGGAGTAAGGATATTATAGTCTCTACTCACCAATGCCACATCATGCATGTATATAAATATGCATGCCTATGGGCAATGGCATATAATCATTCACATGTTACATTGGCTCATTATGAATAACTAATCATAAGTGCAATTATTATTATTATTATTTTTCATATCCGTCTTAGACATACCAAATGGATGTGCTTTTGTTCATGTTGACATAAAGACAAATTTATTTTAGAAAAAAGGAAAAGAAAAAAAAAAGAAAAAAAAAGAAGAAGAGAGAGGATTATATTGATACGAGCTTGATTTGCTTACATGGCACCCTACCCTACAACAAAAAACGTTTATTGCAACGAAAAAAACCATTGCAATAGCATTAGAGTCATTGCAATAGTTGATACAAAATGTTGCAATGAAATTTGAGGTAATAAGTTTATACAACAAAAATTTTTGTTGTAATAAACTCCAAATATTTTAATAACTTTGATGCAATAATATATATATTGTTGCAATAAACAATTTACTATTTTGAATATCTTGTAAGTATAGGCTATTACTTCATGAAACTTATTGTAATATATTGCAAATAATTGAACAAAATAAGTCGGATTAAATTACTGCAATGATATCTTTATTGTAAAACATAATTAATTCATTTTGTCACTGCGGTTGACTATGAAATAATTGATATCAAATTATTGCAACGAACTATTCGTTGCAATTACATGTTTGTTATTGCAATAGATTGTAAAAGAATTAATATCAAATTATTGCAATGGTAACTTCGTTGCAATAAGCTATTAGTTCAAAATTTTCGTTGCAATAGATTGTAAAAATAATTTGTATCAATTTATTGCAATGATTCTTTCATTTTAAGTTATTGCAACAATTTTTCATAATATATTATAACTTTTATTGCAACTGAAAATTATAAGTTGTTGCAACTTATTATTGTTGATGCAATAGTTTAACACTTTTAAGTTACTATTGCAACCATTTTAACTTGTAGATGCGATATTTTATCTAAAACTGCTATGTACATATTTTGTTGTATTAACACTTGATGTAATAGACATTTTTTGATGTAGTGCTAGTACATCCTATCTACTAGTAAACTCAATGCTACTTTATTGCCTCCCTTGGAAATCCATTAAAAAATGAGTAATGTTAGGACATAATTTTATGCCACAACTTGCTATGTGTCGAGTTGTGAGTAGTGAAAGTGTGTTGATATGGCCTCAATTCTAAGAGATCCACTAGAAAAATTGATTTGGTCACAGCCCCTCAACAGATTGTAATTGACACAATTGGAGTTTGTCTATTTATGCAACAACAACTGCAAAAAAAATAAAAAAATAAAATTGAAAAAAACAAACAAAATAAACAACGGGCATGAAACAACCCAGTAAAAGTAGTCAAAACTCGAGAATATTATTGCTTTTATACTGTTAGTACTAGCACTGAAACAACACAGTAAAGTAGTCAAATCTCAAAAGATTGTTATTGCTTTTATACTATAATACTAGCACATCCTCTGATCCAAGATATTCTCATGCTACTATAACTTTAGGAAGGTCTGGTTCTCTAAAAAACAAAACCTTTAGGAAGGTCATAGTTGAAAGTGATGCTAAAGGGGTAATTGATGCTCCCTATAGTCTCCTTTGGATCTAATGCCTTGAAGAATATAACAGGCCATAACTTCAGACGCTCTCAGATTAGCATTCCCTATTTCCCATATCCAGTACAGCTGGTCCCCTAGAGAAGCAAATTAATGGAGCCACTAATATGGTCTAATTGTAATAGATTTGGAGATTGTTTTGCTATTGGTGCTGCTCCTGCTGAGTTTTCTGATGTTATTATACTCCAGGAGCAAGCCCACCCTTGTTGATTTATTCCTTGTTTCTTTTCTTTAATAAATCTTTTTTTAGTTGTCTATAAAAAAATAAAAAAAAAAAGTGTTCAATAGGAAGTATCTGGACTCTGGAGTTGGACAAAGAATGAGCCACCAAGTAACAGTAACACTGTCAGCTCTATAGCAACAACTAACAAGCTTGTGTTAGATAATAGCTGGAAAGCACGGACGCGGCGCCAGAGGCACCGCACCTGCGTTAGACGCGGCGATGCGCGTCGGACGCCGCTGATTGCGCGTCCGTGCCGCGTCGGGCCGCGTCCTACCACGTGGCGAAGCCGACTCGCGCCGACGCGGCTCAACTCGGGCCGACTCGGGCCGATTCGGGCCGTTTCGGCCGTATCGGCCGAAACCGCCGATATGGCCGGTTCAGGCCAAAACTCATCTCTCTTCTCTGTGCTCTCCCTCTCTGCGAGTCTGCGGTAGTGCGGTGTGCTCGGACTGGCTTAAGAAAACAAAAGAAAGGTTAAAAGAAGAAAATGTATGAACTGGGAAGGGGACAGAGAGGAGAGGCGGAGACGGTTGGGGAAGAAAGAGTGAAAGACTAACGGGAAGAAAAGAAAAAATATGCAGAAGGAAAAGGCTGAGTCTGACTTGGTGTGGAGATTTTTTTTTAAAATGTGTGGTGTAGATTAAGTTTTGGAAATTGGAAAATAGAAGCCTTGGGGAAATAAAATAAAAAATAAATAAAAGGTGAGGTTGATATTCTGATGAGACCAAAAGCCTTGGGGAAATAAAATAAAAAATAAATAAAAGGTAAAGTTGATATTTTGATGAGACTAGATGTGTTGTTGACTTGTTGTGGCAGGTGAATAGAGAGAATAAAAGAAAAAAGATTAATCTTGTGGGTTATATTTAATTTAGGAATATCATATTTTAGTTATTATTTACTATTATTTTTAAATTTGGGATATGTGTATATAATATAAAAAAGTATGCTTAGTAATATATTAAAAATATAAATAAAAATATTTTTAATAATTTTTTAATCGCCGAGTCCCGCCGCACCCGCACCAGCACCCGAATCCCAAAACGCACCCGTGCTTCCTAGGATAATAGATTAGTGCTGCCCAAACATGAATTGACAAATTAACAAGGGAGAAACTACATTTTTTTTTTCTTTCTTGTGCCCAAAACTGGGAAAATAAATCCTGTACTATTATCTTAAAAAAAAAAAAAAAAAAAAAACTTCATTAATAAACTCACCTCTGTCGATCGGTTTCAAGAATTGGGTTCAACTCCAAGAACTATAACATTTTACCCTCTTTTGCTATAATATTTATGGGTTCAAAAATTTACCTATATTAGATGATTAATTTTAGTTACATTATTTATTCATGATATAAGATTATATTTCAATATTCCTCAACAAAAAAAAAAAAAAAAAAATTCAATATTGTTGCAATACGTGTAAATTAATTGGATTTCAAAGAGTGGAGCTATTTTCAATTAGCCCAAACCTAAACGCGCATCAAACCCAATATCATTCTAGGCTAGTCTGAAACGTGCGTGAAGTGCCAAAACATTAATGTCTTCGTTTGGATTCCGCGTTTGCGTTTCAGTAAACGCGTTTTTTTTTTTTTTTTTGGCCGCATTATTTGACTTTGGGAGACAAAAAATCTGTGCATGAACAGTGCGTGCACTATTTACGCACTGTTCATGCACTGTTTATACAATAAAAATATTAAAAATAGGTCCCACGGTACTATTCACACATTTAAAAATTATTTTGCTATAGTATTTTCAGTTTTCAGTTTCAGCAACAATAAGTTCAATCCAAATGGACCCATATGTGTGTTGAAAATAATGAGGTCAAATCTTATTTGATTTTAGAATTTTATTTTCTCTTTTAGAAGCAATATTAGTCCGATTTTACAAATAATAATAATAAAAAAATGAAGATGAATCATATTCAAGAATATATTTTTTTAGAGAGTTTCAATTTATGACGTCTGTTTCTGAATCAAATAATAGTTTTTTATTATCAGAGCAAGATATTAATCAATTTTTGGTGTAGGCAAAGATAGAATCCCAGATCTCTTATTCAACCATAAAAAAATTTATTAATTAAACTAACTAGAATCTACTATATTCAAGAATATAAACTTTATGTTTTCTAACTTATATTCAAAATAACAATGGGCCTTTGTTTAATCCAAACTAATAATAAAATAATGGGCTCAATGTTACGGGCCTAATTACAGTCATTAATTGGGCATGGAACCCATCCGATTGGGCTGATTTGGGATAAAAAGACTGAACTGATTTTTTTTTTTTCCAAGCTTTTTACTTTTAATTTCTTAAATCTCACCTTTTTTTTTATTATTTCTTTTTCTATTTTTGATAAATTAATATTATTAAACCTCACCTTTTCAATTTGCACAAAAATGGATACTTAAAAATATGAACCAATTAATCGATGTTTATCATTTTATACTTATACAAAATAGTTAAATTTGATGACATGTTTGGAACTAAACCTTGTCCTCTCCCTAAAGGATATTGATGGTGCGTTATAAAATCCTAACTCCAAATTCGTTGAGGTTGTCCAAAGGGAAGAAGGATAGACAGCAGACTGCAATAATATGCTCGTCCCTCTATGAGGTCGTCCATATGAAGGATGACCTCCATGCATTCTTGACACTTCTCCTCGTCTTCACCTAGGACGGACTCCTCTTTTGTCTCACAACTGACAAATTTATTACTAAAAGTAGTTTTCCATGACAGTTATGGAGAACAACCCAAATAAGGTAACTTCCAAGGCAGTTATGGAAGTTACCTCTGAATTTTCCGAGTTCCTCAATGATAGGGACAGTTACTAAACAAGTAACTATCCCAAGGCGTATGCTATATAAGCGTTTGTCCACGAGAAGGTAAGGGAGAGACATTTTTTCTGATTCCAAGAAACACTTCTTTTTATTTGGAATTACAAACCCACTGACTTGACCATCAGAGGATTCTTGACCGGCCTCAACCGGTCCTCTCTGATTTTATATTTGCTTTTTCAAGAATCAGTCTTCAAGATCATCAACACTCGGAGATTTTCAGCCTACTGATTTCCAAGGATTCATCAGTTGGCGCCATATGTGGGAAAGAATTTGTCGCACTTGAACTTCATTTGTTGAGTTCTGCGATTTCTTTCTCCGACAAAGGGCTGAAATGGTTCGGACAAGATCAAGGGCTACCAGTCTAGGCCCTCAAGAGAGTAGAGATGCTTCCAGTAACCCCCATCATGGCCATCAATTGGCGCCTGCCATGCAACCATCTTTTGTCTAACACGTGCAGTCAATTGCCGCTGCCATGACAGAGTTAACTTGCTAGAACCAGGAATTGAGAAGAGAGATTAATCTCAGAAGGCAACGGCATGAGACATATGGAGAAGAGCATGGACAGAGCCAGGGAGATGTAAGAAATGCAGTGCCAGAAAGCCAATCAAGGGGTACTACACCAAGAAGGGTGCCACACTTGGAGAGAGAGATGGACTAGATGAGGAAAGTTATGGATGAGATGAGGGAGAACATGAGAAGAACAAATCCCGCAGAAGACTTATTTCACAGAACAAATTCTCCCTTCACAGCTTCCATCAATGGCCACCCCTTGCCTCCAAAATTCAAGATGCCTTCATTGGATTCGTATGATGGAACGCGTGACCCGTTTGATCACATTGCTACTTTTAAGACTATAATGCACCTTTAAGGGGTTCCTGATGAAATTATTGTAGAGCCTTCCCTACCACCCTTAAAGGTCTGGCACGAGTCTAGTTCAGCAAAATACCCTCGAATTCAGTAAGTTCTTTCGAAGAGTTAAGCAAATTGTTTGTAAATAACTTCATTGGGGGACAGAGACACAAGCGTTCCTTGTCTAGCTTGTTAACCATAGAGCAAGGAGAGAATGAAAGCTTGCAGTCCTTCATCACTCGCTTCAACAGGGAAGCCCTGAGCATGGACGAAGTGGATGACAAGCTATTATTGGCGGCCTTCCATAACGGGGTTAATTCTGACTTATTCATACATAAACTTTATGAAAAAAAGCCTTAGTCCATGGCCGAACTCATCCATTCGGCCCAAAATTTTATGAATGTAGAAGACGCGATCATAGCTAAGAAGAGGAAGAGAGCTGAGAGAATAGAAGTAAACTCCACTTGCCATTCCGAGCAAAGTCCTCGTCCAAAGAAGGGACGAACGGAAGAAAGGAGAAAGTGAGATAATAAAAAACCTGGCTCTTCAGCGTGAAATCAACAATATACCCCTTTGAACGTGCCACTTGAGTAGGTCCTTATGCAAATCAAGGATGATCCTTCCTTGAAGTGGCCAGAGAAAATGAAAGGAGATCCCAATAAGCGCAATATGAATAAGTATTGTCGCTTCCATAGAGATCATGGGCATGATACGGACGAGTGTTTTGATCTAAAGCAGCAAATTGAAAATCTCATAAGGCAAGGAAAGTTGAGAAATTTCCTTGGACGAGACCATAAGGACGGGAAACTGAAAGGGAAGGCAAAAGAATCATCACGACCACCGCTCGGAAAAATAAGAGTTATCATAGGGGGGAAGTTCAACAGGCTAGTCGACCAAGTCAAAGAAGGCATACCTCAAGGTAGTGTAGAACGTCCAACTTTCTGGATGATCACCAAGGGCAAGGACCACGGACGAGCAATCGATCACTTTCATGGACGAAGACGCTGAGAGAATTCACCACCCTCCCGATGATGCTACTGTCATCACTTTGCTTATTGCTGACTACACGACTAAAAGGGTGTTGGTGGACAATGGAAGCTCGGCAGACATTTTATATTATCCAGCTTTTTAACAGGTGAGGTTAGGACGAGACCGGCTCTGTCCAGCGAGCTCTCCCCTGGTAGGTTTTGGTGGTATGAAGGTACAACCTGTAGGCACTATTTCATTATCAATGGTAGTGGGGACATATCCGCAACAAATCACCAAGGATGTGAATTTCCTTGTGGTAGATTGTTCATCCTCCTACAACGCCATAATTGGAAGGCCAACTTTAAATAGTTGAAAGGTTGTCACATCTACCTATCACCTGTAGGTCAAGTTTCCAACAGAGTATGGAGTAAGACAAGTACAAGGAGACCAACTAGCAGTAAAAGAATATTACCTAGCCATGTAGGCCATGGACGAGCAAGTTCAAGCCATGAATATTGAAGAAAAGAAAGTTGTGGCAGAGCCCACCGAAGCATTGGAAGATATTTCCTTAGATGAAAATAACCCTAAGAGGTGTACCAAGGTTGGAGCAGATTTAAAAGTGAAGATTAAGAAGGATCTCATCTGTTTTTTGAAGAAAAATATTGATGTGTTTGCTTGGAGTCATGAGGATATGCTAGGTATAGATCCTAGTGTCATTACCCACCATCTGAATGTATGTCATTCCTCCAAGTCAGTGCGACAAAAGAAAAGGGTGTTTGCCCCTGAGAGAGATAAAGCTATCAAAGATGAAGTTCAAAAGTTGATCGTGGCGAAGTTTATTCGAGAAGTGTACTATTCGAATTGGTTGGCTAATGTAGTAATGGTCAAGAAGGCAAACGGTAAGTGGAGAATGTGTGTAGATTTTACCGATCTAAACAAAGTTTACCCCAAGGATAGCTACCCATTGCTGCATATTGATCAGCTGGTGGATTCTACCGCAGGCCAAAGGTTAATAAGTTTCATGGATGCTTTCTCAGGATACAACCAAATAAGGATGGACTAGGCAGACCAGGAAAAGACATTCTTCGTCACCAGTCAAGGCTTATTCTGTTATAAGGTGATGCCCTTCGGTTTGAAGAATGCTAGGGCGACATATCAGAGGTTGGTTAACCATATGTTTCATCCATAGATTGGGCGAAATGTGGAAGTCTATGTAGATGATATGCTGGTGAAAAGCCTAGACGAGGGGAAACACTTAGACGACTTGCAGGAAACTTTTGACACACTTAGACGATACAATATGAAGTTGTACCCCAGCAAATGTGCTTTTGGAGTATCATCGGGGAAATTCCTTGGATTTATGGTCTCCTATAGGGGGATTGAAGCAAATTCGTTAAAATTCGAGCAATATTGGACATGAAGCCTCCGCGAAATGTTAAAGAAGTCCAGTCTCTCACCGGACGAGTTGCTGCCCTTAACATGTTTGTCTCTAAAGATACTGACAAATGTTTGCCATTTTTTAAGGTTCTTAAAAAAGTATTTGAATGGACCGATGAGTGTCAGAAAGCTTTTGAAGATTTGAAGGCGTATCTCACTATGGCTCCTTTATTAAGCCTGTCTGTGCTGGGAGAAAAGTTGTATTTATACTTGGCAGTCACCCCGCATGCCGTAAGTTCAGCATTGGTGAGGGAAGAAGACAAAGTGCAGAGGCCTGTGTACTATACAAGTAAAGCACTGAGGGGAGCGGAAGGACGATATCCACTAATAAAAAGGCTAGCCTTCGCGTTGATAACAGCTTCCAAAAAGCTAAGGCATTACTTCCAAGCTCATGTCATCAATGTCATGACAGACCATCCGCTTAAGAAAGCAATGAACAAGTTGGAAGCTGCAGGACGATTGATCCAATGGGCCATCGAGCTCAGTGAGTTTGACATCAGATATCACCAAGGTATGCCATAAAAGCTCAAGCTCTAGCAGATTTTATTACGGAGTTTACCCTAAACTATGATGATTTAGAAGATATGGAAAATACCAAGTGGATTGTCCATGTGGATGGTTCGCCTACGTAGCATGCAGGAAGAATTGGTGTGGTTCTACAATCTCCAGAAGGAGATAAACTAAAACACAAAGTTCATTTGCAGTACCAAATGACAAACAATGAAGTTGAGTATGAAGCCCTCCTTAGAGGGCTAGAATTGGCTAAGTCAGTGGAAGCAAAGTCAATACTTGTCTTGGGAGACTCTCAGTTAATCATGGGCCAAGTAAATGGGATGTATGAGGCTAAGGAAGGACGAATGAAGAAGTACCTTAATAGGGTGATATGCCTTATGAAAAAATTTGAGGAAGCTGACTTCGTTCAAGTCCCAAGGGAGGAGAACGTGGAAACTGATGCCTTAGCGAAAGAAGCCTCAGCAGATGAAGCCATGGACGAGTTTGATGAGATTCAGTATATACCAAGTATAGATATCCTAGAAGTACAATAGGTAGAGAGCAGAAGAAATTGGATGACGCTGATTGTATCATACTTGAAGGACGGATGACTTCCAGAAGAGAAATACGAGGCCAGAAAGCTGAAAGTAAGATCGGCCAGGTACGTCCTTATGAACGAGGTACTATACAAAAGAGGCTTCTCTCAGCCTTACCTTAGGTGTCTAGCTCCAGACGAGGCGAACTATGTATTAAGAGAAGTTCATGAAGGAGCGTGTGGCAACCATTCAGGAGCTAGGTCACTTGTCCAAAAGGTCGTTCGTGCAGGATATTACAGGCCAAATATGCAAACTGATGCTAAGGCCTATGTCAAGGTTTGCTATCAATGCCAACATTTTAATAATGTCCTAGACAACCATCAGAGTACCTTACCCCGATGACGGCCCTATGGCCCTTTGCCCAATGGGGAGTAGACATCTTGGGTCATTTTCCACTGGGTACAAGGCAGATGAAGTTTTTAGTGGTTTGCATTGATTATTTCACCAAGTGAGTGGGAGCAAAACTCTTAGCTAAAATCACACAACAAAATGTCAAGAATTTCGTATGAAAAAACATTGTGTGCAGGTTTGGGGTGCCTAGAGTACTGATATCCGACAATGGATGATAATTTGATAATGCACTTTTTAAAGACTTCTGTGAACACTTTGGAATTCAAAATCACTACTCCTCACCTGCTCACCCGCAAGCAAACAGTCAGGCTGAAGTTGCAAACCGATCCTTGTTGAAGATCATCAAGACTCGGCTTGAGGGGGCAAAGGGAGTATGACCTGACGAGCTACCAGGTGTTCTTTGGGCATCCCAGACGATGGTGAGAGCCTCTATAGGGGAAACCCCCTTTAAGCTAGCTTACGGAAGTGAAGTAGTTATACCTGCAGAAGTGTATATGGCCAACCACAGGGTAATGATGTATCAAGATAAGGATAATAAGGAACAACTCCGTTTGAGCCTTAATCTAATAGATGAGGTCAGGACGGATGCAGAGCAAAGGACAGCAAAATACAAAAACCTCATGGCTAGGCAACATGATGCAATGGTAAAACCGAGGCACTTCAACATAAGAGATCTCGTCCTGAAGAGGGTTTCCTTAGCAACCAAGAACCCGGCTCATGGGAAATTAGGGCCTAATTGGGAAGGCCCCTACAGAGTTGTTAATTGTAAAAGACAGGGATCCTACTACTTGGAGGTCCTAGACAGGAGGAAGTTGGAGCATCCTTAGAATGTTGAGCACCTGAGGAGGTACTACCAATAAAATGCCAGCTTGGACGAGCCTGGAGACCATTTATATACTTGTCTATCTACATAAGTTTGTCTATCTACGTATTTTTAGTGTTGCTTTGTTATTATTATATTAAAGTTATGGACGAAGTTATAATTTGGCTTGTATTTATTTTCCTAGAAGGCATTAGCTTCTAAAGCGCATGCCTCGTCTATGAACAATATTTATGCTATGTACATAATTTTGTGTTTAAATTCTTGGTTTCCACTGTTTTCGTTGAAATTAACCTATAAGAGAGCTGAAAGCCCAAGACAAATAAATTCTCTGGACGCAGGGATGTACTGTCTAAATTCTCATAAGGGTAAAATGAAGGCATCCTCGTCCAAATCATGGACGAGCTTAAGCCCTAGACGGGTAAAGCCATAAACCTTCTAAACAGTGGATGAATTACAGCCCTTAGTGCATTAAAGTTCAAACCATGGATGAGGAAATGCATAAGCAAAGGATTATGTACTTGAATTACATAAAAAAGGTTCTAAACAGTGGACCAGATGAAAAAAAAAAAAAAAAGAAAAGAGAAAGAGAAGACACAAATATTAATATTTTTTCTAAGCATGGGGAGCATCCACATTGGTGGCGTCCTAAGGAGGCAGAGTTGTAGCGTCGTCCTCAATATTGATGTCCTCGGAGTTAGTTTGAAGGAGAGAGCTAGTAGCAGCATTCATGTTAAGCTTAATGGAGCTAAAGTACACTTCAGGGAAGTTTTCCATAGCATCCATTCTAAAATCCTCAAAGCCTGTTGCATAATTGGTGTCCAGAAGATTAGTGTACTGCTTGGACGCCTTGAATTCAGCCATTGCATCTGCTTTCGACTTGGAGAGAAGAGTACTTAGCTCGTCATTCTTTTTCTGTAGATGATCAAGACGAGTATCTTTCTCCACTGCATCAGCTCTTAACTCCTCAACCAAGTTTTGTAGCTCCTCCGTCTTTTCCTTAGCTTTAGCAGCTATCTCAGCCCATTTCTTAGATTCGTCCTTCACCTCCTGAATCCTCGTCTCTAATAAGACCCTCGTCTTGTCCAATCCTGTGGCCTACCTAGACGCTGCCATAAACTTTGACATAGCCTATAAAAAGGTAAAGAACAAGTGATAAAAAAAAAAAAAAATTCTCTTGAAATAGTAAAGACGAGGCAGAGATGTAATTACACACCTTAAAAAGATCATGAACACCGGAGTGTTCAAAATCCTTTAGAGACATGTCATAGCAAGTGTTTATATCCTCATCAAAAACAGCATTCTGAAAATGTTCCCAAGCCAGATCTTCATTTTCAATAATGTTTGAAGGGACCCTTTTGGAAGGTTGAGACGAGGCAGACACAGTCGTTTTGGGCGGAGGAGTCTTGGATGGGGTGGTCTCAACCGGAGTGGACGAATCCACATCAAATACTTGGGTAGGCTGTTAAGACGAAGGAAGATTGGGCTTGACTATCTGGGACAAGTCGTGCTTCGCCTTTTTGCCTCGTCGGCTGGGGAGACTTCCCAAATCCAAGTTCTTGGACAAAGGCTTCCTTTTGTCCCCAGCTGATGGACGAGGTTAAGACTGAGTCTCAGGGCGACTCCCTTCAACCATAGCATCTTTCCCTTTGTTTTCCTTCGTTGTTGACATTCCTAAAGCAAATAAGAATAACAATAAGTGACAAGTTGTAGACAAATCAGAAAGGTATAATATAGAATACTTAAAAGACCATTGAATGAAAACTTACTTCTTTGCACTGTGAGCTTGTGAGCAATAGCCTCGTCTGATGGTTCAGGACCGAGTCCCCACTTGGCAAGACGATGTAGATTAACCAAAGAATGAAAATTCCTATTAGCGTGAAGACGAGCCCTGTGGACGTGGTCACGGTGAAATTTGCTGAAGGACGAGCGTTTAACACCTGTGAAGCAGATAGTATACAGAGGTTAGAAACATTGAAATAAGATATTAAAAAAAAAAAAAAGAGGAGAGAGAAAAATGAAAAAGGGGAAGGGACGTACTTTTAGGACGAAGGGTCCCTAAGTCCCCAGAGTAAGGAGCGAAAGGGTACCTACCAATGTCTATAGGGTTTCCAGACCAAAAACCAGAGACGAAAATAAATTCCGTCTTCCAATTCCTATCAGATGAAGCCAGGGACCTAATTAATCTACAATCTTTGCCCTTAGCTGTAAATTGGTAGAAGCCAAGGATTGATTTATTTCAGAGGGCTTATAACAGAAGAGAAACTTGTCGACAATAAGAGGACGGTCCCTTCCGATTACTTCTTTCCACAAAATTTGCATAGTGATAATTAATCTCCATGCATTAGGATTGAACTGACATACGCCTAAACCTAACTTAACTAACAACTCTCTAGCAAATGCATTAAAAGGGAACCTAAGACCCCTTAAGAAATAAGCCTCATAGATGCCTATTCCAAAACGGGGATTGTAGCACCATTCTCCACGGACAGGCAACCTTGGTTGAATTCGTTCGGAATCTGGTACCATGTCCTGAGATTGGCAAGCCTTTGCTCAGACGTTTTAGAGTGAATACCTATTGCACAACTACAGACGATCTCCTCTTCGTCCAGAGGATTAGACGAGGGGACGTTGGATGGGGTACCAGCTTGGGAACTTGAAGGTTTCATAAGTTGCTCTTGAAAAGCTTCTATAGGAAACCTAGGAACACTAGAGGTATATCCCTCGTCTGTAGAACTCCCCTTACTACTGTGACTACTATTACTAGAACCACTATAACTGGTTGTATCTTGATACTCATCTATAGCCTTTTCTGTACTATTGCTAGACGAAGAAATAACGGTTTCAGACATTCTGAAGAAAACTTAAAGGTAAACCTAAAGACGAGAAGGAAAAGAATACCTGGCTCTAGACGAAAGAAGATTATGGACGCAGAGAAACCTCTAGACGAAGCTCTAGAAGAGGAGTGTCAGGAATGAAAATCTGAGAAATGTAAAGGGTAATGGAGGAATCCTACTATTTATAGGCAGTGCATTCTGGCATCTGAAATGACATAAGCAAACCAAAAGTTGCCATGTGGAATGCCTCTCGAAAAAAATCAATCAACGCTGCCAACCACCAATGAAGCTGTGACACGTAGCATATTTAGTACGTTCATCCATGGGCAACATGGGACTCCACATTTCCTTGGACGACTCACGAACAAAGGGGGTAACTAGTGGTGCGTTATAAAATCCTAACTCCAAATTCGTCCGTTGAGGTCGTCCAAAGGGAAGAAGGATAGACAGCAGACTGCGATGATATGATCGTCCCTCTATGAGGTCGTCTATATGAAGGACGACCTCCATGCATTCTTGACACTTCTCCTCGTCTTCACCTAGGACGGACTCCTCTTTTGTCTCACAACTGAAAAATTTATTACTAAAAGCAGTTTCCCATGACAGTTATGGAGAACAACCCAAATAAGGTAACTTCCAAGGCAGTTATGGAAGTTACCTCCGAATTTTCCGAGTTCCTCAATGATAGGGACAGTTACTAAACAAGTAACTATCCCAAGGCGTATGCTATATAAGCGTTTGTCCATGAGAAGGTAAGGGAGAGACATTTTTTCTGATTCCAAGAAACACTTCTTTTTATTTGGAATTACAAACCCACTGACTTGACCATCAGAGGATTCTTGACTGGCCTCCACCGGTCCTCTTTGATTTTATATTTGCTTTTTCAGGACTCAGCCTTCAAGATCATCAACGCCCGGAGATTTTCAGCCTACTGATTTCCAAGGATTCATTAGATATCATTATGTATGAACATGACAATAAAATGATCAAAATTAATAGTTTTTGTTGGGTAGATTGCTTTCAACCCTATCATTTAGTTAGGTGGTCACAGTTTAATCTATAAATTTTCATTTGCTACATATGGTTAAAGTTATGTCCAAACTAACCAATTTTATATTTTGTGGACAAACTTGCCCATGATGTTATCTGTTATGATCCTAGTGTCCCATATGGATTAAGTGTAAGTTTAACTATGTGTTTATAAGCTCTTGTGCATCCTTCCATTGCAAGCCGATTTTCAAGGGTGAGTTCTACTCATGGGTTCCTACATTGTAATCGGATGTAGCTCATTGGGTATGAAATCAAATGAGTTGCAACTTTGTGGTAGATCTTGGAGGAGGTGACCTAGAGGCTAGATTAAAATATCTAATAGGTGAACGGAGCCACCAAAAAGAGAAAGAGCCACCATTGAGTCAGCGTTGATAAAGTGAGCTGTCGTAGTCGTTAGCTGCAGAGCGTGGTAGTATGTTATGATCCTAGTTTCCCACATAGATTAAGTGTAAGCTTAACCATGCGTTTATAAGCTCTTGAGCACTCTTCCCTTGCAAGTTAGTTTTTAAGAGTAAGTTCTACTCATGGTTCCTAACATTATCACTACTCCTCTTCCTTTATGGTGTATTTCTTTTTATAAATTGTGAGCACCCCAAAGTGTGGCTTTTAAACGTCACAATGCTCCCCAAATGAAGGGCACCCTTAGAAATTGTTTGGTGTGGAGCCATCAAAACAAAAAAAAGTTAAACAAGAAACAAACGTTTTAGAGAAGAAACCTAAGTCCCTATTTGGTTCTCTTTAGGGGTGTATTCATTTTCTCTTTTCATTTTCTGAACTCATTTTCTCTACCCAACCCATTTTATGTTTGGTATAAATTTTCTGAAATACTTTTTGTTTGTTCTTCAACTCTTCCAATTTATATCTTTTAATTAAAAAATTCACCACAACACCAACACCAACACCACACCCACACCAACGGTCAAACCAAAACCAAACCTAGCATCCACCTCCATCATCACCACAGTCTCACCTTCGTCACCGCTAAAAATAATCAAAATACGCCCCCTTGACCATCACTACCAAAGTTGAACCCACAACCACCCACCACCATTTCCCCCACCAGTACACCCAACCACAACCAAATCCATAGCCACATACGTCACCACAGCTACAACCATACCCACACTAACTACCATTTCCTCTACCGGCACACCCAACCACACCAAATCCATAGCCACATACATAACCACAACTAAAACCATACCAACACTAACCACCATTTCCTCTTCCGGCACACCCAACCATAACCAAATCCATAGCCACAACAACATCCATCACCATAGCTATAGCCAAACCTAAATCAAAACCCACAATACCATCACCACACCCACACCCACACCCACAACCACCATGGTCACCACCAAACCCAATCGGCTTAGTGCCAAAAAAAAAAAAAAAAACCCACCATTGTTAAACCCAACTGATAGAGCTTACCCAAGAGAGAGAGAGAGAGAGAGAGAGAGAGAGAGAGAATGAAGGATCTTTGAGAGAAATTGTTGTCATGGACTGATGGTTTCCAGAGAGAGAGAGAGAGACGTTGGGGAGAGAAAATAAATAATTAAAGTTGAGTGTGGGGGCCACAATTTCAGGTTTTTTACAATAATGTCGTTGTATTCATTTTTGCTAAAAATGAAAACGCCCAAAATTTTTATTTTATTTTATTTTCTATATTCAAATCCACTTTTTTGCAAACTAAAAATGAAAACTGAATACAAATTTGCAAACCAAACCAATTTTTTATGGTAGGTCCCACAAAAAATGAAAATGAATATAGGGAAAAAAAAAAAGCACTTTTTTTTCTTCAAACCAAACACCCTCCAAAGTAGTGGTCTCAAAGGTAGCTCAGCCTCAATGGTAACACTTAATAAAGAAGAAGGCTTGTAGTGCAACTTAGGAAGTAAATTATTTATTTTTTATTTTTAATGTAAAGAATCACTTTCCATCAATTTGCATATAGAGAAGATTGAGGTTTGAGATGGAACTTTTTTGTACTTTGATTTCCGTTTTGTTTCATTAAGAGAGAGATAGAAAGTGATTTTTTTAGCTTCTATCTGTGGAAGATTAATAAGTGCCACACTCTAGAGCTCCCATTGAGAATAGGAATGGTTTGTCACAAAAATTCAATGAAAATATTTTCTATTATTATTTTTCTTTGACAAAAAATTATTATTTATTTATTAATTTATATTTTGGGCCTAATTAACATCTTAACAAGTATAGAGATATCTCTATTGGTTAAAACTTGGGTTTTTTTTAAAAAAAAAAGGCGGGTCTTTTTTTTTTTCACTTTGGCGCCTTGATTTTCTTTGACAAAAAATTATTTTTTATTTTTTGGTTATTTATTTAGGGCCCATTTAATATTTTCATAGGTAAATAAATATCTCTATTGGTTAAAATTTGGGGGCCTTAAGCAGCTGCCTCACTTGCCTTATACATTGACCTGGCCTTGAATATAACATTTGTGACCTTGAGATTGCATAAGGATGAGTCATGCGATTGCTGAACAATTTAAAATATATATATATATATATATATATTTTTTGCAATCTTGTGCACTACTTTGCAACCTAAACGTTGAATTGAAGATCTAGATTTCTTTGAACAATTGAAAATAATTACATTTGATATAAATTACAAAACTTTGATTCCTAATTACATTCTAAAGAAAGTACAAAACTTTGAATCCTGGTTACATTCTATCAAAATGATAATTGTATTGAACAAAGCGTACTAATCTAAAACCCTAGATCTAGGTTCGGGAACTAACTTACAAGGTAGTAATGTGTTAAGCACTCATATTGCTTGGTAAAAACCGGTCTTCTATTCTAGTAGTGGCCAATTAAATATATGAAAAACATTCACATCAGAAATAACAAACACACATTTGAAATTGAATTGGAACCTAGATTGAAATTGAAGATGTAATTGAACATGTGTAGGCATTTTATAGTTTCATGTCATGCATTGTTATTGGTTTAAATTATTAGATCTCAAATTAAATTTGGGACTAAAATAAATTTATAAATCCGAATTCAAATAGGTTTTAAAAACAATATTTAGTTTTTTAAAAATAACTTTGATTTTTAAAAAGGTTTTAAGTATGCAACGAGATACTAATTTTGAAAACAAGTTTGATTTTGAACTATGTTTCATTCTTGAAGATGAGTTTAAGATTTTTAGTTCTAAAAGAGACTTGAATTCAAAACAGAAAATTGTTTTAGAAACCAGCTAGTGCAGAAAATTATTTTCAACACGGTGTAAAATTTTAATGCAAAAAATAGTGCAGAAAATTAAGGGCATGACTGATAGGAGGATTTTTGTTTTTGTTTTCAAAACAATATAATTATATAAAAACAATTTTTTTTTTATAAAAAAAATTGAACTTGAAACTAGTTTTTAGATAATAATTTTTTTATTATACGTGTTAGGCTTCCACTTTTAAGAATAATTTTTAAAATATTAAAAACAAGAAATAATTTTTTAGGAGACCATTTCTATTTTTGATATTTTAAAAAAAAAAAATATTTACAAAAAGTAACGTATAGAATCTATAGATTACCTTTTTTTTTTTGGTGGATAATGATAAGGGAATAGAGTTCATCATGTACCTTTTTTTTTTTAATGATAAGTTTCAAATTTAAAGTGTGGGAATTCTTTTTTGTGATAAAAATAAGTTTCTTAATTTAAGAGATAAAAGAGTTTGGACAAATATGAAGAGTTCACTATTTTCAATTTATTTACAGCTATGTCATTTAAAAATATTTTTGTATCCTGAAAACACCCCTTAACCGTTTTCAAAATCCTATTCTAAACCCGGAAAATGGGATACAATTTTTTGAAAACTGTATTTAAAAAATATTAGTCAAACAATAAATTTAAGTGTGGGATCTATCGTTTTATGGAAAACACTAATCATCATCATCGTCATCGTCACTAAGAAGTTTGTCATCCAAAGGTAAGCCAACTTTCTTGTGATACATTTTCTGAATTATTTCAAGATCTTTAATCTATTAGGGGACATCTTCTTCTTCTTCTCTTTCTTCATCTACTTCTTCTTTGGTGGGTCTATAGAAGTAGAAATTTTGCAACCAATTACAAGATGCCACGTGCTACTTAGTGGGTTCTAGTGTCTTTATTCAGAGGCCAATGAAAATATTCCAAGTGTCAAAAAATAAAAAATTACAAAGAATACCTAGGAACCAATCAAATGTTAGCATGTATTAATTTAAATGACATAAGAAGTCAAATCAAATATTGCCATGTGTTATTTTAAATTAAAATGCTTTGGCTAATCATATAATGCTATGTGTCCTTTGGAGAACAAGATATAAAATTCTTCCATTCAAATCATGACATGTGTCACTAATATGGACCAATCATGTGCCTTCAAATCTATTCAAGATTCTTATAAATAGAGACCATTCTCAGTCTTGTAGAGGAGGATTCAAAAATCTTGAAGCTCTGTCAGAATCAATCTCCAAAGCCTCCAAGAACATCAAGAACTTCAAACTTCGAATACAAAGAACATTCAAAGCAAGAGCATTCAAGTTATTCTTCTAGATCTTAAATCTCATTGGAATCAAGCTCAAAAGCCTCCATAAACACCAAGAGACTACAAATTAGTGAAGCTCTATGGATCTAATCCTCCAAAGCCGTAAAGAACTTTCACTACAAATCTTCGAAGATGAAGAACATTTATCTAAATCATTATTCCAAGTCTCAATGTTCTACTAGAATCAAGCTTCAAAGCCTCCAGAAACTTCAAAGACTTTGATCCATCGAGGCTTCATCGGATTAAAGCTTAAAAGCCCCAAAAAACTTTCACCACAAATCTTTGAAGATCAAGAAAATTCAAAAAACCCATGAAGAACAATAAGAAAGCGGAGAACAAGAAATCTCTAACAAGCATACAGCCAGGGATTCATTGTAATTTTATTCCAAAGAACTTTCAATCCACTTTCCAATCCAAGTGAAAGACATCTTGTGTTCGAGTCATGACTACATCGATGCAATACTTGAATTGAAGACTTTTCTAAAGAGATTGAATTAGAGGATTATTCTATTGTATTAGCATCTAAATATAGAAAATTGTACCTACAAATTCATCAATACAAATTTACACTTGTGAAACATATACAATTGTTTGATTTTCAAACTTGAGAGTTTGTGTTTACAAATTTGGCACGCTTGGTGGGACATTTCTACCTCTCATCTCTTTCTCATTTGAAAAAGAAAACTTCATCACCTTGCTATCAGCTTCAATGGCCTCTAGCAAGAACACTCAAGCTTCATCAACTATGAGTTAAACCAGACTCGATGCTTCTATCATCAACAACTATTCTGGTCCAATTGCTCGTAGCAGGCCTAAAGCTATTAATCAACTTCAATTTCAATCGATTGATGAAACCGAGTTCCAAACAATCATCTCCTTGGATTTTCTTGCAAGGGAGAAAATTTTTAACAAAGAGCTATCCACCTTGGAGCACCTCAAGTCTAGGGGCAAATCCCTTTCTTCATTTGCAAGAAGTTGTTCACATGATTCCTCATATGTCATAGGAAGGCCAAGAGCTGAATTGCCCTTGGTTCACATGGATTTGCTTTCTCCTTAATCATCATCTGAAGTCGTGTCAATCATGATGACTAACACCTCTGCTATAAAGGAAAAGATGGTTGAAATGGAGCAAAATATCATCCTTCTCACGAAAGCACTCAAAGATATGGACCTTCAAATTGCAACCCTAATGAACAAGTAGAAGTAAAAAAGTCTGGCGAATCAAGCTATGGTCCTAAGTCCTCACATGACTTCATCCCCACAAAGGAAGACAAAGGGAGAGGAATTGAAAACACCCCTCAGCAGGAACAATCTACTTCAGTTGTTTGTTATTTATTCAACATCTCTACGGTATGATAACACACACTATTCAAGCACAATATGGAGGTTTTTCTACAAGTTCTCTTATGTACTCAAAACCCTACACAAAGCGCATTGACAACATGAGGATGCCCAATGGGTGTCAACGTCCTAAATTCCTACAATTTGATGGCGAAGGCAATCCCAAGCAACACATTGTGAAAATCTTGGAACTGAAGGAGACCTCCTCACAAAGCAATTTGTTCGGTCTTTCAAAGAAAGTGCCTTTGTTTGGTACACAAACTTGGAGCTTGAGTCAATAGACAGTTGGGAGCAACTCGAAAGAGAGTTTCTTAATCGATTCTATAGCACACTCCACACGTTGAGTATGTTGGAGTTTACTAGTACCAAGCAGTGGATAGAAGAGCCTATTGTTGATTATATTAACCGATGGCGCTCTTTAAGTTTGGATTGCATAGATAGGATTTCTGAAATATCTACTATGGCGATGTGCATTCAAGGTATGCATTGGGGACTTCTCTACATACTTCAAGGGATGAAACCCCGAATGTTTGAAGAACTAGCTACTCATGCACATGATATGGAGTTAAGTATCTCTAATCATGGCAATATGGATTCTCTTGCACTTGAGGATCAGAGGAAAGACATAGAAGAAGTGAAGAAGAATGACATCTCTAAAGATTTTGTGGCTGTTAACACTACCTTAGCCAAGATTTCAAGAGGAGGTGCGAAAGCAAAGGAAAATAGACTTGGCAGATGGCAATAGAAAGACGTGCGTCATTCAACTCTTAAGAAAAGAGAGCAGAAAGTTTATCCACTTCCCGATGAGGGTGTGCCATACGTGTTAGATCAATTACTCCAAATAAAGCTAATCAAATTACCAAAATGCAAGTGACCAGAAGAGATGGAGAAAGTTAATAACCCTATTATTTGCAAATATGACCACATCATGATTAGCCACCCAGTCCAAAAGTGCTTTTTGTACTTAAAGAAATCATCATGAGGCTTACCAAAGAAAAGAAGATTGATCTAGACTATGATGAAGTAGTTGAAGCAAACCATACAACTGTTGCCTGTGGGTCACCAAACGATGTACTGCCAAATCTAAAGCAAGGAGCACTTCTCCCAAATTTATTTGCTCAGAAATCAAGAGGACTAGAAAACAAGCCTCATATGTAATCAAAGAAGGAATACAAAAAGCTTGGAACCACAAAGTTCATGGTGCAATATGATCATTCATTGCCTTAAATTGAAGTTCAAGAATCATGTCACTCTACTAAACTTATTCCCACAAAGGCTCCCTCAAAACGATTCAACGGAAACTTATTCCCACAACGGAAACTGTTCATAAAGTTATGAAATCAATGATGAGGAAGACAATTCAAAGCCAAGTCCCAAGCATATCACTCCACTCAATTACATGCCTAAAAAGCCAGTGTAAGGGTCGGCCAGAAGACATGACACAATGAAAGCTACAAATGGCTTGGATCAAGAAGGTGCAAAATTCCCACCACGAATTTCGGTCTTTAATCGCCTTAAGGCTTTGAGCTTCTCACCATCACAAATTTCAGCATTCAAAAGGTTAAGTGCTCGCCCAACACAAAAACAAAATGCTCTTGCACATAGGTCAGCCATTGATCAGTTAGGGACGACGAAAGCATCTATCATTGGTTGTTCTGAAGTTTGCACTACAGCGCTTCTCTTCTAAGTTGCATCACCTTGAATCCAAGTTGTATCGCCTTGCATCTCTGAAGTTTGGACTGCATCACCTCTCGTCTAAGTTGTGTTGCCTTGCATCTCCGAAGTCTGAATTGTGTCGCCTTGCAATTTTGAAGTTTACGCTACATCTCCCCTCTTCTAAATTGCATCAACTGGCATCTTTAAACTTCAAAGTCATGTTGGCATCTCCTTGCACCTTCGAAGTTTGGCAGCTTCTCTTCGCATCTTCAAAATCTTGGCGCCACTCCCTTGGAACTCTAGTCCATGGTGACAAAGTAAAGGTCTTGACTAAAACTTCACTGAGCTCGGAAGACATAATATGGCGTCATGTGCATGAAATCATAGTTCTTTAAAATAAATAAAAAATAAAAAGTAAAGAAAGAAAACCTATCATGAGAAAGTCACAAGAAGAAACAAAATGCATGCTTGGGCAGGGATAGATCACCACCACTCCTGCTACCCAAGGGGACATGCAAGAAAAAGATGAAGAAATAAGATGCATGCTTGGGCAGAGATAGATCACCACCACTCCTGCTACCCAAGCAACCGTTAAAAAAGCGGGACAAAGAGCATAAGGTTCCAATAAAACAAAAAGGAGGATTGAAAAGGAGAAAAAGTTTCATGAAAAAGACAAAACAAAAAGAAAAGCAAAAGAAACAGAACGGTGAGAAGACCAAGTTTCGACAAAAATAAAATCAAGGCGCCATCGGCTTTAAAAATAAAAAAATGGCAGCTTGAAAACAGTAGATAAAGCGAAGAAAATTGGAAGGAGGAGAAGAGCCGAATGAGAAATATTGACCCGATTGGTAACAATGTTTAAGTATTGTTGTTTAATTTTTAGTGTTGTAAAAATATGTTTGAGTGTTATAGAAATATGTGTTAAAAGTGTTATTATTGTTTAAACAACGGTTTTTAGGGTCCATTTAGTTAGAGGAGTGGAAAAGTAGAAGGATAGAAAATTGTGGAAGAATGAAAAAGTAGGAGAATAGAAAATATTTTATTTTTTCTCTATTTTGTTTGGTTGGGAGTAAAAAAGTGGAGGGATGGAAAAAATAATAGTTACACTTTTGATATATATTTTTATAACATTCAAATACGTATTTTTACAATATTAAAAATTGAACAGCAATATTAGAAATCTCAAACCATACTACCCTTGGTTTCAAGTTCTCTATTTTTATTGGTGTAGTTTGCGGTTAAAACCTAAGGCAAAACAAGGTAACCGCCTCTTCTTTGGAGTGTGGCCCACACAAATATTTTTAAGGCCCAACACGCAATATGAAGCGGTGCCTGCACGTGTGGGCCTCAATTGATTTTGGCTAGTAAGCTTCGTGGACAAAAACCATGCTTATTTGTAAACATCACTTGAAGGCTTATAGTGGGATCTAAAGAAAAAAAAATCTGGAAAAGTATATGCAAATTCCAAGACTCAAACGTCAAAATTCAAGTTTGGAGACTCGCTCACTACCCATTCTCAAAGATTGGCGTACGTGAACTAGTCTTGAGAGGGCATTTGTAGAAGTAGAAATTTTGCAACCAATTACAAGATACCACGTGCTACTTAATAGGTTTTATTATCATTATTCAGAGGCCAATTTCAATATTCCCAGTGTCAAAAAATAAAAATTATAAAAAATACTTAGATATCAATCAAATGTTAGTACCTATTAATTTAAATGACATAAGTAGCCAAATCAAATATTGCCATGTGTTATTTTAAATTAAAATACTTTGGCTAATCATATAATGCTATGTGTCCTTTAGAGAACAAGACATAAAGTCCCTTCATTCAAATCATGACACGTGTCGCTAATATGGACCAATCACGTGCCTTCAAATCTATTCAAGACTCTTATAAATAGAGACCATTCTCAGTCTTGTAGAGGAGGATTCAGAAATCTTGAAACTTTGTCAGAATCAAGCTCCAAACCCTCCAAGAACATCAAGAACTTTAAACTTCGAATACAAAGAACATTTAAAGCAAAAGCATTCAAGTCATCCTTCTTGATCTCAAAGCTCATTGGAATCAAGCTCAAAAGTCTCCATAAGCAACAAGAAACTACAAATTAGCAATGCTCTACAGATCCAAGCCTCCAAAACCCCAAAGAACTTTCACTGCAAATTTTTGAAGATGAAGAGCATTCATCCAAATCATTCTTCTAAGGCTCAAAGTTCTACTAGAATCAAGCTTCAAAGCCTCTAGAAACTTCAAAGACTTTGATCCATCGAAACTTTATCGGATTCAAGCTCTAAAGTCCCAAAGAACTTTCACCACAAATCTTTGAAGATTAAGAAAATTCAAAGAACCCATGAAGAACATGAAGAACGCGGAGAACAAGAAATCTCTAACAAGCATGTAGCCAGGGATTCATTGCAATTTTATTCCAAAAATCTTTCAATCCACTTTCCAAACCAAGTGGAAGACATCTTGTGTTCGAGTCAAGACTACATCGGCGCAATACTTGAATTAAAGACTTTTCTAAGGAGATCGAATCAGAGGATTATTCTATTGTATTAGAATATAAATATAGAGAATTGTATCTACAAATTCATCAATACAAATTTACATTTGTGAAACATATTCAATGGTTTGATTTTCAAACTTGTGTTTACAGGGTCCTAGTGCTTTCCTTAACTAGTAGTACTAGCCATAGCAGCCGCGATAGCCATTCATGCTCTTTCTGCAATTGCAATCATTTATCCCTTAATCCTTATCCTTTAACTAAGAAATAAATCCATCTTTAAAATAAAATAAAGACAAAAGACAAAAGATTCATTCTATGATACATACCTGGTCGGTCCTCCTAGGTAGGAGCTTTTTATTATTTATTTTTTATAATGATGAATATGATTTCACATGTTGTTCCTTTTATTTCTATTCCTATTTCTATGTATTTTACATTTTTACCCTTTGCGGCTTCAGTTCAAACCCAACCCTTTTGGCTTTAATTGCAAGTCACAAGCCCAAGTTGGCTTCGGTTGAAAGCCCACTAGCTGACCTATAATGTTTCTAACTCCGAATACAAATAGTAATTAAAAAGTCCACTTAATAATGACTTACTATTTCCTCAAAAAAGAAAATAACGACTTACTATATTCTTCTCAAAATAAAAAATAATAATGACTTAGTATACTATAAATTTTTTTTTTTTTTGCTAAAAGTATACCATAATTAAATCATTATTTCTTGTGTGAATTTTGGTGAAATTCATTTTTTGGTGGTATGTCTCATCATACTACTATCTTTTTTTTCTTTTTTAGATAGAATATTTCTAATTATTTCGATCATTGGCAACCATTTAAAATTTATTGGACACACATAAATCTCGAATTATGATAAAATATAAAATTTTAGTAGAAATGAGAAATTAGATTTTGATTTGGCATAAATATTGATGTGTATATTTGGTTATAATAAACAAAATTTTTTTTTCTAGAATAGATGATTGTTAAGGAGGCTTACATGCAAATAACTCATTGCAAAAATGCTCTAAGTTTAGACTTTTATGTCAATTTTATTGTACTGCAGAAGCTTGACATGATGCTCAAAGTAAGTCAAGTTTTATTAATTTGCTTAAAGTGAAATTCTGCCATGTGGCGTGTTGTATGAGTAGTATTTTATTTAGTTTTTCACGTCACCCCATCTTCTTATCAATGACTAGTTTAAGCCATAAGTGCAGAAAATTAAGAGATTTGGTTCTACCCCTTTTCCAACTTTTTGAACTCTTCCACTTTAAATTTTATTAATTTAAAAAAAAAAAATGAAAGGTTTTCTCCATTCATTGTTAATTTTTCATATTATAACAGCTGTTCTCCATTCAATGAATTTGGGTTTGGTTTTAGGTGCATATAATCTAAATCTGTCAACAAGACTATCAAAGCTTCATACAGTGCTTCAACGACACTTGGGGTTTCTAAAAGATATGTTTAGGGAAGACATAAAGCCTTTATATGTGTTATTTGTTTTTATTTTTATTTTTTGGGAAGTGCTTAATTTTTGTAAGTGATTGAGATACTCAGATGTATGTAAAATTAAACTTAAGATATGAAATAGTATAATTTTTTTTTTTCAGTTCAATTGTTGTTATATTTTTAGTCTCTTGACATGTATATTTAGTTTTTAAAATTAAAAACTATAAACCTTAAATCTTAGGGTATGTTTAATAGACTGTAATAGGTACTGTAATGTAATAATTATTTCTATGGTTTAGCTATTCAATAGTTTTAAATATACTCAACCAAATGGTTTCTCTGTGCTAAGAAAGGTGGTTTCTCCTCCTTCTCTTAAACAGTAGAATTGTTGTACCTTCTTGTAAGGTTTTCTTCTTCCCTTGTGTAATAGTGTTACGTATAGGGCTTGTCGGGTTTTCTTTTAAGGGGGGTTGGGAAACAGTCTCTTCTTTTCTTCTACTATTCTTCAAAATACAAACGTTTGTTTTTCTTCTTTTCCTGCTTTGTGGACCTATGGATGATTTGACGAGGCATTGGAACTGCCTTTCCCCGTTCGAAAAGGAGGGGGATGATGTTTTTTTCAAAAAAGACCGCTGCTCAAATGAACATATTATTGCAGCCCAATTTTTCACCAAGCAAGCTTTGAGTATGGATGCTGTAGCGAAGACTTTTAAGCCACTATGGAGGGAAGACAACGGTTTTACAGTGAATAAAGAAGGATCTCACAAGGCTTTATTCATTTTTGATAATAAGGATGATGTGGATCGGATTCTCTCTAGCGAGCCTTGGAGTTTTGATAAATATCTGGTCGTCCTAGAGAGATATGAGCTTCAAAGTCCTCTGGAGGATCTGAAGTTTGATAAGGTTTCTTTTTGGGTCCAAGTGCATAACATCCCTATCGGCTATCGAAACAAATCAGTTGCAGAAGATATTTGTGAAGCGATAGGAAGGGTTGATCGATCAACTAAAGTTTCAGATAGCGAGGGAGATAGCTATGTTAGAGTGAGAGTTACTTTGGATGTGTACCAGCCGCTGTGCCGAGGAAGAGTTGTCACTTTTGAGGGAGGCGGAAAAATATGGGTAAGTTTCAGATATGAATGTTTACCTAACATATGCTATTGGTGCGATTGTTTTGATCACAATGATAGGGACTGCGACACCTGGATTCAGAGCAAGGGCACGTTAAGGGTGGAAGAACAATAGTTTGGGTCTTGGATACGAGCTACACAGTCAGGTCCGCCAAAGAAAAATGTGGTTAGGGTATCGGGGTTCAATGAAGAGAGGGCTGAAAATATGTCTACACGGCGGGGGACGGAAATGAGATTCAGTTCGGCGATGGCAGCAGGTTCCATTCCAAAGGCAAATACAGCAAATCCAACGCATAAGGAAAGTTCCATTTCGGACGTGGATTATGGGGAAATAAATAAAACAAATCCCCATAATCCCGTGTCTGTAATGAGAAGTTCTTTTTCAGCTACCCAGGCCCGAGGAAATCAAGGAGTGGACTTTAAGGAGCAATTAAATGAGATTGATACATAGTTAGGTATTTATGAGGAGCCAAAAAAATCAGGATCCACTGAGGGAGCAGTACCGTTGACTGAAATTTCCCAACCATTTAATATGGGCACTTTAAAAAATGAGCTGGCAGCTACTCAGCAGCCTGCAGAACCGCCACTTGGTGAGGCATCGAGTCACAGACCCCATGCACGTCCATTCCTAGACGTGACGAATCAGAGCCATGCACCTTCAATTGTTGAACCTTCATCACAGACTAAATGGAAGTGCATAACCCGTGAGTTTTCAGGTAAAACTTCCACCTTAGAAGATCAGATTGGTTTAAAATGCCCTAGCGATATGATTATAGACATCTGTAAGTCACCATGCAAAAAAATTTTGGTTTCTAATGAAGACAAAGAAAACTATCCGATATTGGCGAAGGCTGGTTCGCAGCCCCGCCAAGCGTAATGAGTTGCATCATGTGGAACTGCAAGGGGCTTGGGAACCAACTAGTAGTTCAAGAACTAGCAGAGGTAGTGACTGCAAAAGCTCTCGCTGTTGTGTTCCTTGCTGAAACACTAGCAGACGAAGCTAGGCTGGAGTACGTGAAAAATAGGATTCAATTTGATAAGAAGTTTGTTGTGGAGAGGATTAATAGGGGTGGAGGTCTCATTCTTTTCTGGAAAAATGATCTGGTGGTTGATGTGGTCTCTTCTTCTCTGAACCATATAGATGCAGTTATTAATAAGGATACTGAAGCAGCCTGGCACTTCACCGATTTATATGGCGAACCGGAAACACATAGACGGCATGAATCATGAGATTTACTTCGTAATTTACATAGCCAAAATTCACTGGCTTGGCTGTGCGCTGGGGACTTCAATGAGATCCTAAAGCAAAGTGAGAAGCTTGGGGGACAGATGAGACCTCTAGGACAAATGCAACTCTTTAGGGACATTTTGGATGAATGTGGCCTCATGGACATTGGCTTTAAGGGCTTGCCTTTTACTTGGAGCAAACATAATAACAATGGAGTTTCGATATGGGAAAGGCTAGATAGAGCAGTGGTCTCTTATGATTGGTTTTCTAAATTCCCGGGTGTTCGGGTTCATCATGTAGATAGTACAACTTCAGATCACAAGATTCTATGGATTGAGAATTCGGATTTGAATTGTTCACCGAGGAAGAGGATATTCAGGTTTGAGGAAATATGGCTAGGCGATAAGGGGTGTGGTGAGACGGTGGAAGGTGTTTGGCTAGTCAGCTATGAAGAGGAGGGAAGCACTAGAGTAATTAAAAAGGTAGAAAATTGTGGGAAAGCTATAACTAAGTGGAGCAAAGACTGCTTCGGCAATGTTAGAAAACAATTAGAGCAAAAAAGAAGGGAGTTAGTTCGGATAGAAAAAGTGGTTCTCCAAAGAGGGAATTCAGGCAGATTAGTGGAGCTCAAAAAAGAGATTAATTCTCTTATGGATAAGGAGGAACGAATGTGGCATCAGAGATCACGCACCTTGTACCTTCAAGATGGAGACCGAAATAACAGATTTTTTCACTGTCGGGCAACACAAAGAAAACGTAAAAATCTCATCACCGGTATCAAAGATCAGTCAAATTCCTGGTGTACAAACCCTAAAGGAGTTTCGACCACTTTTAAATCATACTTTTAGCAACTTTTTGCTGCATCTAGCCCAACATTACCTAGGTAGACTTGGACTCTATTCCACGGGTAGTCATAGCTGAAATGAATGAGAGCTTGACTGAGAATTTTCAGGCTTAGGAAGTTGAGCTTGCATTGAAACAAATGGCACCACTTAAAGCACTGGGACCGGATGAAATGCCGCCATTATTTTATCAGAACTTTTGGGAATTGGTAAGAGGCGATGTTATTCATGATGTTTTGTATTTTTTAAATTCAGGTTGCATCCCTAGCCCTTTAAATCATACATTCATCACTTTGATTCCTAAAACAAAAAATCTTGAGTATGTTACTGAGTTCAGACCTATTAGCTTATGTAACGTGCTTTATAAGATTTTTTCAAAAGTTCTTGTAAACAGACTGAAAAGAGTCCTTCCCAACATTATCTCAGAACACCAGAGTCCATTTATCAAGGGGCATTTGATTACAGATAATATTTTAGTTGCATTTGAGACCTTGCACTATATGAAGAATCATAATTCTGGAAATTTGAGGTTCATGGCTTTCAAACTCGATATGAGTAAGACATATGACCATGTTGAATGGTCTTTCCTGAAGGCGGTGATGTCACAAATGGGGTTTAATGATCGGTGGATAGGATTGATTATGGAGTGTGTTACCACAGTCACTTACTCAATTCTAATCAATGGGGAACCCAGTGGAGAAATCAGGCTAGGCAGGGTATTCGCCAAGGTGATCCTTTGTCGCCATATTTAGACCTGCTTTGCTCAAAAGGCTTGAATAGGTTGATTAAAAAGGCAACAGAGAGAGGTGATATTCATGGGGTGTCTATATGTCGCAATGGTCCTAAATCAACCCATTTGTTCTTTGCAGATGACAGCCTTTTTTTTGCAAGTCTACCACTCAGGAGTGTGAAAAGGTGATGGAAATCCTCTCATCTTATGAGAAGGTGTCGGGGCAGAAACTAAATAGAGACAAAACAGCTCTCTTTTTTAGTAAGTCTACCCCAAGTGATGTACAAAGGCAGATTATGGAAACCCTTGGAGTTAGTGAGCTGAAGCAATATGAAGAGTATTTTGGGATTGCCGGCTATGGTGGGGAGGAATAAAAGAGCTAGTTTTGATAAATTGAAGCAAAGGGTGTGGAAGAGACTACAAGGATGGGAGGGTAAGCTCTTATCACAAGCCGGTAGGGAAGTACTCATCAAATCCGCCATTCAAGCAATCCCCACTTACACAATGAGTTGCTTTAAACTCCCTATTACTTTGTGTCAGGAGATTGAGACCCTTATAAGAAAATTTTGGTGGGGGCAAAGGGGGGATAGGAGGAAGATTCATTGGGTTAGATGGGAGGATATGTGTCAGCACAAAGATAAGGGAGGAATGAGTTTTAAGGATTTGACAATGTTTAATGAGGCGATGCTTGCTAAGTTAGCTTGGAGACTCCTTCATGATGACAATTCTCTTTTTTTCTGAGTGTTCAAGGCTCGTTTCTTCCCAAGATGTTCCATTCTAGAAGCCAAGGATTCTTCTTCTGCTTCTTTCGCATGGAAAAGTATTCTCAAAGGTAGAGATGTCATCCAAAAAGGGGCCACTTGGAGAGTGGGTGATGGGAAAATGATAAAGATTTGGGGGGATAATTGGCTGCCTTCACATTCTTCAGCCAAAATCACAACACCGGTTCTATTTGGAAAAGAGAACTCGAATGTGGAGGTGTTAATTAATCCGATGACTAGAAGTTGGAGGGTGGAGGTAATTGAGCATGTATTCAGTGCACAGGAAGCCGAGATTATCAAAGGTATTCCACTGAGTTCCACAAGCCAAAAGGATGTACTGGTGTGGCCGTTTACACCTTCTGGCACTTATTTGGTGAAATTGGGCTACCGGTTTCTGTTTGATAATTCTACCCAACCCCAGGTTTCAAATCAGGATTTAGCTTTTTGGAAGAGGTTATGGAGTTTGGAAGTGCCGAGCAAGGTTAAAAATTTCGTATGGAGAGCTAGCAGGGAAGCTCTGTCAGTGAAAGCTAATCTATGCCGAAGATGGATCACCACGGAGGGTTAGTGCGAGACTTGCAAAACAGGGGATGAAACATGTTCACATGCTATTTTCTTTTGCTCTGATGTGTAGGTAATGTGGAACTCAGACCTTCAGTGGCGATGGCTTTCAGAAATGACAGGCAGCAGCGTTATGGACATCTTCAAATGAGCTTTTGAGGAGAGGATGGACGTGGAGCTGTTGGCTTTTACTAGCTGGGCCGTGTGGAACAGGCGGAACCAATTGCGACTCAAGCAACAGGCTTGCCCCCTCGATTAGATTCATGTCTTATCTATTGATAGGAAAAATGAGTTCCAGCTCCTTCATCAACAAGCTAGGACGCCTCAACACATAAAACATGTCCGATGGAAGCCACCAGACCAAGGGTGTTACAAGATCAATTACGACGGGGCGGTCTTCACTCAGTAAGTGAAAACTGGTCTCGGTGTTGTTATCAGGAATGAGGAAGGTGCGGTGATAGCATCGATGACACAGCTTGTGCCACTCCCAACAACAGTGGCTCAGGTCGAAGCCTTAGCAGCGAGGAGAGCTACGGAATTTGCACTTGAACTTGGTCTAAACAGGGTTATTTTGGAGGGAGACTCAGAGGTTATATGCAAGGAACTCCAAGATCACAGTCCATCTCTAGCTTTGCATGGACATATTCTTCAAGATGTCAAATGTTTGGCAGGAGCTTTTCAATTTGTGGGTTTCTCTCAAGTACGCCGTCTAGGAAACAATGTAGCTCATGCATTGGCAAGAAGGGTTGTTAGGGAACCAAATTTAATTGTCTGGATGGAAGATGTACCACCAGACATTCACCATTTTGTACAGGCTGATTTAGCCAATATTGAATAATAATAATAGCAAGCTTCATTCTCAAAAAAAAAAAAAAAAAAAAAAAAAAAAAAAAAAAAACTATTCAATAGTTTGGTTATGTTTTTATTACAGAGAATAGTAATTTCTTATGAATAACTATTCTTTAAAATTATGAATAAATATTCATCTTTAAAGGATTGTAATAACTATTCTTTCGTAGGTGTATTAATTTCTAAAATTAATATGTTTCTAAATAAAACAATTTTGCATATACACATAACAATTATGAAAATAAAAAGTCATAAAAAATAACTAATATTTCTTTCAAATTTAAAATTATTATTTTTTAGGAAATAAAATTACATGAGTAAGATGTTTCCTAAAATATATCCTAAGTTTTATTATAATGCTATAAGTTCGACAATTTGATTTAAACATTCAATTATTTTTGGGGTTTTATTTTTATATTGTCACCAAACAAATGAATAGTAATAAGTATTATACAACATCTTGTATTCCTTGTAGTACCTATTCTTATTCCTATGTAATTACCAATACAGTCCACCAAACATGCCCTTAGATGTTTAACCTTCAAAAGTTCATGTGTTTTCTTTATATATATGAAAAAAAATAATAATAATAAGAATTTTTATATTGAAAATGTCAAATGTAAGAACCAAATATACACACTTGATAAAAAATATATATCAATAGGCATGTAGTGGCATTTTTAGGGTCTAATTAATTATGATTACTTTTATATATATATATATATATATATTGTATATATTACAATTTTTCTTCATTATTTTAGTGGCATATAATACATAATCAAAATGATTTTTTCAAACATTATAACCCATATGAGTATTATAAAATTACTAATAATGAACAAGCACATCGCACAAGACATCCACTAATTACAACAAATAATTGCGAATAATATGAAATGTCTTGCCATTTCCTTCATAAGTTTCAACTTTTCTTCTTATTGAATCACAAATCTAACATAGTCAATTATAAAATTGAATTGAAGGATATAATAGATCATTGGAGATTTGTCCAGATAATATTTGTTATTGGCATTCAATAAATAGATGTACAAGCATTATTTCTTCCAACCTCACAAAGGATGTGTGTATATATATATATATATATATATATATTCTTTTTTTTCTTCTCTTCTATGTTGATTCTGCTTCTCATCAATAACCTAGTTGGGATAGTTTACCATGCAAACTAAGGTTGTTTAGTATCGCTTAATGTTTTTGTCAAATGTCAATACTATTACTATACAACTATTCCCAAGTCAACTCTCTTTTTTTTTTTTTTTTTTAATGGAAAAGCTTGCAAATTTCATTAGACGTGGGTAGTACTCATAGAAATTACATCAGAAAGAATCTGTGATACAATAATAGGGGGAGTGTCCTCCACCCATATTGTACAATCTGTAATATCCTTGGCATGCTTAGTTGTTAAGTGAGCTACTACGTTGCTGTCCCGTCGAGTGAAGCTTGCTGCCCATGAAGTGAAAGTTGTCAGCCACGTTTTCGATCCCGCTATGATCTGTTGGATGGAGATTTGAGCAGGTGTCTCACGCGCAAGGGCATGAATAATGGTTTGCGAGTCTCCCTTGATTATGACCTGCCTTAGAGTCTTAGACCCAGTTCCCAATTGCATGGTCAATCCTGAGTTCCTATTCTGAGGACAAAGCTACAAGCAGAAGGCTTTAAAAAAGGATGCTTTTAAATTTTTTTTTTTTTTAATTGAAAGAGACAAATTTTCTAGCAATGAGCATAAAAAATGAGGTTTGAGATTGATTTTTTATTTATTAATTTGTTGGTTTTAATTTTGCTTTTGGTTGTTGAGAGAGAGAATGAAAAAAAAAAAAAAAACAGTTTATGAGTGTAGGAGATTATAAGTTCTCCAATCTAAAACTCTCAATCAAAAGAAATGAACAGTCAATACAACCAATGAAGAGACAAATTTTTTTTTTCTTGCTTTTAATATATTGGAAAAATTATTTTTATATATTGGTTAATATTTTGGGGCTTTAGTTTGTCTAACTTACCAAATGCAATAGATGCCCTGATTACATCAATATCATATCTCTTAAAAACAAAACACACAAAACACAAAAAAAAAAAAAAAAAAAAAAAACCGTCAATCAGAGCTCAAGTTCATACTGAAGCCCAATCAATAAATCGGAATTGAACCCTTCAATACCAAATCGGAAATCCAAAAATATGGTGTTCACTTGTATATCCCTATTTCACCCTCTAGTATGGTTGGGACAACTTTCAATTGCTACATATTTCCATTATCTTTTCTTTCTTCTCTTCTTTGATGGACAGATGATAGTCTGATTATATTCCACAACAATGTCTAGGATTTTTTCAAACAAATTAAACTATGAAATTATCATAGTTCGTTGACAATCCATACTATTAAGTACTTATTTTGGAATCAATGACCTTAGGTTAATCGGCACCTCTTAGCTTCCTCCATGAGAATGCACAAGATTCAACTTCTTCCCCGAGTTTAATGTAGAAAAAAAAAATGTATTTATTTTTCAACTAAGCTGTATGTTGAAGTCTATGACAGGAAAATTATTCCGACCTCAGTTAAATGAAATATTATTAAATACTTCAAGAGTAAACATGATATAGTATTATAAACTAATTAAATTTATTACAGAATCTTATAGTTTAATTAGTTGACACATCCTAATTGATGTGTCCATGGCATCCAGGATTCAAATCCTCCATCCCATATTGTAACTATTAAACAAAAAGAAAAAAGAAAAAAGAAAAGAAAAAAAAGCAAGTCATCTGATACAAAAATTTAATTTTCACATGACTTTTTGAATTTATATTATTATTTTTAGTCGGCTTTATGTAGTAAAATAGGATTAGGATGCTAAGGAAGAAGAGAAAAAAGAAAAGACAAAATTTTAATTTAGAACCATATTCCCTTTTCCTTTTAGAAGAATTGACGGTTTATTTATTTATTTTTATATATTAAAGTGATATTCCCACGTTGGGTGGTGGTTTTTAAAATGAGATTTGTTTAATATATGGGCTGTAATTTAAAGCACCCAATAGGCTAATACCTCTTATCCAGATCTCTAATAGTTAAATAAAAGATCCGGAGTACAATCTCTGCCTACACTAAAAAAAAATTGGTGTCTTAAAATGATGATAAAAAGCTATTATTAGGAGTTGACGTCATAGGTTGAAACACTCTAAAAAAACGATTAGCGAAAAACATACCTCTTATCCAAAAACAAATGAAGTATCTTATGTATATGTGAGGGAGTTGACAATCATACAAAGCCCATGAGTCATGACACACACAAATAATAATAATAATAATAATAATAATAATAATAATAAACAATTAAATAAATAAAATAAATGGAAAATGGTAATCTTCTTTCTTCTAATCAATTGGGTTTTTTCTAAACAGAGCCTGCATACTTCCTTTTTTTGGTCTAGTCGAGCCAATTAGTCTAAACCATAAATTATTATAAAAATAATGAAAAAAAAAAACATAAATGAAAAATGGTAATCTTCTTTCTTCTAACTTTTTAATCAAGGATGCTTCACTATCGGCTACGCACTATAATTTTTCCAGCTATTCTAAAAAAAACAAAACAAATCCACTAAAGGATTATATAATATTGTCATAAAGCAATATTTTTTTTAATAGGTAGATAATGGGCAAAAAGAGGTAGAGTTCAAATAAAAAAAATATGAAATATATACCAAAAAAAAAAAAATGTTACTATTATTGATTGGCTAACACTTTTTCTTTTTTTTTTTTTTTTTGAGAAAGAAGTTTGGCTATCACTTGAACCAATGTAATACTTAATATTGTTATATAATTTGTACTCTATGACCATTGAATTATTGTGCAATAAAATAGTGTGAACTTTTTAGCAATTCTAAGTTTCTAACTCTATTTTTCACCAGTTTCAAAAAAGTAATAATATATGAACTTTAAATATTTCAATGAAACTTAGGTTATGTTTAGTAATTGTTTTTATTTTTTGTTTTCCAAAAATTAAAAACAAGCTGAAAACAAAAATAGTTTTCAATTCTCAAAATACAAAGGAAATAGAAAACATGCATTTACCTGTTTTCAATTTCAAGCTCTTTAAAAACATGAAGAAAACAGCTTGAAACCCAGGATAAAATTGTTAAATGCCCTTTTTGGGTAAACTAAGTAGCGTTTTGCCCTCTTTCTCAAACTAATTAGGGAAATACCCCTCTTTTGAAAATCGAGTTTCTCAAAATCGATTTAGGCCCTATAGCAGCGTTTTTAAGGAGCCTATAGTGACGTTTTTAGGACCTATAGTGATGTTTATAGGACTTATAGTGGCATTTTGTAACTCGATTTATATGAAATCTAGTTATAGGTAAAAAAAGTTAAAAAAATTGCCTATAACTCAATTTAATGGAAGTTGAGTTATAAAACGTCACTATAGGTCCTGAAAACGTCACTATAGGTCCTTAAAAACGCCGCTATAGGGCTCCAGAATTTTTTTTTTTTTTTAATAACTCGATTTTGAGAAAATCGAGTTTCAAAAGAGGCACATGTCCCTAATTAGTTTGAAAAATAGGGCAAAACACTGCTTAATTTGCCCAAAAAGGGCATTTAGCAATTTTGTCCTGAAACCCACAATTAATGAATCAGCGCCTCAGTTCGAACCCCACTGGAAGCAAAACAAGGAATTTTAGCATCTTTTTTTTTTTCCCCCTCTCTCACACTTGGACTAGTTAGGACCACCTTTGCTCATTGGTGACTTTAATAGGTTATAGGGGCCTCAATTTACTTTTTGGTGGCATAAATTAGCCAAATTGAGGTTCGATTTGTTTGCTTTTTGGCACCAACAATTTGCTATTGATATATTTTTGCCTTGCTAGAAGCTCACGTTGTTGCTTATGTTTTATCTAATGTGGCAGTAGCTTTTGGAAGTGGATGCCTTAAGGTTTAATGTGTGGGTTCACCAATTCTACGTTCTAATGGGAGAACTACTTATTTTGACATTTGCTAATAGATTTTTTATTTAGACAAGCAATTAACATATTCTCAAAGAACAAAAGAAAAGAGGTACTCCAATAATTTAAATATTGGTCTGATCATGGTGTATGTTATAACTTAATACAGTGAGTACATTGTCTCTGGACCAACTCAAATTAACCCATATATTAATCTTGTTGGAAGGGACTTAAACCCATCAATACCAGAACTTCGGATTTTCCCTCATCTTCCATTTATTTATTTTTTCTTCTATGCTTATGTTATAATGGATGACAAAAATACTGAAATGGGAACTTCTTTTGTATGGTGTTTTTCCTTTTCAACTAAACAAACAAGTTTTTTTCTTTGAAAGCTATGTTTTGTAACAATTTTTGTTTTCTAATTTTAAAAATTTGTTTTTGGGAACATGAAGAAAAAACAATTTTCTTGTATTTTTGAAATCAAAAACATGTTTGGTTAGTTGAAATTTAAAAGATAGTTTTTTGAAGGAAAAAAAAATAGAAAATACTAAAATAAGTTGTTATTAGGATTTGAACTCTAATGCTAACTCATTAAATGAGATAGATTCATAAAATTAAATGTGTGTTTTCATTGACTTTTGAAAATTAGAAATTGAAAACAGTCTTTTGCATATTTTCAGTTTCTTTTACAAATTAAGTTTTGAGAACAATTTTTATTTTCTGTATATTTTGAGTTGCTAAACAAGTTTTTTAGTCTCAAAAATAAAAAAATTATTTTTGGAAACAGAAAATAAGGAGAAAAAATAGTTGTCAAACGTACCAACAAGTTTTTTGGGTAAGAAAATAGAAAACTATTCTTCAGAATAGAAAACAGGAGAAAAAAATCGTTAACAAACAACAAACCCTTATATTTTCTGTGAAATTATATCCTATTAATTTCAGTACTCTTTAATATATTCACATATTTATGTATAAATCTAGCAATAGTTAATTAAATAACTATGCAATAGTTAAATCTTTTTATTAATATATTTTAAGGCTTTGATTACTATGCTACTACAAGGTTTATTTCTTCTTCTTTTTAGAAGTCAAGTACGTGTATGTATGCGGGTACACCCAACATTATGTGTGCTCAAAAGACTATTTTTTTTTTTTTCATTTAATTTTTTCATTTTTCCTTTTGCAAATTCTTTGAAAGTTGGGTTATTTCAGATTAATTAATATGTTCTCTTTGAAATTTATGTTGCTATTTGAAAGGGAAAAAAGGGAACAGAAAAGGTTCATAAAGATTATCATTTTTAATTGAATTAATATGGATAAAAAAAAAAGTGGTGTTTTTTTAGAACTCTTAACGACACATGGGTAAGAAACATTTTGATTGGAATGAAGAAAAACCTCCTAAATGAAAATAATGAAGGTGTGTAACCTAAATAGTTGGGTCGATTAATAATTAGCATAGTTGATTCTCAAAAAAAAAAATTAGCATAGTTGTCAGTACCATTCGATACACGATACGTGTCAAGTGAAAAAATACAATATCATAAATATATATTGAACATGTTTATAAATCGCACGATACATGGATGTAAAAAATCGTATGTTTATATATCGTACCATAAATTATATGTGTTATATTATATAGGCAAAAATGTATCATGAGTAAAAAATCAGCCATATGATAATCAAAGTAAACTTTCCCAGATCCCATGAAAAGTTTGAATCACAACATCTAAGACGTTCACATGCACATCCGAAAAGAGACCCATTGTTGTCTCTCCTTCATTGCATCCCTAGATCTAATATCTTATATTTATTTTTACCTCAAATTTCATGAACATTGCTAATCACTCAAGCAAACACAAGCAAAAATATTAATATCATGAAGTAATTAAAAAAGTACCTGAAGACGAAGAAGTCTACCATTGTCTAGGGGATGGACAATTACAATGAACATTAAACAAGTTCCCCATAAATGACACAGATAATCAGTTAACATGCCAGACCAGTAAAGACAACGGACTAATGGGTAGAAGATCATTGAAATCTCTAATGTCCTGCCATTTATTGCCAACGGATCCAAAGTCATAAAGAAGGACATTTAATCCCATAAATAGGGAAAATGACCTATAAAAAGGAAACGAAGAATAGACAAAAGCTATTAAGGTATGCAACAAATACACGAGAGAATTTTAGCCTATATTGTTCACTGTACGATTGAGCTTTCATCTTTTTTACTAGACCATCAAAGACTCTTTGGCACACACCACACCGGTGTGCCCCAAGTCTACCTATTCTTTTTGCAGGATTCATACAGCTGCTAGCTTCACATCATCCATCTATATTGACAAGGAGTTCAACTGACAAAGATGAATTCATACTTCATCAGTACCTATATCTTGATAGGTTAAAGCTAAAAGTCTCACGAGTAAAAAATTAACCACAAGATAAACAATGTAAGCTTTTCATCTCCCTTGAAAAGTGCGAATAACAGCATCCAGTACTTTTGCTTGCACATTTGAATAGAGACCATCTTGTTGTTGATCAACATCTTCATGCATATCATGCGAATGTAAGTCAAATTTAACTTATTATCGAAAAAACAAAGAACAAAATATGAAAATAAGTAAAAGAAAAAGGGAATAGTTTAGAACTTTATCAAAGCTGCTAAAATATTTTAATGTATGTGTCAAGTCATTTCATTTGATAAAAATAGAGGGAAATTAAAATTACCAACTTTGAGGTGTGACTTTTAAGTAAGCTGTGGGATACTTTGTTTTGGAAAAATGATTTGTTTGTCTAGTCTATATATATTTTGTCTCCTTAGCAAATTATTTGTCCAGGGTTATATATATGTAACATCTACTAACGGCAATGGATATTTTTAATTTATTTCAAAAAAATTTTAAAGAAAGTTTCAACATATAATATTCGCTCTTGATGATAGCTCTATTTCAATATTGTTGATGCCAATTTTTGTAATGATAATCTTGATTATAGAAATGATAAGGATTATACAAATATGAAATACCTTAAAAACAATTAGTTACGTACACTATAACTGAATGGTATTGTATTCTAAATTTGTAGAATAATTGACTACATTGTTTTTGCGTGTTTATTGCAAATTTGTGGAATATGCTCTTAGATTAGGGTTTATCACACAACACACATATTTACCATGTCTTTTCTATTTCAATTATTTTTGAAGAGGATAAAAATAGAGGTGACGGATCCATTTATCGGAACTTGACAGTGCTAAACTGATTTGCCTATGTTGAATGGATTCTATGTAAACGGACATGGGGTAGACGGATCAAAGGGCCGCGTGGCACTTAATAGACCATTATGTGGTCTCCAAGAAACCCTAAATGGAAACGGCTTGCATCTCACGATAAACCCTAGTCTACAGAGTCCCAATATGAATAGAATTCCAGCATTAGAGGGATTCTGGAATATACGCGCATCAATGGAGATCTTCCTTATAAGGAAAAGACTTGTTATGCAAGTAGGAGAGTTCGATTCTACACTACTATAAAAACCCAAGGACCCTCAGAAAACAGGTACGCATAATTCATCCCAACTCTGGCACTCTAGAGTTGTAGAAAGGTTTTCTGACTTGACCTTCGGAGAGTTTTGGGCTGGTACCACACTGGTGCTCTCTTAAGGTTTTCTCTTTTCGATTGTGTAGGGACTGTCTCGAGTGTGCCAGGGCCGTGTGACTCACTGGTGATTTTCTTGGCTTCATAAATTGGCGCCGTCTATGGGAAACAACAACAACTTGTAAGCCATATAAATGCTTCCTAGACAAAGAGTTACATGGTACTTACTCGCTTGATGGCGACCACCACAACGTCCAAGGAAACGAGCTACAACCCACTGCCCTGGAAATGCAGGTCCAAACCCTTACAGTCGCAGTGAAACGTCTCACCAGACAAAATAGAGACCTAGAAGAGCAGCTACGTCAGAAGAACGCGGGACACAACATCTAGGAGGAGGACCAAGAAGGTACTAGTGCTGAGCGAAGAGACCAAGAGAGGTCGGAAGGGAGTAATGCCCTTAGTAGACCGGAAAGATAGGACATGAGCCGTCCATCAGCCACTGATACGGCTCCACCCCACATTGTGGCGAAGATGCAGATGATGAGAGAACAGATGGATTTTATGATGAATGCCTTCAAGGGGCGAGTATTAAGCGACCTCGATGACTTGGTCCACCAAACGGATTCGCCATTCACAGCACCCGTTACTTCTTTCCCCCTTCCACCAAAGTTTTGTATGCCGCAGGTCTAAAACTACAACGGGAACAAGGATCTGCTGGATCACTTGGAATCTTTTAAGACCCTAATGCACCTTCAGGGGGTACCGGACGAGATCATATGCAGAGCCTTCCCAACCACACTGAAGGGCCCCACTAGGATCTGGTTTAGCAAGCTGACGCCTAACTCAATAGGCACCTTTAAGGAGTTGAGCGCCCAGTTCGCCTCACACTTCATCAGTGGACACAGGTACAAAAAGTCCACTACATGCCTAATGAATATCAAGCAACGAGAAGACGAGACACTGAGGCCTTACATCACCCGCTTTAACAAGGAGGCTCTTTTGATTGACAAAGCAGATGATAAGATACTTGTGGCTGCCTTCACAAACGGACTACGAAAGGGTAAGTTCCTGTTTTCCTTATACAGAACAACCCCAAAACTATGTTGGATGTGCTATACAGGGCAGCCAAGTACATGAATGCAGAAGATGCGTTACTGGCCCGAGAAGAGAGGCCCGAGAAGAGAGGCCCAAGAAGAGAGAAAGACAGGAAGACACATGGTAGGACAGAGGGCAAGGACCAGAGAACAACGAGAGGACAGGCGCTCAAAACCCCCCACGAGGAAATTCACGATTTTCACCTCATTGAATGCTCCAATCGACTAGGTCTTGATGCAGATCAAGGACGAAGGAGCCTTGACTTTCCCTGGTAAACTGAAGGGAGATCCCAATAAAAGGCCTAGGGATAAGTATTGTAGGTTCCACTGCGATCATAGCCATGATACATCTGACTGTTACGACCTTAAGCAACAAACTGATGCCCTTATTCGACAGGAAAAACTGCAGAGATTTGTCAGCAAGGAGAGGACGGACCAGTCTCAAGAGCAGGCCCCCAGACGGGAGAATGAGCATCCCAGGCCACCCATAGGGGACATAAGAATGATAGTAGGGGGCACGACGGCCACTGGGTCATCCAAAAAGGCCAGGAAAACTTACTTACAGATGGTCCAAAATGTTCATCTAACAGGCTCCGTACCAAAAATGCCACAGATGGACAATCCCATCATTGGGTTCTCAAAGGAAGATGCTCGACGTCTTCACCACCCACATGACGATGCCCTCGTAGTCAACGTACGAGTAGGAGATTACAATATGCACTGAATTCTTGTCGACAATGGCAGCTCGGCAGACATCCTCTACTGCCCGGCATTCCAATAGATGAGGATTGATAGAGAACGACCGATTCCAACGAACTCTCCGCTCATTGGATTTGGAGGAACACGGGTTTTCACACTTGGTGCAGTCACGTTATCCGTGACGATAGGTGACTACCCCTAACAGATCACCAAGAACGTGACCTTCCTTGTAATAGACTGCTTGTCCGCGTATAATGCCATCTTAGGGTGGCCTACACTCAACTCATGGAAGGCTGTAACCTCAACATACCACTTGATGATCAAATTCCCTACGGATTACGGGGTAGGAGAATTGCGTGAAAATTAGGTAGCAGTGCGCGAATGCTACATAGCAATGATAGAGATGGATGACCACCTTCAGATCACCAACATAGAAGAACATCGAACCACCACAGAGCTTGTGGAAGAGCTCGAAGAGATACCCCTCAATGACTTTAGAAATGATCGAACATAGAGGATTGGTACCCTCGCCAGCCCAACGATTCGCCAAGTGCTGACAGCCTTTTTCAGGGATAACCGGGACATATTTGCTTGGAGTCATAAAGACATGCCTGGAATAGATCCCGCCATTATGGTGCATAAACTAAACGTATCACCCACCTTCACACCCATCCATCAGAAGAAAAGAGCGTTCGCCCCTGAACGGGACTAAGCTATAGTGGAGGAAGTTCGCAAGCTACAAAAGGCCAACTTCATTAGGAAAGTCTACTACCCCAATTGGTTGGCAAATGTTGTAATGGTCAAGAAAGCTAGCGGAAAGTAGAGGATATGCGTTGATTTCACAGACCTCAATAAGGCATGTCCAAAAGATAGTTACCTTCTCCCACGGATTGATATCCTGGTTGACTCTACGGCCCGACACCAGTTGCTGAGATTTATGGACGCTTTTTCGGGCTACAACCAGATCCGGATGGACAAAGCGGATCAGGAGAAGACTTCGTTCTTCACCAGTCAAGGCCTCTTCTGCTATAAAGTAATGCCATTCCGCCTAAAAAACGCAGGGGCGACGTATCAGAGGCTTATGAACAAGATGTTCACGCAGCAGATTGGGAGAAACGTCCAGGTCTATGTGGATGACATGCTGGTAAAGAGCAGAAGGGCGGAAGACCACTTGGAAAACCTCAGAGAAACATTCAACACCCTTCGCTCCTATAACATGAAACTCAACCCAAGCAAATGTGCTTTCGAAGTGGGGGCAGGAAAGTTCTTAGGGTTCATGGTGTCTCAAAAGGGCATTGAGACCAACCCAGACAAGATCCGAGCCATAATGGAGATGACACCTCCAAGGAATGTCAAAGAAGTCCAAAGCCTTAACGGCAAGATAGCGGCGCTTAATAGATTTGTATCAAGGGCGACGGACAAGTGCCTACCATTCTTCCAAACACTAAAGAAGTATTTTGAATGGACGGTTGAGTGTCAACGAGCATTCGAGGATTTGAAGGCTTACCTCTCATCTCCTCCGTTGCTAAGTCCTTCCCAGCCTAGGGAAGAGCTATTCCTCTACTTAACAGTATCCTCGGCGGCCATCAGTGCAGCGTTGGTTGGGGAAGAAGATAAGATACAAAAGCCTGTGTGTTACACAAGTCGCACGCTCCGAGGTGCAGAAGAAAGATACCCACTAATGGAGAAGCTCACCTTTGCTTTGGTTATAGCGGCACGCAAGCTCAAACCCTACTTCTAGGCTCACATGGTGATCGTCCTGACGGATAAACCCCTAAGGAAAGCAATGAATAATCCTGAAGCTGTTGGACGGGTGGCGGTATGGGCAATCAAATTGAGTGAATTCAACATACATTATCACCCCCGCACTGCCATCAAGGGACAGGTGGTCGCCGCCTTCATTGTGGAGTTCACTAACGTAAAAGGACAGGGGGCAGAAGAGGTCCCCTAATGGAGCATCCACATAAATGGGTCCTCCAACAAGCAAGCAGGTAGAGCCAGCGTGGTGCTTCGTAGCCCTGAAGGGGATAAGATCGAATGCATGGTCCGTCTAGAATTCCCTACGACGAACAATGAAGCGGAGTATGAAGCCTTAGTAGTAGGACTAGACCTCGCCATGGCTGCAGGAGCTGAAAATTTGGTCCTCTACTGTGATTCCCAAGTTATGATAAGTCAGGTTAACAGAGAATATGACTGCAGGAATGAACGGATGAAAAGGTATCCAGATCAGGTGAATGACCGAGTCAACAATCTCCAAGTCAAGTTCGTTCAAATCCCAAGGGAGGAGAACGAGCACGCTGACCAACTTGCTAAAGCAGCGTGGGCAGAACATATGGCCATCCCCAGTCAGGTATTGTCCTTCGTTCATATTTCACCATTAATAGACTGTATCGGTGTACAGGAGGTTGGATCCGAAATAGTTGGACAACACCGACAGTGTCCTACCTGAAGGAGGGCATGCTGCCAAAAGAGAAGGAAGCTGCCAGGAAATTAAAATTCCAAGCTACCCGCTTCATCCTGATCAAAGATGTTCTCTACAAAAGAGGATTTTCTTGACCCTATATGAGGTGTCTCGGCCCTAAAGAAGCAGATTATGTCATGAGAGAAGTTCACGAAGAATTTGTGGGAATCACTCGAGATCGCGCTCATTAGTACAGAAGCTGATCAGGGTAGGATATTATTGGCCAACCATGCAGAAGGATGCCCATGCATATGTGAAGGCTTGCGATAGATGTCAAAGATTTGGCAACCTCATTAGGCAGCCAACAAAGGAACTTACCCCTATTACGGCCTCATGGCCGTTCGCTCAATGGGGGTTAGATATCATGGGTCCATTCCTAACAGCAGTAAGACAACTAAAATTTCTAGTGGTCGGCATTGACTACTTCACCAAATGGGTGGAAGCAGAAGCTTTGGCCACTATTGTAGAGAGGAATATACGAGGTTTCATATGGAAGAACATCATATGCAGGTATGGCATACCCAGAGTACTCATCTCAGATAATGGGAAACAGTTCGACAACAACGCGTTCAATGACTTTTGCTCGGAGTTGGGCATCAAGAACCATTACTCATCACTTGCCCACCCGCAGGCCAACGGGCAAGTTGAGGTGACGAACCGATCCTTACTTAAAATCATCAAGACCCGGCTCAATGGGGCAAAGGGTATATGGCCCGAAGAGTTGCCAAGTGTTTTGTGGGCAAACAGGACAACGGTGCGAATACCTACAGGAAAAACCCCGTTTCGGCTGGCATACGGGAGTGAGGCAGTCATCTTGGCAGAAGTAGGACTTATGAGCTATAGGGTGGGGAACCACAACGAAAGCAAGCACGATGAGGCCATGCGCCTACAGCTTGACCTGGTGGATGAAGCGAAGGCAACAGCCGAGCAAAGATTAGCACGGTATCAAAATCTCATGGCCAAAAACTACAACTCCAAGGTCAGACACAGGGACTTCCAAGTAGGAGATCTTGTTTTAAGAAAGGTAATGGGCACTACAAGAGACGCCTCCTCGGACCTAACTGGGAAGGACCATACAGAGTGGCATCGTGGCATAGGAAAGGGACCTACCATCTGGAAACGCTGGACAAACAAAAGCTACATCACCCATGGAATACGGAGCACCTTAAGAAGTACTACCAGTAGACGAGTAGCAACACCTCCCCATTGACAGTTTATTTTTTTCTAGTTTTATGGTTTTTATTATCTACTTTTTAAGCCCAAGGGTGAGTTTCTTTTTACTTTAAGAACAATTTCTACGCATGAGCTACCATCATTATAATAAGAGGAATATTTAGACATGACTGGTGTGTTTTCTAAGAAACTTATTAAGTCCATAAAGTGGACAGTTCATCCCTGCAGGATGGATAATCTATTAAGTCCATAAAGTGGACGGTTCATCTCTAAAGGATGGATAATTTATTAAGTCCACAAAGTGGACAGTTCATCCCTGAAGGATGGATAATCTATTAAGTCCATAAAGTGGACGATTCATCCCTGAAGGATGGAAATTATGAAGTCCATAAAGTAGATGGTTCATCCCTGAAGGATGGATAATTTATTAAGTCCATAAAGTGGCCGGTTCATCCCTATAGGATGGAAATTATGAAGTCCAAAGTGGATGGTTCATCCCTGAAGGATGGATAATTTATTAAGTCCATAAAGTGGACGGTTCATCCCTGAAGGATGGAAACTATGTAAGCCCATAAGGTGGACGATTCCTCCCTAAAGGATGGATAATCTATTAAGCCCATAAAACGGACGGTTCATCTTAGAAGGATGAATAAGTCATAGACCATAAGTGGACGAACCTATTATTAAATAGGACCAATTCAACAAGTCCATAAATGGACGGATTTGTTTTTCAATTAAATAAGACCAACTCAACAAAATCCCAGAAAGGACGGGTCCACATAGCAGGACGGGGCTAATATCAATATAAATTTATTCCATTAAACGGCCTCTTGTGTTGACAATCAACGCATAGTAGAAGGGTTCAAGAAACTAAGTGGACGAATCTAACAGTTTCATTAAAATGATAACCAAAATCACATAAAGGACGGAGTTGATAATACGATGGAATCAACATTAAAAATCATCAATGTGGATGGAATCATTCACAAGTTGTGAAATTAAATAAAGATCCATTCATAAAAAATGAAATAGACAAAATGATTAAGCTAAAACCCATGAAGGGGGGAAGTTTAAGACGACGGTTAAGACAAACATTTAATGTTCTCCAAGGACATTAAAAAACAAAAATTATTATTATTATTATTACACAATTGCAGTGGGGTTTTCATCCTTCCTCTTAACTAATAATTCCTCAGTATGACGGGCCTGACCATCCTTTGGTTCAACTTGGCTTTCAACAACAGTTTTATCACCATGGGCATCCTTGACGGGGGCATTCTCGCCAAAAAGTTCATTCGTATTCTCAAAATGAACGGGTTGAATTGACATTTGCTCCTTGACATTGATGTTGATGGTGGACACATCTAACTTGGGGTATAAAGTTTTCACTTGACAGATGGCGTCGTCAAACCCGTCGCCATAAGAGACACCGAGCTCTGCCAAAAAGGTGTCGAAGTCACGGTACTCTCGTACAGCAACCTCCTTCGCAAGACGGATCTCCTCCTCCTTATCTTCTAGGACCTTCAGTAGTTCCTCCATCCGTTTGTAAAACTCATCCCTAGCTTTTTCCGCCATAGTGATTTTCTTCTCCTGGACCACCTTCTAGGCCTTTAACTCGTTCAGCTCGTCCTCCGTCAACTTTGCTTTTGCACGTATCCTGTCCAATGTCGTCTCATGATTTAGACACCGTCCCATTAGCCCTTTCATCATAATCATGGCCTGAAAAATGGAAAGGAATAATTAGTTTCGAACTAATTAAGACGTAAGGACGGATGAGAAGTGGACGGGTAAAATTACCTAGGAGATGCTAAAAAGCCCTGTCTCCCCCATTGCCTCCGTCGAATGGTTGCTCAAGTCCTCATAATTTTTAGTTGTTATGAGGGATGAAGCCTCTCCAAGGCATATTTGGAGTCCCCTTGGAGGAGGACGGGTGGCTTCTCTTGTGTGGTAGATGGACCCTTCATGAAGCCTTTCCCTGCTCCATGTTTTGCAGGGGTAACCGTCTTTACACCTTTAGCCTCCAGACCCACGACGGGCCCCAACACAACCTTTGGCTTTTTTGGTGCACGGTCCTACTTCAGCGACACCTTTCTTTTGGTGGACGGGGTGTTTGGGTCTGTTCCCTTAGGGATTTGACCTCCCTCTTCCTTGTTCTTAGCTGTCTATGCCTTAATCATGGCCCTCCTCTTAGCAGCGTCCATTTCTGCATAACAGGACAGGCATACTTAGCTCAAGTAAAGGAATAGAAAATTCAAGTATGGGTGACGGACTCACGTTCGCACACTTGGGCATCATAACGACGGGCTTCAAGGGTAGGTACCGGTCCGTCACAATACAAATGAATGGTATCTAGTGTGACCAGCTTGGCCCAAGTCCTCTCTTCTGGTTTTGTTTTGGCAAAAATTTTCTCCAAAAAGCTCCACTGCTCTAACGAGACTTGTGGACGGGCCCGAACTGTGGAAAAGAAAAATGACGGTTAGAGTAACACTAGATAGAAACCAGACAGAATGTAGACGGATACCTACCGGACGGAGAAATTATGCCCTATGTTGTGTTGACGGGCATGTATTCAGTGTCACCAAGATGACACATCCAATCGTTACCTTCCATAAAAAAGTAACGACTCTTCTAGTCCCTGTTGGAATCTAGGGTCTCACACATAAGCCTCAGCAAAAGGCCCCTAGGCATAAAACTATACATTCCCTTTGACTGGGTAATTTCATTAGGACAGTAACAATGCAGGAATTCTCGCACTGTCAATCTCTTGGCACCGTCAGACATTTCCCCGTATAAAACTTCTACGCCTAGGAAGACCCTCCAAGCATTTGGGAAAATTTGATTGACGGACAGACCTAAGTGCTGGAAGAGTTGGCGGTGTAGTGAACTTAAGGGGAATCGGAGCCCTGCCTTCAGCATTTGCTTGTAAACCCTGACACCCTCAACATCGTCATAGTAGCACTTCTCTGACTTATAAGGAAGACGGATAGGTATGTTGTTAGGAATTTGGTATTTAGCCCTAAGTGTTTTGAAGTGAGGTTCTTTGATTGTGGAGTTGAAATCATTGATCATCCAAATGGGTAACATGATGAACTCCTTAAGTCCATTAGGACCCATGACGGATTGAACTGGGGGTTTGGCATCATCCAAGCCTTCACTATCCTCATCCTTTGGCCTTCCTGTCTCCAAATCCTCATACCTTGAGGAAGGAGAACTGGCAGCCGGACTCCTTTCTTTGCTTGGACTATCAGGGTCTTTGTGACCTAACGGGTACACTTCATCGTAGCCCGTCCGGTCATGGACAAACGACTGGTTATTCGACGCACTAGACATGACCTACATATGATAGAAAAGCCTAAGGCTCTGACGGGTCTATAATGGATGAGAGTAGCGTGAAGTATAGAAATAAAAAGTGCCAGTAGATTAAGGAAGTACTTACTCGGTTATGGCTAGATGGAAAAGAAGTGTTGATGACGGATGCAACAGCTGAACGGTGCTTTCATCTAACAATGATGACGGGTACGCTCTAATTGTAGTTTTCAGTAGAAAGTAAAGAAATGAGAGGTAAAGAATCTGGTTTATATAGAGGGAACGACGTGGAAGACGAAGGGGCACTTCGATCCAAGTGAACAACCAATCAAAAAACACCACGTGTCCCTCGTCATTAATGACCTTAGGCTAGCCTGTCAAGCCTTGGAGAGTTCCCCAAGAAACCAGATTAAACCGTCACCCTACGGGTCCTTCCACCAAGTGATCACGGACCCATGGGGCGAAGGGGCAACTGAAGAGGATAAAAATAGAGGTGACAAATCCATTTATCGGAACCTGACGGTGCTGAACTGATTTACCTATGTTGAACGGATCCTATGTAAACTGACATGGGGTGGACGGATCAAAGGGCCACGTGGCACTTAACAGGTCATTATGTGGTCTCCAAGAAACCCTAAATGGAAATGGCTTGCATCTCACGATAAACCCTAGTCTACAGAGTCCCAATATGAATAGAATTCCAGCATTAGAGAGATTCTGGAATATACGCACATCAATGGAGATCTTCCCTATAAGGAAAGGACTTGTTACGCAAGTAGGAGAGTTCGATTCTACACTACTATAAAAACCCAAGGACCTTCAGAAAACAGGTACGCATAATTCATTCCAACTCTAGCACTCTAGAGTTGTAGAAAGGTTTTATGACTTGACCTTCGGAGGGTTTTTGGCCGGTACCACACCAGTGCTCTCTTAAGGTTTTCTCTTTTCGATTGTGCAGGGACTGTCTCGAGTATGCTAGGGCCGTGTGACTCACTGGTGATTTTCTCGGCTTCATCAATTTTGATCTATCTTTGCATGCTTAGAATAGGGTTTCATCATGTTCTTTAATGCTTGTTTCAATCTTTGCAATCATATGTTCTTGGATGCTTTAAATTATTTGAATGATATGATAAGATCATTGACCACCAAAGTTTAACACCTTCTCATCTTATAACTTAGCCTCCAAACTTAGATCAAAAGTTAGTAGATTCTAATTTACTTGTAATTTTCAATTTCTAGATTATAATTAGGAATCAAAACCATCTACATTTCTTAAATTGTATCCAAGCCCAAAGCCGAGTAATTTTCTAGTTATCTTCTAGAGATGTATAGTTTCAATTCATTATCATTTGTTAGAAATACTGAATAATTGTATTGTATTTCTCAGTGAAAGAATATAAATGAGTGTCTTTATATAGGAGGCATATGAGTGCAGTACAAGAATGTGTGCTATGCAAGTAATCTAATTGGGCCTAAAGCTCACAACACTATACACGTTAACAGCCCCCCTCAAACTCAAGGTGGATGTGAGACCAACTTGAGGTTGTCAACCAAAGTACGAAGGCGTCCCTTAAGATGTGACTTGGTGAAGATATCTGCAAGTCGATCTTTAGAGGATATTGAGATCAGCTTGAGAGCGCCATGGACAAGTTGATAACGGATAAAATGACAATCGATCTTGATGTGTTTAGTTCGTTCGTTCATGGAAGACACCATTGTAAGCAATATGAATGGCACTCTGGTTGTCACAATAAAGAGGAGTAACAGAGGATGTAAACACACCTAAATCTTTGAGAAGCCATCGTAGCCAAATGAGCTCAGATGTAGTATCTATAAGGGCACGATATTCTACTTCAGTATTGGAGCAGGCCATATGAGTTTGTTTCTTTCTTTGCCAAGAAATTAGAGAAGAACCAAGAAGAAAGCAATAACCAATGGTGGACTTGCGATCAGTGGAATTTCCTATCCAATCAGCATCAGAAAATGCACGGAGAATAAGAAGAGACTGAGCAGAGTAGAAAAGACCATGGTAGATAGTGCCCTTTAGGTATCGAAGAATGCGCAGAACAGCAGTGTAGGAAATGTCTAGACAAGTGACAGTGAGATAAACTAGGCTGCCAACCAAGCATCTGTAAAGAGAGAGATTAGACAATGGTTCCCTCCCCCCCCTCGAGGGAGTCAGATGCGCATTAAGCTTAATTGAAGTGTCAATAGTCTTGCTATCAGTGAGTCCAGCTCGAGACAAGAGTTTAGAGGCATACTTGGCTTGAGTAATATAAAGTCCATCTATAGAATGAGTGATTTCAAGACCCAAGAAGTAGCTGAGATGTCCAAGATCTTTCATCTCAAACTGCTGACTGAGAAAATCCTTGAGTTCTTGAATGCCACTAAGGTCATCACCATTTATGATCATATCATCCACATACAGGAGAAGTAAAATAGTGCCTTTGTCAGTACAATGAAGAAATAAGGCACAATCATAATGATTGGCCATGTAACCCAAGCGAGGGATGGTAGAGCTGAATTTGGCAAACCAAGTTTGTGGAGCTTGTTTAGGGCCATAAAGTGCACGTCGAAGGTAACAAACCTTTTTTGATTCAACAAAGAGACCAGGAGGAGGTTGCATATAAACTTCTTCACTTAAATCCTCATTAAGGAATGCATTTTTGACATCCATCTGAAAAAGATCCCATTTACTGGCAGCAGTAACAGCTAAGAAGAGGACACGAACAGATGAGATACAAGCAACCGAAGCAAAGGTCTCTTCATAATCAATCCCATACCCCTGTGTAAAACTTTTTGCAACAAGACGAGCTTTGTAGCACTCAATGGACCCATCAGAGTGAATCTTAATCTTGTAGATCCACTTACAACCAACCATAGATTTCCCAGGGGGGAGAGTCACCAAATCCTAAGTATGGTTTTAGATAATGCATCAAGTTCCTCTTTCATTGCAATTTGCCATAAAGGGTCAATGGAAGCCTCACGATAGGTGTGAGGCTCGTGTAGTGTAGCAAGGGTAGTGTAATAATGATAGTCAAGTAAATGTGCAGAAATGGATCTTACCCGAGTTGAGTGACGATGTGGAATGTCTTGTGCAAGATCTTTAGTCGGAGTAGGAGCAGGGGACCCAAGCTCAGGGTTGGGGTTGGGTAGCTCATCTTCGACTTGTTCATCTTCTACCTGTTCATTAAAGGGTAAACTAGGAAAGGGATCAATAATATCTGGTGGTTGGACAGAGAAGTCTATAGGAGAATTAGGAGCAACTACAGGAGGATCAAGAGCAGCTACAGAAGGAATATATGCCTCATCTGGAAAAAGATCTAAGACAGATGAGGAAGATAGGGAGGCACAAAAGTGAGAGAGCTCAACAAAGAGGCGATGTTCCCAGAAGACAACATTGCGGGAGATACAAAGACGATGAAAGACAGGATCATAACACCAATACCCCTTTTGAGTTTCGCCATAGCCAAGAAAACAACAAAGCCTTGACCGAGGCTCAATTTTGTTATGTTCATGTGATTGAAGAAGAACGAAACAAGCAGAACCGAAGGAGCGAAGGTGGTAATAGTCTGGAGGTGACCCAAAAAGGTGCTCATATGGAGTTTGATTTTGGATAACAGGACTTGGAATGCAATTAATGGCATGAAGAGAAGCTTCGCCCCAAAAAGGAGCAAGAACTTTGGCAGAAAGAAGGAGAGCACAAACAGTGTCAAGAATATGACGAAGTTTTCATTCAGCTTTACCATCTTGCTGAGAAGTACTTGGACAAGTTAGTTGATGAACAGTGCCATAGGAATGTAAAACAGCTTGGAAAGCATATTGAGTGTATTCAAGAGCATTATCAGATTAAAAAATTTTGATGCATTTGGAAAACTGAGTTTCAACCATTTTTGCAAAATCAGAATATACTTGCAATAATTCATAACGATGTTTCATATTAAAAATCCAGCTATAGCGAGAGTAATCATCAACAAAGACAACAAAATATCAAGACCCACCAATACTAGAGACAGAGGAAGGCCCCCAAACATCAGAAAGAATAAGGTCAAAGATATCAGTGGATATTGATTTACTAGTATTGAAAGACAAAACTAGTTGTTTTCCTAACTGACATGAAACACAATCAAAATTTTCTGTAGGCATTGAACCTAACAAATCTCTAGAAGCCAATTGTTGTACCCGAGAGGAAGATGCGTGACGAAGTTGAGCATGCCAAAGTGCAAGGGAAGGAATTAAAGAAACTGTAGCAGCTGCAACAACAGAAATAGGAACAACAAGTGGAAGACAAAGGTTGTCCACGAGAAACATACGCCCAACTTTGGGACCAGTCCCAAGCTCCTATCCCGTCCTCGGATCCTGCACAATACATTCAAAATAATCAAATATAATGCGATAACCCAACTCAGCTAATTGTCCCACAGAAAATAAATTGTAAGAAAGGTCAGGAACATTAAAGATCCCAAGAACCGAGAGGTTGGAGGTCGAAACAAAACCTATATTATGACCAATCATTGTGGAACCATTTGCTGTGCGAATATTAAGAGGGTGTGGTATAGGTTTGAGTTCAAAGAATAAGGACGAGTGAGGTGTCATGTGATTGCAACAAGCGGAATCCATAAGTCAAGAGAAAGGAGACATACCAGATAAAGCTGAGAGAAAAGAGAAATAAGATGCATTACTAACCATACGAATGACATTGACGATGATGTTTTTACTGTCATCTGTGGACATGGTAAAAGTGCATCCTGAAGACTTAAACTGTGCAGAGACGGGAGCTATTGGTTGGACACTCTCAGTGTTAGCAACAGTAGCAGCAGAAATTGAAACAACTGATTTGTTGTGATAATAGCAAGTCTTAAGATTGTGACCAAAACGTTTGCAAAAATTACAAAAACATTTATTGGATTGTCGGCGACGATTATTGCAACAAGAAGAAGACCTGTCTTTATTCTTCATTTAGAAGCAAAATATGCAAAGATGGACTACAAAAATGAAATCTACGTGAAAAACTAGGTAAGGAGCACTTGGATTCCATAAAAGTCATCTCTAGCAAAAAGTCAACGGTTAACTTTGCCAAAGTCAAAGTCAACGTTGAAAGAGTCAACTGCCTGAAGTCAAAGTCAAGCTGGAGATGACGTCAGTGATGACGCGAGTTGATAACATAACTAGGGCTGACGTGGCAGAATGATGTCAGAAATGATGTCAGCAGGTGCGGCCCAGGCACGTGAAGGCGCATAACTGCGCGTGAAGGCATGTCGGCGGTGTATGAAGAGCATGGTTGAACTCACCAAAACGTTGGCCGGTGTGTAAGGGTGCGTGAATAGTCGGATGGTGACAGTTTCGGTAGTTTTGAGTAGATTGTTTGACGAGCTACACGCTTATATGATTTGTGTCTTAGTTAGAGGTCAACAACGACAGATCCAACGAAGGCAATGGTCTTGACGGCGAAGATTGAGCTTCTGGTGGAGGAGATTCAACCTTAAGACCTTTGACGGCGGTGGGGCATTCAAGAGAGGCACTGAAAAGGCTTACTGATAGGAGAAGTTGAGGCAACGGAAATTACCAACAAAGATAAGATTGCAGAACACAAATAATAATAATAATAATAATAATAAATAAAATAAAAAGTTAGAGCAATGGCTCTGATATCATGTTAGAAATACTGAATAATTGTATTGTATTTCTCAGTAAAAGAATATACATGAGTGCCTTTATATAGAAGACATATGAGTGTAGTACAAGTAAGAGTGTAGTACAAGAATGTGTGCTATACAAGTAATCTAGTTGGGCCTAAAGCCCATAACACTATACACGTTAACATCATTCAAAATTTTAAATTTCATTTTTTTTTTTTTGCAATATAAAATTATGCATAAAAAATAAGTTTATGGATTGAATAATAAATAGCATTCGATTGGTACGAAATTTAACATTTATATTAAGAACATAAAAAACGTGTATTCCAATAATTAGATTTTCAAAATATATAGTCATGTTAATTCTTTTAGTAGAGTTGTAACTATTAGCTATAACCAAATTTGTAGCCAAACTTTGTTATAAGGAATATATATATATGTAACACCTTAAACACAACAAGTTTACACTATAATTGAATTTTAGGTATTACATATCTGCTGAATATTCAATCCTATACTATATAACTTGTTTGAGTTCCAAGACTTGGCCATAAATGTCACAAATATTATATATAAGAAAAACGCTATATTCGATCTCCGAAGTAAATGTCGGAAATTAATATTCATTACCTTGAAAGGTAGGATAAATTTTGGCTCTATATCGGTTTGGAGTTATCTTTTTCAACCTATTGCATAATAATTTATAAAATTATTCATGTGTACTATTTAAACATATCACATGACTCATTAAAAAAGTCATGTAACTAAAATTACAAGTAGGTGGTTTCTTCAATTATCCTATAGTAAACTAGAACAAGATAACTCCTAACCAGTCTTTAAATAGCAGACTAACACCCTTAACTTTTGACAGAACCTATACAATCATTCATCTCCTAGTAATAGGACAAATAATTTGAATTTTAAAAACATTATGTTCAGTCTAGTCTTATGAGTTGTACTAACTATAAACTATTAAGGATAGGAAATAAATTATTTTCTATATTTTAGTATTAAAAAAAAAGGAATTTCTAACTTTTAATTACATGGAGTAACAATATCTTTTGACTTGTGTTTTACGAGTCCAAATCTTCTGTCACACTTTTCCTGCTTCACTCTATACTCTACCAATAAATACTTGCCACGTGTTCACCTAATTAATTAAACTACTATTAATTAATAACGGTAGTATTAATAAGTAAATAATGATATTTAATTAATTGGGTGAACACGTGGCAAGTATTTATTGGTGGAGTATAGAGTGGAACAGTAAAAATGGGACAGAAGATTTGGACTCGTGTTTTACTGGTTGACTCCCTTTGAATGTACCACTACCATAGGACCATCTACTCTAAACATAATGCAGAAAGGCTATTTTTTTTTCCAATTCCCATGAGAAAAAGTTTACCTTTTGTTCCGTTGAAAGTGACTCATATGCAATTAACCAATTACCCAAGTTAAATAAATAATCAAATTTTATGCAAAATCCAATTACAGAGTAACAAGCATAACCATATCGCACAATGCAGCGGAAAATATATGTTGACAAAATGATATGGTCACAATGGGGAAAAGTTTTGCAGACAAAACTCCACCGAGTGATTGCGTAGGTCACCACTAAAAAAATAAAAGTTACAAGTACAGGGATTACCCAATCCTAATATAGGTACCGTAGAACCTACTGATAGTTTAGCTCCAATCCACTTGAACTTTGATTGATAGCAGACTTCTTTAGTTTGAATGGATCTCCTATCGACGTAGCAAACTTCAAGGTGCATGGATCTCCTATCAATGTGACTAACAACATGCATATATCTCCTATAAACGTAGCAACCTTTAAGACGCACGATCTCCTCTCGACGTGACTAACAATAGTTGCACGAGTTTTCTATCAGCATAGCAACCTCACCACAACAACGGCTTGATTGTTGATTTGCTTTTACAGTAGCTTAACTCAAAACACCAACAGATTTTTCAACAGTTGGTGCTAGAGACTTTGTTTGGTTCAGAATCTAAAGGTGTACAAGAGTCACAAGAATATCTCTTCCTTCTCTTTTAGAACTCACAAGTTTAACAGGTGGAGCCTGGGTTTTCTTTCTAAATCCTTTAGGGTTTCTGCCTCTCTAACCATTGAATAATTCAGGCATAATGAGTCTTTAAATAGACTCTCCATTAGGGTTGCAAAAGCCCACAATTACAACATAACTTAAATTAAAACGTTTCTGTCAAATTTAGAAATCTTGAAGCTCGATTGATTGACTGGTTTTAAGCTTGCAGTCAAGGTAGCAAATTCAGCAGGTCTTGAGCATATTTTTAAGCTAACTCATGTCTTCAAACATAATCTTTAAAGCCCATTCTAGACACTAAGAACTTACAACTCAATATAAAATTAAACAAGATTTTGGATACAGATTTGCCAATACCTAAAAATATGATTGTAACACCTTCAAATTGGCTTTGAGAAACTTCTTCCAATCTACTATGTGGCGATTAAAAAGATCATTCACATGTGCATTTAGTCACAAGACCTTTTTTATGGTTATCGTGATTTGTTCAAATAATACACACGGACAATCTTCTAATTGTTATGTTGTGGGTTGGAGGAGATTCTTTTAAATGTAATTTGGAAGAAAACTTTGCCCTTTGCACGAAGGAGAGGCATTCTTCACCAAGAAGAGTAGGTGTCCTTAACAAAGGAGGAGGCGTTTATATCAATTTGGACTATTGATTTTTTTTTTTTTTTAAATTTTTAATTCCCAATTTGCATGAAAGAGAAGATATAGATAGATAGGGATAGAGAGAGCTTGGAATACATGGCAACTACTTGAGAATAATGATAATGTTTGAAATTCTAAATCTGTATGGGTAGATGTCTTGTTTTTTTGTTTTTTTGTTCTTGTTTTTTTTTTTTTTTTTTTTTGAGAAGTGCTATGTCCACAATATGTTCACTATAAATCATAGATGGTTCATTATTATTGGTTATAATTTGAATCTATCACTAAAATTACTTTTTTGTCCTATCAAGAACAACTTGTAACAATCTGCCACTTATGATTATAATTAGTTGTGAAAATGTTATGGACATAACATTTCTCTTTATTTTTTCGTCCAAAATGTATGAATGGAAGACAAGGAGGATAAGGAGGGAGAGATGTTGGGTAAGGGAGTAATTACCCGATGATAATGAGGAGGTTTAAAATTGTGACTGGGTTGAAGAGTGGATAGATTATACCACAAATTTGCGTTTGCAATATAATTGTATATATTGAATTTTCGTAGGTGTCATTTTTTTTTTTTTTTTTTTTTTTTTTTTTTGGTTTTCTTTACATGAGTCATGAGTCATGACCGACTATATATTGACTAGTGTGATATATTATTATATATAAAAAAAAAAAAAGAAAAAAAAAAAAGACATACATACATAAAATAATAGTAAAAAAAAAAAAAAGTCGGCCTTTGTTAAGTCCAAAATAAAATAAAATAATGGGCTCAATTTTATGGGCCTATTTACGGTCATTAATTGGGCATGGAACCCATGTGATTGGGTTGATTCGGGATAAAAAGACCGAACTGATTTATTTTTTTATTTCTAGCTTTTTACTTCTAATTTCTTAAATTTCACCCCTTTTTTATTTTCTTATTTTTGATTAATAATTAAATATTATTAAAACTCACCTTTTCGATTTGCACAAAAATTGATACTTGAAAATATGAACCACATAATCAATGTTTGTCATTTTATACTTATACAAATTAGTTAAATTTGGTGATATGCTTTGGAACCAAACCTTGTCCTCTCTCATTAGGTTATCATTATTTATGAATATGACAATAAAATTATCAAAATCAATTGTTTTCGCTGGGTAAATTACATTCAACCCTATCATTTAGTTAGGTGGTCATAATTTAATTCACAAAGTTTCATTTGCCACATATGGTTAAAGTTATGTCTAAACTAATATATTTTATATTTCGTGGACAAACTTACCCATGATGTTATCTGTTATGATCCTAGTGTCTCATATGAATTAAGTGTAAGTTTAAACATGTGTTTATAAGCTCTTAGACATCCTCCCATTGCAAGCCAGTTTTTAAGGGTGAGTTCTACCCATGGGTTCTTAACATTTGATATTAGAGTTAACCAACCATGTCAAGTAATCAGGTGTAACTCATTGAGTATGGAATCAAGTGAGTTGCAATTTTGTGGTTGGATCTTGGAGGAGGCGACTAGGAGGCTAGATTAAAATAACTTATCGATGAATGGAACCACCAAAAAGAGAAAGGGCCACCATCGGGTCAGTGTCGATAGAGTGAGCCGCCATGGACGTCGACTGCGGAGCATGGTGGTATATTATGATTCTAGTATCCCATAAGGATTAAGTGTAAGTTTGACCATATGTTTATAAGTTCTTAAGCACCCTCTCCTTGCATTCCGATTTTCAAAAGTGAGTTTTACTCATGAGTTCCTAATATTATCACTACTCTTCTTCTTTTATGGTGTATTTCTTCTTATAAATTGTGAACACTCTTAAGTAGGGATGGCAATTTTGCCCAGTCCCTCCTCGCTTCGCCCCACACAGGTTTTCCCCATCCTACAAAGGTGGTGGGGAGGGGATGCGGCAAGATTTTGAACTCGTACCATGGGATAGAGCGGGGATGGGTTTAGACTTTTTAAACCCATCTCGACCCACCCCGCCCCGCCCCCCATTGATAAGAGTTAAATTGTAATTTTTTCATACCCTAAAACCCTAATATTTAAGCAAATATATTATTAGCTTATTTTATCCTTCCTAATGTGATTCTCTATCTCTTTTTTCTCTTTAGCAAGGTTAGAAATAAGATACTAATTCTAATGTTTTCTTTTGTCTTTATTAGAAACAAATTTATATTCTATTGAATCATTGATTTTGTACTATGAGATTTTTGTTTTTATTGTGATATTGTCTTGTTCAACACTTGGATAATATTATTCAATTTTTGCTAAAAATTAGTTTGATTGGATGGGATAAATTTATTTGTAATTTCAAGTATATTTTTATTAATGAAGTAGGTTTTATTAAAAAAAATTTGTGATGGTTGTGGGCAAATCAATAAGAAATAGAGTTTTATGAGGTGGGGCGGGGTTTTGCGGGGCCTCAAGGTGGGGGGATGGGACAAGAAAATTTTTCCCGTAATGCGGGGCGGGGTGGAGATAGGACAAGACAAAACCATGTGGGGTGAGAGCGAAAACCCCATCCTTTGGCCGCACCCCACCCCATTGCCATCTCTAAGCGTGGATTTTAAATGTCACAATATTCCCCAAACGAAGGGCACCCTTAGAAATTGTCTGGTGCAGAGTTATCAAAACAAAGAAAAGTAAAACAAGAAACAAAAGTTTTAGAGAAGAAGCCTAAAGTAGCGGAATCAAAGCTAGCTCAGCCTCAATGGTAACACTTAACAAAGAAGAATGTCTGGACTCTGGAGTGCAACTTAGGAAGTAATATATATATATATATATATATATATATATATAAAGAAGCTTGGATTCTCTTTCAATCCATCTATATAGAGAAGATTGAGTTTCTACGTGTGAAAGAGTAATAAGTGCCTCACTCTAGAGCTCCCATTGAGAATAGGAATGGTTTGTCACACACATTCAATGAAATTTTTTTTTTAATTAAATACAAATCCAAGAATTTCAGATTTAGCAAAAAAATTCAAATTCAAAGAGAATCCAAACATAAAATAAAATCCAAATGTAATTTGATAAATTTCATCAACAAAAGTGTTTCAAAACAAGAGTCTGCAAACACGCTGCATCTGCTTTCATCTACCATGTATGATGTACCTATTGCTTGGGTAAACACTACAAGGCAACCCATTTTGCCATTCTCTTAGGAAATCAACCACAAAGTGGAAAAAAAACAATCCCTTTCTCCACAAATCGACTAAAATAATGAAAGTGTCACAACCAATCAAGTAGATAAAAGCACTTGTAAGAGACTGTGACCTCGGGTTTGAGAGAGAGATTGCAATGATGTCCCTTGAATCAGTGGGAAGCCCACTTGAAACATCTTTCCCCCTAGATTGGAGGTTGTACAATGGAGTTGCCACTTATTTTTATTTAAAAATAATAGGGAAAAAAAAAAAAAAAAACTTTGAATTGAAAATCTAGATTTCTTTCAATAATTGAAAATAATTATATTTGATAGAATTTACAAAGTTTTGAGTCCTAATTACATTCTAAAGAAAGTTCAAGACTTTGAATCCTAGTTACATTCTATCAAAATGAAAATAATATTGAACAAAGCGTACTAATCTAAAACCCTAGATCTAGGTTTGGGGACTAACTTACAAGGTAAGAATGTGTTAAGCACTCATATTGCCCGATAAAAACTGGTCTTCTAGACTTGCAGTGGCCAATTACATATATGGAAAATATTCACATCATAAAAAGCAAACACACATTTGAAATTGAATTGGAAACTGGATTGAAATTGAAGATGTAATTGATCATGTGTAGGTATTTTCTAGTTCCATGTCATGCATTGTTATTGGTTTAAATTATTAGATCTGGAATTAAATTTAAGACTAAAATAAATTTAAAGATCCGAATTCAAATAGGTTTTAAAAACAATATTTAGTTTTGAAAAAGAACTTTGATTTTGAAAAAGGTTTTAAGTATGCAACAAGATATTAATTTTGAAAAAAAGTTTGATATTGAACTATGTTTCATTCTTGAAAATGAGTTTAAGATTTTTAGTTCTAAAAGAGATACTTAAATTCAAAACAGAAAATTGTTGTAGAAACTAGCTAGTGCAGAAAATTATTTTCAACACGGTGTAGAATTTTCATGCAAAAAATAGTGCAGAAAATTAATGCAGTGCAAAATTTTAGTGCAGTAAAATAACGCAGACTCGCAGTGCAGAAAATGGGTTCAAAACAGAAAGTTAATCTTTGAATAATTTTGATAAACAGATCAAATTCATTTTGTAAAAAATGGATCTATGAACTAAAATCTAATGGACAAATTAATCCTAGATCTAAGATAATGCTAACAAATTCAATTTCACAACATTATGCTATTCAAGATCAGATCTCATAAAAATCAACATGCATGTTAGAGCATTGACATCAAGTGCACCAAGTGCTAAACTTTTAGCATTTGGCACGCCAAACACAAAAAAAAACACCTCATTAGATGTGTTAAAATGTAAATTTTTTATGCAACATGCTACATTACCATTATTAATTATGAACAAAAACAAATATTGACATGAGAATTCAAATGGGAACAATGTATGCAGATAAGTAAAACAGAAAGCAGGATTTCTCTAAAAGAATTAAGAGAATGTGGGATGTGAATTAACAATAGACTAAGGAATACTAGTGTGTAAAACACTATTCTCTTATTGCTCAAAGAAAAGAACACTAACACCTTAGAGGAATCAAGATAAATTCTACTAAGAAGCTGAACTATGGAAGAATTGGTCTCAACATAGTCTTTAAAGCGTCTGAGAGACTAGGTGGGAGGGTCCCTTGGATGGATCCGGATCCTCTACATTTCTATTTGAAATAGAGAGTGTCCAGTTAAGGGTTAGGATCTGCCTAAAAACAATCAAAGGCCTATAACATTCCACCTCATTTAAAAGCTTTAACCTAATTCCACCTCATTTAAAAGCTTTAACCTAACCAAATAGCAAATTCAAATTTTGTAACTAGAGCCAACTCTTGTCCAAAACCCAAAAAAGCCACCCCAGGTTCCCAGCAAGGCAGCAACCATATCCTCAGGTTTAGATCCTTTCAATCTCAACCCCGAGTGCCCATCAGCCACCAGCAAAGTGATCAAACATTGATTTGTCTAGTTTCTTTCAGTATTGTATCAAACATTGATTTGGCTTGCTCTATATTTTCAGTTTCATTATTCTTTTTCATTGATGGAATAATCACTACTTTTAATTCCATTTTTTGATGTCTCAAAACGTTAATAATACAGAATTAGGCAAAAAAGAAAACAAAAAAAATGGTTTCGCAAAAGTTGACTATATGTAAAGGATAAAGGCTTTCTAATTTCTTTGTTAGTTATGCAGGGTGTTTATTGAATTAGGTTAGTCAGATTAGTGGTGACTAACCTCCCAGAACATGAGAAAGAAAAGACCATTTGCGATTTAATTTGCTTGCTTTATTATTCAAGTCTCACTGCTTAAGTACAGTGCAGTTTACAAGCTGATATAATCGAATAGAATAAAAGATAACTCAACTCTCCCAAAAACTAGGAATCTTATTTGTTGAACTCCAATACTACTCTTATCAACGGTCCTTGAATTAAGGAACAAACTCAATCCATTACTCCACAGCTCATCCAAACAAAATAATAATAATAATAACAATGATGCTGGGTTGATGTTTATCCTTATCCTCACTTTCACTGTTCCCTTTCTTTATAGCTCTGGATCATTTGATTGATTGCTTCACCCATTTCTTAAATTACTAGACCACCACAAGTTCATCATATTCAGAAACACCAAAAGACTAACAAAGCATCAAAAGTTGAATATATAAAACAAGCCATAAATCACAGCCAAAGAACATAAAATAAACACGAAATTCACGTCTCGCGGGGCCTATAGCAAAAGCCAAACGAAGAACAAGAGAGAGAGAAACGAAGCCCCAATTTTAGAAAATCAACTCATGGGTCGACAGTAGCACGATAATAGTGAAGATGGTGGCCAGTGGCTGATGGGCAGTCGGGATTGAAAAATTGAGGGCCCATTTGGATAGGCTGTTCACAAATGTGCGTTTTAAAAACGAGCGTTTTTAAAAACCACAGATAAGCGTTCGGTAAAAATGTGAAAATATGCGTTTTTTATTTTTAAAGTTACATTAAGCGTTTGGATAAACTGTTTTAAAAATTGTTGTTTTGAGTGTAAATTCCAAAAAATGACTTAACTATTTTGTTAAGGTTATTTTGTCATTTTTCCTTTAATTAGTGTTTTTTTTTTTTTTTCAATTATTATTGAAGTTGTCGTTGTTGGAATTCATGGAGAGAAATTTATATAATTTAAAATTGAAAAAGAAAAATATAACCTTCAAGAGGAAGATATTAAAATGATTAGGAAAATAATTATATTAAAATAATTACTAAAAAAAATAAGCAGAGCTAATTATCATCAAAGTTAAATTATGACATATGGATCCAAAGCTTATTGACTTGTTTAGCTACAGAGCTATTGCCAGTGAATATAAAGCTTAGGAAGGCTGCACAAAGCTACATCTGTAGAGCACCTAGTCATATATTATCTAAATCTTAGTAAGATAATGTGCAAGTAAGAAAAACTAAACGGAGTAGGCTCACGAAGTGCTAAAAACAAAACAGAGAAGGCTCACAAAATGCTGAAAACAAAACTAATGGAGTTCAACTATTATGCAAAATGCAATGAATCGCATCAATTATGATGGAAAGCTTAAAGGTCACATCTAGAAATTTGTAATAATTTTTAATTCCAATTAGTTGTATTAGCAAAAAGCTCTAACTCAAATGCACTCGCTCCTCCAATAAAAAAGGGTATAGACAGTGAGATCATAGGTTCAAGGCTATTGGATGCATGTGTAATTTACCAATCCACAATAAAATTTCCCTTTATACAACCTTCCACTAACCAGCTCAAACGATACTCATATGGCACAAAGAAATGGAAAGATGACTTGTTGGTACCCTAGGGGTTTGATTTTCACTCGGGTTTTTGATTTCCACTCGGGTTCCTAGAACCTAGTAACTAAACTATTAAAAATTTGGACAGTGATTATTGGTGTGTTTCCTCTCTCTTTCTCCCTCTAATACATGTACACAGTCCAATATGGTGAAAATAACAAGGTGAGGCAACAGGACTCTTGGAATCCAAAACAGTATGAGCAAAAACTGGAATCCAAAATAGTATGAACAAAAACTTCGCTTACCTTGTGAGCAACAGAGTATATTGATAGAATTTCAAAACATTGCTAATCCAATCTGCAATTAATTCTAAAGTTTGGAAATCTCTTTGTGAATTGAAAACTATGAAAATTATGACTCATTTCATTAATAGTAAGATGTCTCGTAAACAAACAATTATGATGCACATTTTCAAGCGTAGGATAGTGCATCACAAACACCATCAAACTTATTGGGTTGTAACATACTTAGAAAGAAATTGAACCCCAAAAAAAGTGAAAACCCCAAAATAATGGGATACTCTCTTTTGTTAGTTTCCAGCACAATATCAAGTGTTATAAATTGTGCTAGATATTGGGCCCAAGCCAACCCAATCAGGGAGCCATTATGAACCCAACCAAGCTGAAGGGAGCTTACTCTTCCAAGCTATTATGAGGGATTAGGAAAACCACATCATTAAAAAACATGGCAAGTTCACTTCAAGAAGAATTTACTACAACAACAACTTGATTAATTGAGATACACATCCTAATAGTCTCCGAAGTACCTGCATTTTCACTCATACAAAGATTATACCACATATAACCACTGCCCCCAAGATACTTGACATTAAGTCTAGTACATAAAACCAGATCTTCAGCTTGAGACTAATGCACAAAACATTATGGACAAAATAATGGAAAAAAAGAGAGAATCAAATTAAGGCTTAAATTAGTCTAACCTCTCAAATAAAAGCTAAACTTACTACAAGACACAACCACTCTGATCTGGAATCCAATTTCAACATCAAGATGTAAAATTGAGATATGGCAGCTCATGCACACAACAGAAAACCAATTATAGCAGTCGGAACAGAAGCTTTTGTAAGTAACAAGTGAAAACTCAGTAGTATCTACGAAAACAAACTTAATACTTTCAAATAGCTCCAACATTTCAAATGTGCCGTCTTCAATAATGCTTAAGCATAATAAAAGCAATGTAAAGCCTAAATATACTACAAACAACGTTATGGCTATTTGTAGTGTTTTTGCTTTTGTTCCCAGAGGTGTATGCATGTGTATCATTTTTTTTTGTTTGTTTTGGTTTTTCATTGATGCTTAAATGAGCAAGATGATTATGCATTTTTGTGTGTATTAGAGTAAAATGAAGCTAAAAAGCAACAGATTAGTGCATTGTCATCAAGGTTCTAACACTGCACTTTGTAAAGTTTGGTGAAGCTCAAATTTGAGCAATATCAATTGTAGGTTTATATTTGTTGCCTTTGTTTGCTTCAAGAACTATAATTATACTACCACTATTTAGTGTTGAGGGTAAATTGCATTTTTGGTCCCTCAATTTTAAAAGGTTTGATTTAGGTCTTGCAAATTTTTAAATTTAACAATATAATCCCTCTGTCTAAAAGCTATGAAAGTTGAAATATTGGAAAAACACCCATTTCCAAGGGCAAGTGCAACTCTACAAACTCAGCTAAAATATATGGTTCATATACGTGTATTGAAATGTATGGTTCATGTAAAAGATGTATCCAATATCTGGTCATATAAAAGCTGACAAACATGATAGCAGACTTCTTGGTAAAGACCACATGTAAAATTCTTTATCATTCAAAAATTTCTCCATAACAGCAAATTGTTAGTTTTAATAAATAGTATTTTTGCTCTTTTCCCCCTTTGTTATCAGAACTATGCCTACTACAAGCACATAGAGATAGACATATCTAACCCACAACTCCCCAACAACACACATAAATAGATTCCAAAATCTGTCAAACTCAGAGGGCCACCTCGCATAGAGAGGATACACAAACACTATATTGGAAGTGCATTTTCAATACCCATTAAGCTTTATATCACTAAAGAATGTTAAAAATTGAATTTTTATCAAAAGCCCATAAACACAATCATGATTCTTGAATGAGAAACATAATAAAGAAAACTCCTTCATCCATTTATTCCCAATCCACCAAAAACAAAACACAGGGGTCTAATTCCAATGATATCTATGTGTATACAAATATAAAGCAATAATTATAATCAAAACCCAAAATGGACAGGTCTCAAAAGCAGCCAAAAACCCAAATAAATCCACAACCCATGAAGAAACAACAATAGCAGCAGCAACAAATCTCTTAACCAAAATAAGTTCGAAAATTTTGATTTCAAATTCAAACAATCATGTAACTTACCAGTAAAAAGCCCAAATCTATAATATAAATTCAACAGAAGAGGAACATAGAATTGTAAACTGGCAAGCAAGATGAAGAACAAAGCAGAAGTAGGAACAAAGAATTGAGAGCCCGTGGAGACTGAAAGAACAGAGTAGCAGATATACATGGGGGAGTATAGACTAACTGAAAAAATAAAGGAGGAGATATAGATGGGGGAAGGGATAAAGCTGGTATTTCCTATCGTATTGGCTCTATTTTGATCTTCTGAAGAAAAAAAATAGCAGTTAGCCCATCTGCGTTTCTGAAAAAGCAAAGTTTCGCAGTGTTTTGCAAACGTGAAAATTTTGGATTTTGAAAATGCAAACATGATGATTTTGTGGAGCCAAACGATTTGGCAAATCACGTTTGGTCTAAAACGCACGTTAAAGATTTGTAAATAGCCTATTCAAACGGGCTCTGAGTCTTGAAGGGGATCCAAAATCCAAATACAAGGATGTGGTGCTTTTTTGTTTTTGTTTTTGGACCATAGTTAATTTTAGTTACCATAGTTATTTGTTATTTGGTTAAGTTAAAAACTTTTAATTGAGGTGGCATTTTGTAGACCTTAGATTCTTTTTAAGCAGACCCTAACCTTTAACTAGACACTCTCCATTTCAAATGGAAATGGAGAGGATCCGGATTCCCCTTGGATGGGGTGGTGAATAACTTAATTTTCAAGCTAGGACTGCTTAGAAAGTTAGCACAAGCGGAGTGCCAGAGTTATCTAATTTTTTTTTGAGATTTTGGATAAAAATGGACCTAAAAAATCTATCTTCAAAAAAAAAAAAATAATAATAATAATAATAATTATAATAATAATAAATAAAATAAAATAAACAAAAGACAAAAGATTCATTTTACGATTTTATAATCAGGCCATTTCCTTAGTGACTTTTATCAACGATTCAGACGTCCTCTCTTTAAAACTAAGATTTCATTATAATATTTAGTTACTGTCAATTTGATGCAGCCTTGAGGAAGGATCTGGGGTTGTCCTGCTGAGATGTGAGCTGCACTACAATGAATCAAAAAGAGCTAGAGGTGGTGGTCACTCTAACTACACAACTTCAAAGACGCAATGGAAAAGGGTAGTTCCAATGTCCCAGTCCCCATCCTAAATATTGTCAACTTGTCAAGTTAACCCTTTAGTAAAGGAAACTGAAGGAGCATTGTCTTTGCTTGACATTTGATGGAAAAGGCCACATTCGGCAAATATTTAGCTCTCAATAAATAAAAGAACGATCTCCTATGAGGATAACATCCATGCATAATTTAACAAGGGTCTCAAAAACATAATATCAACCTAAACTTACCATACATAATATTAAATTCAGACTTAAAAAGTGTTTTCCCTCCATTTGACTTAAATTGAAAAATACTGCCAACAACCTTCATGAACTTCGCTAAGAGCATTTTACCAAGTCTTCATTTCCTGCAAATAACAAAAATAATGTCAAAACCACCTAACAATAAAACTATGTCAAGGGCCTTTTTTGCTATTTTTGAGCTATTTGACCAGCTGGTCCACAGTCCTAAATAATCAATTCTAACTATGACCAGATCATGATTCTGCCTTGGCCTAATCTTGCTGCATCAGCAAATGGAACCTACTCACTTGCACAATAATTGGTCATGATTTTTTTTTTTTTTTGTCCTCGCATCTTGCATGCAATTTGAATTTTATCTTTATTTGGTTTTTCAGCTATTTTCTTTTACCAACCTTCAAACCTTCATACTTGGACAACCGCAAAGGCAACAAAGAAGCACAGTGCAATTTGAAGTTTTTCAACCCCTTGGGAGCTTTAGTTATAATTTCAAATCTAAGATTATCACTAAATGTCCATCATCAAGTTATCTAGTAAGAACAATAGGTTTTATGGATCCATAGTTCTTACTGCCATCTGTAGTGTTCAAAATTTATAAGCTTGCATTTTTCTAACCAGAAAAATAAATAAATAAATGCATTTGCTGGTCAGACATGAAGTATTCAGATAAGAGAATAGATCAGATAATTATGTAGGTAAGACATGGATCAAACAATAGAATATAAGTATATGTAAGCCTATGTGGTGCTGTTTACTTTGTAAACATATTAAAAAGTGATGTGAGATTCCTTGGCGGTTTCAATTATTGGGAATTGAATTTTCTTCAAATCAGTGGGAAGCCCACTTGAAACATCTTTCAATTATTGGGGATTGTACAATGGAGTTGTCAATTATTTTTATTTAAAAAAATAGGAAAAAAAAACTTAAACATTGAATTGAAAATCTAGATTTCTTTGAATAATTGAAAATAATTACATTTGATAGAAATTACAAAGCTTTGAGTCCTAATTACATTCTAAATAAAGTAAGACTTTGAATCCCAGTTACAATCTATCAAAATGAAAATTATATTGAACAAAGCGTACTAATCTAAAACCCTAGGAAAGTGTGTGTGTGTGTGTTTTTATTATTATTTATAAATAGGATTTGTTAAGCACTCATATTGCCCGATAAAAACTGGTCTTCTAGACTAGTAGTGGCCAATTACATACATGGAAAACATTCACGTCATAAATAGCAAACACCATTTGAAATTGAATTGGAAACTGGATTGAAACTAAAGATGTAATTGAACATGTGTAGGCATTTTCTAATTTCATGTCATGCATTGTTATTGGTTTAAATTATTAGACCTGGAATTAAATTTGAGACTAAAATAAATTTATATATCTGAATTGAAATAGGCTTTAAAAAAAATATTTAGTTTTGAAAAAGAACTTTGATTTTGAAAAAGGTTTTAAGTATGCAATAATTTTGAAAACAAGTTTGATTTTGAACTCTGTTTTATTCTTGATAATGAGTTTAAGATTTTTAGTTCTAAAAGAGATACTTGAATTCAAAATAGAAAATTGTTTTAAAAACTAGCTAGTGTAGAAAATTATTTCGAACAAGGTGTAGAATTTTAATGCAAAAAATAGTGCAGAAAATTAATGCTGTGCAAAATTTTAGTGCAGTAAAATAACGCAGACTCACAGTACAGAGAATGAGTTTAGAACAGAAAGTTAATCTTTGAAACATAAATAATTTTGAAAAACAGATCAAGGTTCATTTAAAAAAAAAAAAAGGATCTATGAACTAAATTCTAATAAACAAATTAATCCTAGATCACAATATTTTGCTATTCAAGATCAGATCTCATAAAAATCAACATGCATGTTCATAATAAAAATCCTATCTAGCATAATATCATAACATAAAGGATTTAAACTAGCATGTTAGAGAATTGGCATCAAGTGTGCCAAGTGCTAAATTTTTAGCATTTGGAATTTAGCATTGGCACACTAAACACCAAAAAACACACCTTTTTTGCAACATGTTACAGTACCAATCTACTAACTATGAACAAAAACAAATATTGACTTGAGAATTCAAATGGGAACAATATATACACGCAGAAAAGTAAAGCTTTAAGCAGAAAATGGGATTTCACTTTAAGAATTAAGGGAATGTGGGATATGAAATAACGCTAGACTAAAGAAGACTAGGGTGTAAAAAACAATTATCTTAATGCCCAAAGAAAAGAACACTAAAAACTAGGAGGAATCAAGAGAAATTCTACTAAGAAGCTGAACTATGGAAGAATTGGTCTCAACATAGTCTTTAAAGCGTCTAAGAGGCTAGGGGGGAGTGTCCCTTGGATGGGGGTAGTGAATAACTTAATTTTCAAGCTAGGACTGCTTAGAAAGTTAGCACAAGCAGAGTGGCCGAGTTATCTCAAAAATTTTGAGATTTTGGGTAAAAATGGACATAAAAAATCCGTCTTAAAAAAAAAAAAAAAAAAAAATTGGTCACTCTCACTACACAACTTCAAAGACGCAATGGAAAAGTGTAGTTCCAATGTCCCAGTCCCCATCCTTAATATTGTCAAGTTAACCCTTTAGTAAAGGAAACTAAAGGATCATTTTCTTTGCTTGACATTTGATGAAAAAGGCCACATTCGGCAACCTATGAGTAGAACATCCATGCATAATTTAACAAGAGTCTCAAAAACATAATATCAACCTAAATAGAAAAAGTGTTTTCCCTCCATTTGACTTAAATAGAAAAATACTGCCAGCAACCTTCATGAACTTCGCGAACAGCATATTGCCAAGTCTTCATTTCCTGCAAATAACAAAAATAAGGTCAAAAACACCAAACAATAAGACTATGTCAAGTGCCTTATTCGCCATTTTTGAGCTATTAGACTAGCTGGTCCACAGTCCTAAATAATCAATTCTAACTATGACCAAATCATGATTCTGCCTTGGCCTAATCTTGCTGCATCAGCAAATGAAACCTACTCACTTGCAATAATTACGCGCACCCATGCTGCATTTGGTCATGATTCTTTTTTTCTCCTTGCATCTTGCATGCAGTTTGAAGTTTATCTTTATTTGGGTATTCAGCAATGTTCTTTTACCAACCTTCAAACCTTCATACTTGGACAACAGCCAAGGCAACAAAGAAGCACAGTGCAATTTGAAGTTTTTCAACCTCTTGGGAGCTTTATTATAATTTCAAATCTAAGATTATCACTAAATGTCCATCACCAAGTTATCTAGTAAGAACAATAGGTTTTATGGATCCATAGTTCAGACTGCCATCTCATAAAGCTTTTGTTGAGAAACAGTTTTTTTATTATTTTTTCTGAAAATCAAATGAAAAAAATCAAGTGAAGTTAGATTCCATCTGTAGTGTTCAAAATTTATTAGCTTCCATTTTCTAACCAGAAAAATAAATAAATAAATAAATGCATTTGCTGGCCAGACACGAAGTATTCAGACAAGAGAATAGATTAGATAATCATGTAGGTAAGACATGGATCAAACAATAGAATATAAGTATATGTAAGCCTATGTGGTGCTGTTTACTTTGTAAACATATTAAAAAGTGATATGTAAGATTCCTTGGTGATTTCAATTATTGGGAATTGAATTTTCTTCATATGTTGGAGTCTAATACTCCTACTGTGAGTGGGGACTGTGTTTGGTGGAAATTGAAGAAAAATGAGGGTTTTGATATTCATTCTTACTATAACGTGCTAAGAGGGTCTTTCTGTGTCATCTTTCCATGAAAAAGTATTTGGAGGGTTAAGGCCCCCATGCAAGTTTCCTTTCATGTTTGGATGGCAGTGTGAGGGAAGATATTGGTGACAACCTGAGGAGAAGAGGTTTTTAAATTGTGGCCAGGTATTGTATGTGCTGGAATAGTGGCGAGATAGTGTATCATCTTTTGATTCACTGTGAGAGGGTGTATTAGTTGTGGTGTTTTGTCTTTAGATCATTTGGAGTTTTTGGGTTTTGCCTAAAGGGTGCTAGATCTTTTCTTTGGATTAATGTATTGGTTGGGGCATCTGACATTTGGAATTTTTATTTTGATAGCATCTTAAGATTTTGAAGATATGGTCCTAGCGGGGCACATTTGACATTTAGAATTTGACATCGTTGTGTTTAATGTGGTATTTCGAAGGAGGGTAACAACTGCACGTTTGAATCAGCAATTAGGTTTGCTTGGAATCAACACCTGGCACTTCAAAATTTTCCAAAACAAAATTCCAACCCTCAAAATCTACCTTAAATCTTTACTAAAGCCATTTTAAATAGGCTTCCAATGAGTACATCATTAAGGAAAGTAATTTAAATATATATATATATATATATATTTACATTGGTGAAATTCCAAAATTCGAGACAAATTAACAATATTCTTGGTGCATCATGTCGCCTGCACCACTGGAACATAAAAGTAGTAACAGAATATAAATCTGCAATAGCTAGTTATAGGGTTCTGAAGATGACAACCAAAACATAAATAACAACTAAAGTGGCTTAGTGGCTCTGGTATAACATGAATTTGATCGAGAATAAGTTTTGAAAACTAGTAGTTTTTGAGGTTAAGCCTAAATTCATCAGAATCCAAAAGCAAATAAGAGAAAGTATACAAGGTTTCAAATACATCCAAACTATGAGTCCAAGCACAATAAGTTCCCAAAGCATGATAACAACTCTTTTAAAAAGAGGGTAGTTTTCAAGTAATCATTCAAATAACAGAGAAGATGCACACATGCTAAAAGGTTGAAGCTGCAAATCTAGACAAGTCAAGCAGGAGCAATAGCACAATAGGTTAAAAGACGTGTATTATTAGAGAGTAGATCCTTTTCAAACATTCCTCTCCAACTAAGTTAACTCAGCATTGTACAAAAAAAGAAATTGCAAATGTAAAACATTATCATGCTTTTCCTAGCTAATGCATGACTTAGGAGCAGTTTCAAAGGTTTATTTGAGGGAGCATAGAAAGAGAAATTACCTTGCTTAGAGATAGAGATGGGCTTTACTCTAATAGATATGACCTCTACAAATCCAATGCCCTCAACGGGCTGCACATTTGCCTTAACCACCTCCTTGAACTTAAAGTTCTTCTTCTACAAGAAATTGTCCCAGACACAATAAAGCCAACAGCAATAACAATAATAATAAACGTAACTAATCAAGGGGTATGATTATGAAAAGACCTCATCAGTGTTGTACTTGAGGATTGCTTCCATAGAATATTCAACTAGTTGTTTCTTATCAGCATCATCAATGACCCCCCTGAATCCCATGCGAAAGAGTGGCGAAAGTCGCCAACATCAAAGCCCTGTGAATCAGAAACACGAAGACAAATGAGCAGGGCCGGCTGAAGTTATAGGCGAGTTGGGCCACCGCCTAAGGCCCCCACTTCTTAGAGGGCCCCCAAATAATAATAATATAGTATATAATATTATTTTTCCATCTGAGAAAAAAAAAATTTACAAACGGCCTGTTCCTCACAGAGGCCCGTTTCTCACCCAAAAAAAAAAAAAAAAAAAATTTTATTAATGTCAAACGGCCATCACAATATCTCATCAGGCCACCCGTTTCTCACAGATGTCCCGTTTCTCACAGTCACAGAGGCTCGTTTGTCACAGAAAAAAAGCTGAAGTGACAAACTGACAATGTGACTAATCCCATCAGATCAGACCATCACCAAATCTTTAACTTGCATAAGAAAAGATTACAAACGGCAAAAATTATTAGCTTGCAGAAGAAAATATTACAAAAGCAGAAAGAAGAGGCAAATAAGAAAAGAAAGAAAAAAGAAAGAAGGAAAAAAAAAAACTCATTCTCTGACTCTCTCTATCTGACTATCTTGATTCTAAAAAAAACACTCATTAGTTGGCTTACTCAGCAACTGTGTTGGCAATAGACTTGTATGTTCACTGAAGGTTCGTTTTTTGTTTTCTTTTCCTTTGTCTCTTTCGTCTTCTTCATGTTTACTGCTGGGTGTCTCGGTTTTTTTTTCATGGGTGTTTGGGTTTTTTTTTTTTTTTTTTTTTTTTTTGAAGAGGGTTTCTCGGTTTTTTTTTTTTTTATGGGTGTCTGGGTTTTTTTTTTCTTTTGAAGAGGAGTTTGCTCACAACTCACGGGTCTGGGTTTTTTTTTTTTCTTTTGAAGAGGCGTGAGCAGAGCTTTTTTTTCTTTTGAAGAGGCGTGAGTAGAGGCTGCAGAGCAGAGCTTTTTGGCTGAAGGCTGAAGCTGAACTTTGGTTTGGTTCCTTTAGATTTCTCTAGAAGAAGCCTTTTGATTCTTTCAATAAATGAATGGTCTGAATGGTCAATACTCAATAGACCCATAAAGTGATTAGTGATAAAGAGAAGAGACACGTTTAGGCTGAATAGTTTTACACCATTTTCCTTTTTTTTTTTTTTTTTTTTTTTTTTTTTATGGGAAGTCTTACACCTTTTGAGCTTTGAATAGTCTGAATAGTCTAGTCTTACACGTTTTTTTGTTTTTTTTAAGAAATCAGATAAGTGGTATGAGAGTTAACTGTTAAGGTATTGATCCAGGGATCTAGTCCTAAACGTTCTCTTTTCTTTTTTTTTTTAAGAAATCAGATTTAGAGGGATAGTGGCCATTTTTTAGTCTTAGTAGATCAAGTTGAGTCCTACACATTATGCTAAAAAATTAAGTTTATTGCTACACAAAAAAAAGATTATTAATAACAAAATTATAAATTTAGAATAATTTACTTTGTACTAATATTAATTTTAATTTTTTTGTGCAGGTTTAAAGTGTAAAGTAATCATATTAAGTAATGCTGCAATTGTGCATTTGATAAAACAGGTTCTATTGTTTTATACATTAAATTTATATTATTCTAGTTAAATTGTAATTTTTTTTATTATAGATTGTGTTTCATTTATTCCTAGATATTTTTTAATTACAAATGTCTACTAGAAAATATTTATCTGGATATGAAAAAAAAAAAAAAAAAAAGACAAATAGAAGAACTAATTGAATATCAAAAAGGAGCTATGGACAAATTTATTACAAGTAAAAAACAAAATCTTGCAGAAAATTTGAGTGAAGGTTTCATAAATGAACAAGAAATTCATCGAAAAGAGTTAGAAGATAATGAAAATATACAACAAAATGATAATAACGAAGGTGGTCGTGATAATGTTCAAACATGTAATGTCACCATTCTTGATAATGAAGCTCAAAATAATTTAGAGGAGAGTGAAAATATTAATGATCAACCTAATTATATTCATACAAATATTTTTGATCCAAGTCAATGGAAAACTATTGATATAAATTTAAGAGATTTTTTAGTAGAAAATGGTCCAATAAGAGTTGATGATCTAAACTTTCCTATAGATAAGAACTCTAGACATTTTTCTACTACGCATTATGTCAATGATAAGATAACACAATCCGTTGAAGAATATTTTAGAATTAATTATTTTTTATATATAGTAGATCAAGCTATTTCTTCAATTGAAAGTAGGTTTGAACTATTTCAAATATATGAAAATATTTTTGGTTTTTTATTTAATTTTGAAAAACTAAAATCACTAGATGATGATAGTTTGAAAAAAAATTGTCTTAATCTTGAATGTTTTCTCACACATGAAACTCATTTTGATATTGATGGTTTAGATTTATATTCAGAACTAAAAGTTTTAAAAGGAGTTTTGCAAATAAATGATAACTCTCCAATTAATGTACTAAATTATATAAAGAGGCTAGAATCTTTTCCAAATGTATGTATTGCTTTTAGAATATTATTAACTATACATGTTACAGTCGCTTCCGCAGAAAGAAGTTTTTCAAAATTAAAATTAATAAAATCCTATTTAAGATCAACTATGTCACAAGAAAGATTAAGTGGATTAGTTATATTATCAATTGAAAAAAAAATGTTTGCAAAACTTGAATGCAAAAATTTAATTAATAATTTTGCCTCTCAAAAAGCAAGAAAAATAAATTTTAATTAAAAAAAATATATGAATTTATAATTAAATATAATAAAAGACCCTATTTAAAACTTTCGCGGAGGGCCTCCGAATTCATTGAGCCGGCCTTGCAAATGAGACAAGATTCATGGGAGCATCAACTGCACAAACTCACTATATCCGATGATTGCTTACCCCGCTCTCATTAACCTGTTGATGATACAAAACATATTCTGCACGGGTCATCTCAGGGAGCTCACCAGGGAAACAATCATCCTCATCGTCACTCAGAAGTTCGTGTAAGCCAGCCTTCTCGCGATAGGGGACGTCTTCTTTTTCTTCATCTGTCTTCTTCTGCTTCTTCTCTGGTGGTTCCTCGTGCTTTTCTTCCAGCCTCGGGACAAAGACATCAGCACTAACAGCCGCCATAGCCATTTCAGATGAGATCAGAAATTTTTATTTTTTATGATGATGAATATATAGATGATCTCACACTCACGTGTTGTTTCTTTTAGCCCTATTTTTATTTCTATCTACTTTACATTTTTACCCTTTGCGGCTTCGGTTCAAAGTTCAAACCCAACCCATTTGTTGCAGATGGTATGGGCCGTATGGCTTTAATTGCAAGCCACAAGCCCAAGTCGGCTTTGGTTGAAAGCCCACTAGCCGACCTATAATAATGTTTTTAACCACGAATACAGATAGTAATTAAAAAGTCCACTTAATAATAATTTGTTGCTTGACTCTGAATTTCCAATTATTCAATGTATGGAAATATTGTTGTACAAAGCTAAGGTCCGTTTGGTACATCACTCAAATACATGCTTTCAATTTTTAAATAATATTATACATATTTTTACTTATTTTTTCACTCATATGTATTTCCACACGTGTTTTTAAACAACAAAATACATATTTTTAAGTGTATGTACCAAATACCCCCTAAATGTTTGGAATAGGAGTGTATTCGGACATGTAGGAAACAATATTGGTAGGCTGCATAAAAATTTAGAATTGCTGGAGATGCAAGTTGCTATCCCACAAAATATTGTTTCAATGAGGGAGACTTCGGTAGAGCAAATATTGTTCTAGAAATTTTTTTTAGGATGATCACTAAGAAATATAATTTATACAAAATCTAATAAAGCGATAACTTGAATATTTGCTATAATTGTGAATTGAGTCACTAAGGAAAGCAAAATTGTTGCGACTGCAAAGTCAAAAAGAATATAATTATTGTCACCATCAAAGAGAACTGGCAACTATAATATTTTTCTTGGTACTATATTTTGGGGAAAAATGAGAAATTATTTTATTGAATAAGTTGAACGAGCTACAAATTTGAATATTTAGCGATTTTTATCTTTTTGTTTTATAATAGGCTTTTTGTTGAATAATTTGATCACTTGATGTTATTTGGTTTTGTCTTATTTTGTTTGGTCTATGTTTGTTGTTATTTGGGCTAACGTTTATTGTTGTTATTTAAGTATTTTCTTTTTAATTTTATAAAAGGGATTAAGGATTTTTATTTTTTTTGGGGGGGGTGGGGGGGAGAATTAATTTTGGAGCGTCCACAACACTTTTACAATAAATCTTATGCAAAAAGTTATTATTAGTGAGTAAAAAATTAATATCATTATTGGGCCCAAATTAGAATTAGTAATAGTTTACCACATTGGATTTATTGTAAAAGTATTGTGAAAATGTTGTAAATGTAACATTATTTTTATTTTTGTTGAACTCAACTTTTTGCAATTCTCAAGTCAGGTTGTTTAACATTTTTATTAGAGTAGTCACAATAGGTTAGTTTAACATATAATAATTTTTTGCAAGTGTATATATGATTTTTTTTTTTGCATGTCGGGGTGGTCCTATGACAACCATGGCTTGCATGTGGAGCTGCGAGTGTGGGTACACCCAACATTTTGTGTGATCAAAGGACTATTATTTTTTTCATTTAATTTTTTCATTTTTCCTTTTGTAGATTCTTTGAAGTTGGGTTATTTCAGATTAATTAATATGTTCGCTTCGACATTTATGTTGCTATTTGAAAGGGAAAAAAGGAATAGAAAAGGTTCATAAAGATTATCATTTTTAATTGAATATGGATAAAAACAAAAGTGGTGTTTTTTAATTGGAATGAAGAAAAATCATATAAATGAAATTGGTGAAGGTGTGTAACCTAAATAGTTGGGTCGGTTAGTAAGAGGCATAGTTGTCAATACCATTCGATACATGATACATATTGAGTGAAAAAAATATTGTATCATAAATATATATTGAACATGTTTATAAATCGCATGAGACATAAATGTATATCGTATTAATCATACTGTAAATTATTTGTGTAGTACTATACAAGCAAAAAGGTATCCTAGTAAAAAATCAGCCATATGATAATCAAAGTAAACTTTCCCATATCCTATGAAAAGTTGAGTCACAACATCTAAGACATTCACATGCACATTTGAAAAGAGACTCATCGTTGTCTCTCCCTCATTGCATCCCTAGATTTCATATCTTATATATTTTTTTTTTACCTTAAATTTCATGAACATTGCTAATCACTCAAGCAAACACAAGAAAAAATATTAATATCATGAAGTAATTAAAAACGTATCTGAAAAGGAAGAAATCTAGCATCGTCCAGGGGATGGACAGTTACAATGAACATTAAACAAGTTTCCCATAAATGACATGGATAATCAGTTAACATGCCAGACAAGCAAACACGTAACTAACGGACCAATGGGTAGAAGATCATTGAAATCTCTAACATCCCGCAATTTATTGTTAGTGGATCCAAAGTCCTAAAGAAGGGCATTTAATCCCATAAATAGGGAAAATTAACTATAAAAAGGACACGAAGAACAGACAAAAGTATTAAGGTACGCAACAAATACACAAGAGAATTTTAGCTTATATTGATTCTCTGTACGATTGAACTTTCATCTTTCTGACTAGACCGTAGGAGACTCTTTGTCACACACTACACCTGTGTGCCCCAAGTCCACCTATTCTTTTAGCAAGATTCATACCGCTGCTAGCTTCACATTATCCATCTATATTGGCAAGGAGTTCAACTGAGAAAGACGAATTCATACTTCATCAGTACCTATATCTTGATAGGGTAAAGGTAAAGCTAAAAGTCTCACGAATAAAAAATTAAACACAAGATAAACAATGTAAGCTTTTCATCTCCTGTGAAAAGTGTGAATAACAACATCCAAGACTTTTGCTTGCACATTTGAATAGAGACCATCCCGTTGTTGATCAACATCTTCATGCATATCATGCAAGACATTAGGCTGATATATAAATCAAATTTAACTTATTGTTCAAAAAACAAAGAACAAAATATGAAAATAAGAAAAAAGAAAAAAGGGCATAGTGTAGAACTTTATCAAAGTTGCTAAAATATGTTTATATATGTGTCAAGTCATTTCATTTGATAAAAATAGGGGGGAAAATTACCAACTTTGAGGTGTGACTTTTAAGTTTTAAGTAAGCAGTGGGATACTTTGTTTTGGAAAAATATTTGTTTGTCTAGTGTATATATATTTTATCTCCTTAGCAAATTATTTGTCCAGAGTTAAATATAGTACCATCTACTAACAGGAATCATATTTTAATTTATCTCATTGTTTATGGCGTTCGGTCTTGATGATAACTCTATTTCAATATTGTTGATGCCAAATTTTGTGATGATGATGTTGATTATAGAAATGATGAGGATTATACAAATATGCAATACCTTAAAAACAATTAGTTACACTATAACTTAATGGTATTGTAAATTTGTTGAATAATTGACTACATTGTTTTTGCGTGTTTATTGCAAATTTTTAGAATATGCTCTTAGATTAGGGTTTATCGCACATCACACACATATTTTTATTTCAATTATTTTGATCTATCTTTGCATGCTTAGTGATGATGCACAAAAATCATTAGTGAGTTGATTGTCCACGAGTGCTTCAATGGGGTACTTGAGGAACAAGAAAACCAAGAACTCACAGAGAGCATCAGGGGAGTGCCGGCTAGAGACCCTCTTAAGGTTAAGTCAATGAAAGAAAGATTACCAAGAACTCAATAGTGTGAGAGTTAGGAATTTTCTGCGTACCTTAGTTATAAGGAGGCTTGGTGCTTTTATAGTGGCAGAGGAACAACCAAGATCCCATGAACATAGGATTTTTCCTTGTATGGAAGATACAAAGTTAATGCTTAGAGATCCTAGGGTCTTTCTTCCCATATTGGGAAGACATAAACGTGTGAATAGGGTTTTTGAGCATAACGTGCAAGTTATTTCCATGTAGAGATTTTTGAGTGGTGAGCACATAAGGGCTTGTGGGGCCTACAAATCAACCATCAGGCTCATGTATTCATTTGTCGGTTTTTGCCTACCCCGTTCGTGGGGTTTGTCATTGCTTGTTGGCATGGTTCTACCTCTATCTGTCGGTATGAATCAAGGCCTTTTAATCCATTGGTTATATGGATAGTCGCTTAGTAGTGGTAGGATTTCTAAAGGAAGACCGACTCATCGGGATCCGTCCTAGCTAGTCTGATGGGTCTATGACCTTATAGTATCCATCCCATGTAGTCTGACGGGTCCATGACCTTATGGGACCCATAGGTGGAGTTCGTACATCTTGAAGGGCAACAAGTTTTATAGGGCCAAACAAAAATGCCTTCATCAGCTGCCCCCTACTCTGTTGTTCGTCGGGACATTTGATGGGCTACAGAGTATCTAAAAAGAATCTTCTTGTCATTAATTAGCCGTTCTTGGAGTTTGCGTTATTTCTTGGAGGTAAAAAGGTCTTTTGAAGAAGGTACACGTGGTGATTCATGGTTGGTTAATTCGAACAGCCAGGTCCTTCATTTCTCGTGCCTCTTTGCCCTATAAATTGTTCAATTCCCATGTCAGTCTCTTATTTGCAATTTCTCCCTTTTTCTTGTTCAAACCAGAGATCTTCTCCTCTCGCTCCCTAGCTTTTGTCGCTCTCTTTGTTCTTTCGTTGGCTTTCTTTGGTTTGAACTCTCTGTTGACCTATCTCATCTTCGGATTTCTACGTAAGTTCCTTGCCCCCTTTCTATTTATTTTATTTCATTTTGATAAACGTCTGTCGATCTTATGCTTGGTAGTGAGTGAGTAGATTCTTAGTTTTCATTCGTCGCTTGTAGGCGAGAGAATGTCAGAAAGTAGTGAAGCGACAAGTGAACATTCTATGTTTGTTTGCATGAAATCAGGTGATGAGGAGTCTCATTCGTCGGAACGTGAGTATATGTCTGACGAGCAATCTATCTCTAAGAGGGAGTCATTGGCAGATTCTCCTTTGGAGGAGTAGGAGGAAATCAATCCATCAGGACAAATCAGCAGAAAAATCATCCTCCCTAGCATATGGTTAGTCAATGTCTTCCTAGTGAGCATGATGAAGGAGGTTTTTAGCAAGCTTAGGCCTCGTTTCCAAATACCTGACAACATTCCCATAAGGAAGGCTGTTAGGGGGGAGAAATGTTATACAAGCCAGCCGCCCGAGGTTGGATTATATGAGGCAGCATTTATTGTGGGGTTGAGGTTGCCTCTTAGCCATCTCCATTGTCAGTTGGCGGATTATTTGGGCAAATCCGTCTGTCAGATAACCCCTAACGCCTGGAGGACTTCCTAGGTGCCAAGGTGTTATGGGGGCAATTAAGTGGGTCAACCGTTCCCTAACACTTAAGGAATTCTTACTGTTACAAATTGCAGGAGATAGCCGCGTCTTGAGGTTTTTTCATAACGTTTTTTGTGGCGGGCTACCTTTAGGTTAGTGTCTGGGATGCTTAACTCCAACCATATGTGGAACAATAGATTTTTCTTTGTCCAAGGGACTAACTAGGTGTGCAAACCCGACAAGTAGGACACCGTGGGTGATTTTCATGATCATGCCTGGGGAATTTTGAATAAGTTTGGTAGGTCGTTTGTTGCTCCTATTGGTTCATCGATTTTTGATTTTCATTGGACTAATATTCTCTATGTTATTTTTGGCTAAAGAATTGCCGATGATTACCCCTGAACAAGAAGATTTCCTCAAGCACTTGTTGGACATCGCTTTCATGCGAAGGTCTTGGAAGAGGCTCATCACCCTTGATACTCTCCACGCCTACTGTGGTGGTCCCGTCCCAACCGATTGGTGTCTTTGTTTCATGATAGAGCTATCATCAAGAGCGAACGCCATAGGTTGAAACTCTTTGGGAAAAAAAAAATTTGTGTAATGTGATTTACAACTTTGTCTCTAAAACCCTTGCCAATAGACTCAAAAATATTTTGCCAAAAATTATTGGAGACACACAAAATGCTTTTCTACATGGAAGATTAATCATGGATAATGTTGTAATGGCTTTTGAGATGATGCATTATTATGGACATAAGGGGGGGAGTTACCACCTAGTTATGTGGTCTAGGAATCATGAATATAGTGTCCTTTCGAGGAATGACATTTTGATCTTACTACCAGAGTATGGGCTTGGAGTTAAGGTATGCTTTTGGGAAGGTATTATGCACCTAAGATCGCCCAACCCTAAGGTTGGCCTCTCATCATTGTGCCTTATGTCTTAACCTTATTAAAAGCATGTTCAACACTTGCATCTATACTCACACACACACACACACTAACATACATCTAAGCATACAACATGGCATCTTTATCCCAAAATAACGTACTTATCATCCTAAAGCAAGCGAGCCAGATACAAAAGAAACCCTAGCATGTGAAACTCTATCATGTATCAAACAAAGCAGCCACCCAAGCACGGCAACAAACATGTCATCATGGCAAGGAAATCAAATTATAGACAAGGCAATACACATATGTCAAAGGAGGATTCAACAAACAACATGCATGTTGTCGGGGGCGGTTTTTTGCGCGTAGCCACGTGCCTTTGGAGTTTTGACTTTGCTAGGCCTGGATTTGTTTTGGGGAGTTCAACCCGGAACTCGACATGAGGCCGCATAGACCAATGGCTTCCGGTGTATTTTTTAAGCCTACAAAATAGATAAAACCCAAAGTCTTAGAATCATGATAATGGTTGAAATGAATAAATAATATACTTAGCATGATAGCTTTGATTAGATGGTGAGTTGATATGTTATTATTATGTATATTAAGTGATGTCCAATGTTAGAAAATAATTAATTAGGTGTCAAATGTCCAACAATGGGATGAGTCCAATAGTCCATGTCTAGTTGCGGTTCATGGTTCATGTTTAACATAATAAGGTATGTCTAGCAATGGTCCATGTCCAAATAAGGTATGCATCCAACAATGCTTTATGTCTAATTAATATACATCTAACAATGGTTTATGTCCAAGTAATATATGTCCATTGGTGGTATATGTCTAAATAACATGTCCAACTATGGTAGATCAATTTATTAATATATATATATATATATATGTTCATTAATGAAGTATTAGTGTGATCATGTTTCATTAAATAATGAGATAATATTAAAGTAACTTGCATCCAGTGGTACAATAATAATGAATTAACATGTACTTTATAATGTAATCTTGAAAATGGAGAAATATTGACTTATCTTGTGTGTTTCTGACTCCAGCCATATAACATCACTTTGTTCTTTACATGATTTGTGGCTCTAGCCATATAACAATAATGGGCTGATGACATTCCAGTGGTATAATAAAATTAGTTGAGTGGTATAATGATAATGAATAAAATATACTTAATAATACAAGTTTGAAGGTAAAATGTAATGACTTATCTTCATAGTTTGGGGCTCCACCCGTAGAACAGCAGTTGATGCGAACCTCAATTGACACGCTTTGAGACCCAACAAAAATATTGCAATACTTGCCCAAGAAAACTAAAATTCAGATTTTTGATAGAAACCTTGACCCAACGTTTATAATCAAAACATGAACCAAAGGTATAAGTGTAACACCTTGACCTAATGATTATAATTGAATCACAAACCAAAGGTATAAAGTTTAAACGCCACAAGGAAGAGTCCCTGATAAGTGCACAATTCTTGAAGAACCAAAAGAAAAGTAAAGCCTCACCTTTTCTAATTTTTATTCAATTAATCACTCTATTACAATGAGTGCATGCTATTTATAAGACATGACTGGAAATAGAAAATATAAAAGAACGTACTAAATAATAAAACCCTAAATAAAAGTTGATTTGGTTTGAAATTAGCAGATCCAAAATAGGAAAAATAGCTAAAAACGTTCTAAATAATAAAAGCTCTAAATTAAGGTAGATTTGGTCTGAAATTATAAGCTCCAGAATAGGAAAAATGTCTATCAACTAATATGGAACTGGAAAAGCAATCAACCATTAATCCACGCCATAAATCACGCCCAATTAAGCCAGATTAGCCCTCAATAGCTTGGATTAAATTTATTACGCCTTCATCTTCCTTTGGGCCAAGCTTGGAATGTCCTCCGTTAGACTCAGCCCAAATCTCTTGAATCAGCCCATTAAGTGCTTCTTTGATCTTCTTGGATCTTGCTTTACAAAAGAATGCCTATTTTTGAACCCGTCATGATTGACCTTTCTATCAAACTACCAAGGCCTGCCCAATAAAACGTGACCTGCATGCATTGGAACAACATCACAAAGTACTTCATCCTTGTACCTCCCAATTGAAAAAAAAACCAGTACTTGCCTATTTACCTTAACCTCTCCACAATCATTCAACCACCACAACTTATATGGTCTCGGGTGTTTCAAGGTAGGTAAATTCAATTTTTCTACTAAAGTAGTGCTAGCCACATTAGTACAGCTCCCCCCATCAATGATCATACTGCATACCTTATTGTTGATGTGGCATCTAGAATGAAAAATATTCTCCCTTTGTTGTTCCATATCATCCTCTTTGACTTGGGCACTTAAAGCACGCCTAGCCACAAGTGACTCACCCTCCACTGAATACTCCACATTATCGTCACAAGCATCCTCAAGTGATGGAATCTGGTCATCATCTCCCTCACTTTCAGTTTCCACCTCTCTATCAATACGTGCGATCATGGTCCTCTTATTTGGGCATTGTGAAGCTATATGACCTACTCCCAAACAATGAAAACACTTAATATCATGATTACGAGTTTGGGATTCATTTTTACCTTTGTTAACATTGGTAGCTTCATCTCTCCTTTTTGGTGGTTCGGTTTTGGACTTGAAAACAGCCCCTTCGTCTTTCCTCCAATTTGACCTCCATGAAGTAGAGGAGCCCGGATTTTGAAATGACCGAGTTCCTTTCCTTTTAAGCTGTCGTTCCACCTTTATTGCCATGTGCACCATGTCCTCCAACTCCACGTAGTGCTGCAACTCCACCAAGTTGGCAATGTCCCGATTCAGCCCATTCAGAAATCTTGTCATAGTAGCTTCTCTATCCTCCTCTACATTAGCCCGAATCATGGTAATCTCCATCTCTTTGTGATAGTCATCCACGCTCCTATAGCCTTGAGTAAGACTCTGTAATTTTAGATACAAGTCCCTATAGTAGTGACTAGGGACAAACCACCTCTTCATGGTGGCCTTCATTTCCTCCCATGTCTCAATAGGCCTCTCATAGTTTCTCCTTCTGTTCATCACAAGTTGATCCCACCATATAATAGCATAGTCAGTAAACTCAATCACAACTAGTTTTACCTTTTTCTCCTCGGAGTAGTTATGGCACTCAAAGATGAACTCGACCTTCTTCTCCCACTCCAAGTACACTTCTGGATCATTTTTCCCTTGGAATGATGGTATCTTCATTTTGATGTTTCCTAGGTTTCTCTTAGTCCCATCTTGCCATCTTGGATCTCTTCGGAAACCTCTACTACGCCTTTCTCCCCTTGGCGCAAACCTGCCTTCATTGTTCAATGAAGCTTGATCCTCTTCATCTTCAAACTCATCGTCATGGTAGTCATTAGAATCATCCACACGCGCACGCCTTCCTTGCCTTCTAGCATTAAAGTCTCTTTGGGGACGCTCCTCACGCAAAGAAACAATAACAGCATCTTGCCTATCCATCCGATCCCGAATATCATTAAACACCACGTTCATACGTTCAAATTGTTGTTGCATAGCCTGCAACATGATGGATGACTCCTCCCCTCCTCTGTTTGATGCTTCGCCCCTGGAAGACATAATTTTGAAACTACAAAGAAATGTTAGAAATAATTCCTCACAACACTCCCTCACGTGTTTACACTCAAATTATGTCACTCACACTCGTGTTTCACTCTTAAACTAGCTTTTCCCGATATTAGTTTCACACTCTTTTGCCTTTTTCCACTCGTAGCTTCTCATTTTCAGTTCTGCTTAAACTAATAAACTTGATCAAGAAATTCAACTTGTAGTATTTAAACTAATACCAATGGCAAGAAAATATGACAGAAACACTAAATTAAAGGAAGAGGACAAAAGAATATAATATTTTGGTTTGAGAGAATTCAAACTACAAACAAAATTTTTTTTTTCTCTGGGAGCTTGGTGCACGATTTTAACATAGTGCATGTCACAAAATAAGAACGAGGAATAAAGAACACAAAAGGAAAAAGACATGATGATAACAGGAAACAAAAGATAAAGGGAAAGAAAACTAATTTTAGAACCTGTGCTTTGATACCAGATGATGCGAACCTCAATCGACACGCTTTGAGACCCAACAAAAATATTGGAATACTTGCCCAAGAAAACTAAAATTCAGATTTTTGATAGAAACCCTGACCCAACGTTTATAATTGAAATGTGAACCAAAGGTATAAGTGTAACACCTTGACCCAATGATTATAATTAAATCACGAACCAAAGGTATAAAGTTTGAACGCCACAAGGAAGAATCCCTGATAAGTTCACAGTTCTTGAAGAACCAAAAGAAGAGCAAAACCTCATCTTTTTTTTGTTTTTATTCAATTAATCTCTCTATTACAATGAGTGCATGCTATTAGTAAGACATAACTGGAAATAGAAAATATAAAAAGCGTACTAAATAATAAAATCCTAAATAAAAGTTGATTTGGTCTGAAATTAGCAGATCCAGAATAGGAAAAATAGCTAAAAACGTTCTAAATAATAAAAACCCTAAATTAAGGTAGATTTGGTCTGAAATTATAAGCTCCAAAATAGGAAAAATGTCTATTAATTGATATGGAGCTGGAAAATCAATCAACCATCAATCCATGCCATAAATCACGTCCAATTAAGCTAGATTAGCCCTCAATAACTTGGATTAAATTTATTATGCCTTCATCTTCCTTTGGGCCAAGCTTGGAATGTCCTCCGTTAGAATTAGCCCAAATCTCTTGAATCAACCCATTAAGTGCTTCTTTGATCTTCTTGGATCTTGCTTTAGTAATAGGCTCAACCGGAACATGCAATGGATTCTTGAATGCTTGTTGATTCTCATCAGCAGTGGACTTAGACATTTCAGCAGGGTGATAGAATGAGTCCTTCCATGGTTTCTTCATGTTTGAAGAGGAAAAATGGGTGCAACTGGAGGGAGAGAGAGTATGTCCAGCCGTGTGCATAGGTTGGTTAAGTTTATCCCCTTTCATCATGCACTTAAATGACTTTCCCATGTAATGCTCTTTTAGTTTTTAGTCAACTTTGAGTGATGTTGCCTTCCATGAGAATGACTTTTAGTATGTTGTCTTTCATAAGAAGGGCTTTTGGCATTGTAAATATATATCTTCCATGAGAAAGGGCTTTTAGTAATAAGTTCTTGAAAGAGTGTTTGATATATTTTAAGATGTGTGGAGATGGTAAGAAATATGTATATTTTGTGAGATATGGTGTTTGTAATATGTATAGAAATCATATGTAGATACCTTGTTGGACATGGATCTTGTATATGTATACTTTGTGAGACATGGAATTTAAAGATGTATGAGAAGTATGTATGGGTATTTTGTGGGGAATGTGTTTGTAAAATATATGGAAGTGTGAGATAAAAAAATATGAAGGTTAAATATTGTAAATACATGAGATTATTTGTTTTATGGGTTATGTTGCTTTCTAAGAAGGGAGATTTTGTATGAGAAATAAAGAATGAGACGGAGATGTGTTTTTAGGCAGCAAAAATGATGAAGTTTCAGAATAATGGAGTGTGGGAAAAATGGGTAATGGATAATGGTGTGTTGTAATATGTGTGTTGTGTTGTTGTCCATGAAGAGATATTTTGTAAGAGGGAAGAAGAAAGATATGGAGATCTTTTAGAGATATGGTAGCAAGAAGAAGTTTCAGAATAATGGGGTGAGAGAGGGATGGATCGGTGTGGTGTAATAGGTGTGATGTAATGGGGTGTTGTGTTGTTATTTATGAAGAGAGATTTTGCAAGAGAGATGGGGAAGTATGAAAATGTGTATGTGGCAGCAAAGTGAAGTTTCAGAATAATGGGGTGAGAGGGGGATGGATTGGTCCCCTTTAGTGTGCAGCTTGGTCCTCTTTATATAGAGCCAAGCTATGTAACTAGATCAAAACTTAGTTGAAGGGAAAATTAGCAAATAAGGAAAAGTCCTTGACAAGGTAAGTGGTTTCATTAGAGGGATTTTGTGTTTTAGCCAAAAGAAGAAAGCTAGAGACTTTAAGACTGATGTTATAGTTGTAACAACTGTCAATCATAGCTGTCACAGCTGAATGATATCATCCAAATGATATCTTGCTTGGAGGAAAAAATATTTGGCATTAAATTCATGATTTGGCTAAAAGTGGCAAGATAATCTTTATGGGATCCTCTTGTTTCTTTGGGTATGACAGCAAGCTGCTAGGATTGGGCATTAATGGGCAAATGACATCATTTTAAGACATGTGTCAATCTGCTGGAGCTTCTGCTGGAGCTGTTACAACTTCTGCAGAAGCTGTTTGCAGCTTCCGTTGGAGCTATTTCAGCTTCTGCGGAAGCCGTTGCAGCTTTCGCTAGAGCTGTTACAGCTTGTGTAGAAGCTGTTTTTGGTATTTTCTGCTAAGTTTCCTCTCTTGGAAAAATTATATGTTTAGTCTATATATAATTTTGGTAAGTAATAGACTAGTTGGTTGATATTTGATGAAGTTTTAGAGATGTAATTATGGTCTTTTTATATTTTAACCAAATCTTGGAGAGTAAAGAGAGTATTTAATGCTAGATATGATATACTAATATATATTTAGCTATGTGCTTGGAGTTGATTTATATGAAAATAATAATATGATATAATTATATTTTAAAACTTATATTATATGATGGACATTAATTTTTATGTAAAGAGTATGGGGAGTTTTATCATTTTAAGTGTTATGTGATATGAGAGGCTTACCAAATGTTATCTATTACACACTATTTCGTCAGAGTTCAGGGAATTGGGGAAGACATGCCAAGCAACATGCTTTCCTTTATCAACTTTGAACCACTGGAACTTTACTAAACATACTTCTTAGCCCTCCAAATCACGACTCCCAAAATTCCCCCAATGAGACTCATGAGCTTGGATTATGAGCCAAAAATGAGATGATGTGCTATGAGCTTGAACCATGGGCTTTGACGCCTTTTTTGTGTAAATATGAGTTCTTTTGGGCTTTAGAAGAGATTTTCCCAAAATCCATGATAGTGTTGACATGGTGCAGGTCGTCAATGAAATAAAGCCATGTGGTGTGAAAAATTTGTCCTCAACACATGTTTATGTGAGTTAATGACTTACCTTACTTACCTTGCAGCATCTCAGCACCTATGGCATCATGAATGGGCATGAGAATGCTTGTTCATGACATCAAGGTAAGAAACTAACATAAAACCCTAATCTAAACATGTTAAAGACAAACAAGCATGTTAAAAGGTGAGCAAGAACTTAAGGGGCTTAAAACATATAAAAAAGAGGTTGTAGAACAAACATGTGAATGCAGAAACAAAACAAACAAAAAAAATTAGGGTTTTTGGGCAATGGCATCACGCACGCTAGAACAAGTTTGCGTACACAGAACCATGCCTGCGTGCACAAGTAAGATCATGCGTTCGCAGATCCTTGCCCAAAAAACCTAACAAAAAAAAAAAAAACAGAGCAGAACTTTAAATAAATAAACTAACAACCTAATGTACACAAAATAGGAAAAGAACTAAAGGGTTAATCTAAGCAAACATGTACTAACATAAATTAAGCAAAAAAAAAAAAAAGATTAAAACACAAAAGAAAAACAGAAAAGGAAGAAAAATAAAAAAGAAGGGTTAGACTCAATACCTTAAACAAAAGCTTTCCAAGCTTGATTTTGACCGTTTCGCTCAGTCATATTCACAAACCAATAAGAAATGATTAGCAACGTTGAACTAAAAGGATTGAGACCATAAATGGTCCCAAATAAAATTGACTTGAGGGTGTATTGTGAAAATCTCCCTTTTGATTCACTATTTTTTAGTGAATCTTAGGTTTTTCCCATGGGATTTTTGTGTGTTTTGAAAATGTATCATATAAGGCTTTATATAGTGGAAAATGGGGTTTGGAATGGCTCCCAGATGATGTGAGATTCGTTCCAAATCTCAGCCATTATTGCAAAAAACTTGCATTTCTTATGTTTCTAAAACCCTAATTGTGTATGCAAGAATGTGCCTGCGTACGCATGCTTTGGCTCGCGTACGCAGGCCGTGACCCATGTACGCAGGCCGAGGGCCACTTTGTTTATTTTATTTCCAAAAATAGATTTTTGCTCATTTAAAAGGTTATATTTTCCATTGTAATACTCATCAAGTCAATTTAATATCTGATTAGGCTCTAAACTGGTCTTGGGCCTTAGAGTTCGAGCATCATTGGGGAACGGGGGCCCAAGTCATAAGGGGTATAAAATGCAGTGTCTATAATCATATTAACCAAAAGAGAGGGGGGAAAATTGGGGAGATGGCATTGAAGTTGGATATGAATAAAGCTTATGATAGGGTTAAATTGATTTATTTGGAAAATAATTATGGAGAAATGAGGCTTCGATTCTAGGTGTAGACAATTGATGATGCAATGTATTTATTTTGTTTCTTATGATGTTAGGATTAATGGGTTCCCCTATGGTAGTTATCCCTTCTAGGGGTCTTCGCCAAGGGGACCCATTGTCTCCATATTTATTTTTATTGTGTGTTGAAAGCTTATCTGCTCTTATTAAAAAATCTGTTCATAGTGGTTCTATGGATGGTGTGGTTGTTTCCCATGGTGCTCTTGTTATTTCTCACCTATTTTTTGCAGATGATAGCCTTATTTATTTAAGGCTAATATGAATGATTGCAATGAAGTTCATCGTTTCTTAAAGGTGTATGAGGATGCTTTTGGTCAACAGTTGAATAAAGCAAAAACTTGTGCTTTAGCAGTAACACTGATAGAGAAACTCAAGAGGAAATAAAAATAAGATTTGGGGCTCAAATTATTAAGCAACATGAAAATTATCTTGGCAGAAATAAGTGTAATACTTTTAATGCAGTGAAGGAGAAGTTGGCAAAAAAGTTGGTTGGTTGGAAAGAAAAATTATTGTCAAAGGTTGGGAAATAGATTTTGATTAAGGTTGTAGCACAAGCTATTCCATCGTATACTATGAGTTGTTTAAAAATTCCTAATTCCCTATGTGATGAACTGATTGGTATGATATGTAACTTTTGGTGGGAACAAAAACAAGATGACAGGAATTTAGTCCCCTTAAACAACCAGATTGCGTAGCCTAGATTAATTAGCCAAGTTGTTACTTAGTCAAATTATGCAATTCTAGGTTAAAGCAATCAAATAATCATATCAAGATATAAAGCAGCGGAAAATAAATAACACAAGATATGATCACCCAGGAAACCACACGGTAAAAACCTGGGGAGGATTTGACCCACCGATCCTCAAGGCATAACAGAATTCACTATGAAAGAATTAAAGTTCTTACAAAAGGACTACAAGCTCCCCGCTCGACTTCCTAATGCTACCCACCAGTAGAACTTCCTGACATGACCACGCACAGGCTCCGAATCCACGGACTACTTCTTTCTTGAATTCCTCAATCAGCTACAAGCTCCCCGCTTGCTTTTCTTTTAAGTTCCAATGGTTGCAACGGTAATGATCTTCAAGATGTTGAAATCATCTCTACCATGAAAACCCTAAGTTTTGTGTAAAGGAAGGCTCCTCAAAGATCTCACAAGAGATTCACACAAAACAGCAATGTATGAGCAACAATACAATATGGACAACCTTCAAAAACGTGGCTAGGGTTTAGTTTATATACCTAGGGTAAAAACATAAAACCCTAAACGTTTAATGAAGTAGGGCTGAGCTGGAAATTCTGCAGAAAAATCAACCTGTGCGATTTTCGATCGATCGAGTCTATTCTTCGATCGATCGAGCCAGGCCGAAAGTCCCAAGTACTTCTGCAGCCACTCGATTCCAACTTTACAATATTAAACCAATTTTGAGCAAGTCTAAATAAGACTAAATACAATGTTTTGATCATGATTTGCCAACATTACAAATTAGAGTTCTAAATACATAAAATCCTAAGACCTTAGAACCTAACAAACTCCCCCTTTGGCAATCCGTGACAAAACCTTAAATCAAAGCTCAAAGTTTTACAAATAAAAAGCCCTTTACAAAGATAATGCTCATAAATTCAATTCAGTCTAACTACTATCCATAGTTGCAAGTGTAGACAGCAGCTTAGTTGAATCAACCTGTATAATCCTGAAATACTCAACAAACGCATAAACGCATGTGTGACAGTAAAGAGTAAAACAACAGGTATAACATTCTTGTAAGATTCACACAACACAAAATAAAGACATATAAGAATGATTAACTCATAAATATAAATCAATAAGCAGTGAATCACAGAACAACAAGAATCAATAAAAAATAACATGTATATCAATCAATGTTACTCCCCCTAACATGAATATCCCCAAAAAATGATATACAAAGTGAAGCACCTAGATACAATCTAAAAACTCCACAAGCTCCTCTAAAACAAAAAAAAACTCCCCCTAACTACAAAAACTCCACTACAAGTCAAAAACTCCACTCCCCCTTTTTGTGACGGAATGCCAAAGGGCAATCACAAGTCGCCATCAAAAGGAGGTGCTGAGGGTGAATGAAGACGCGCAAAATTAGCTCGAAGAGCACGAATCTCGTCCAGCAAATCCACCAAAATCTGACCATGAGCCGCCTGAACGGTCATGACAGTCTCCAAAGTACGACGAACATCGAAGTCGGCCGAAGGAGGTGGAGGAACATCAGCAGCAGCAGCATCATCACCAACTGGAATAGGAATGTCCTCACCAGCAAGACCTGCAGAAGAAGAAGGAGGAGGTGCGCTACTAGAGGGCTCAGACCTAGGGTGTTTAGAACCAGCTCGAAGATGAGCGGCCCTCTGTCTAAGAAAAGACGCACCTATAGGAGCTATCACATGAACGGGCTCAGAGGAAGGAAAGCCACTAAGATCAAGATAGAGAAGAATCCTATGAATGAAAATAGGATGTACAAGAGCATGAGCAGTAGATGAACTCCTATAAACATCGTTCAAAGAACGAAGAAAAAGATGGGGAAAACTAATAGGAGCATCAGTAACCAGAGCGTACAGAAATACACACCTCTCAAGAGGAATAGTGTGAACATGGGAAATGGGCCAGATAGAATGACAAGCTATCCTAAAGAACAGATAGTGTAACCCGGAGAGCTCAGCAGAAGTGATCCGAGGATTAGAACCCCACTGGACAGTAGTACCAGTGATGTAAGACAAAACATCGCTAATCTCGGGAGACTCATCATAAAGATAGACAGGATGCAGGACCAACGGTACCCCTAGAGCATCAGCCACTACCCGAGGAGTAATGGAGTACTCTACGCCTCGTATCCAACTCTTGACTAGAGTGTTGGAATCATAGATGCGGATAGAGATGTTCGAATAGAACTCTCTAATCAAGGCAGAAGGTGGAGGAGGATCAGAAACATCCACCAAGGGTAACCAACCCCGACGCTCAAAATTTGCCCTAATGGCAGGATCAAGTTCATCTAACAGCACAGAACGCTCAGCCCAAATCTTTCTCCTAATGTTTAGCTTCTCAAAAATCTCTTGGTTTTTCTCACTTGAAAACTTCTCACGGTCAAATGATGGAGGGGGTGAAGGAGAAGGTGAGGGAACATTCCTACGGGCTCTAGTTTTCCTAGGCATAGTGCTAAGGAAAGGACAGAGACACAAAGAGAAAACCACAAAGAACAAGAGAAAACAAAACCAAGGGCAGACTGCAAATTAGCACAATAAAGAATATAGAACAAAAATCTATATGATGCATGAACAATAAAATGTTGTGATGCATGATCTAATGCAGTAAACAATTAAGTTTAATTGAGAGTAATTTGACAAAATTGGCTTGAACAGGGAATTTCTATCAAAAATCCCAAAAATTGAAAACCACTTGTTGAAAATTTTTAACCAAATTGATGAATTGAGCATTACAAAACACAGCACATAGATTATAATGCTTAATTACACCAATACAACAAGCCAATTTCAGCAAATTCTACCCAATTTAACAAAAGCCCCAATTCGGATCAAGAACAAACCCTAGATTTTTCAATTTTTCACCAAACTCAAAATTGATCAAATTAACATGTAAGAATCATGTTTATGATGTGTCCCCACAAAAACCCAATGATCAATTGCATAAAATAAGGCTTGAAACAAAAGAAAATCCCAAAATAGCAAATTGCGAAAATCGCCCCTAAATTCATGGATTTATGCATGAAAAGATGAAAATAAATTCAAAAGGAAGGGCAAAAGAGTCTTACCGGCTTGAGGAAAGAGAGATCTTGCAAAAACAACAGAGGAAAACGACAAAAATCTCTAAGGTGGAGCCTTGCCAACGCGGAGAGAGAGAAAAAGTTTGAAAAGTTTTGAATAGAAACTTTGAAAAAGTCAGAACAGATCTTTTAAAAAAGCTTTTCCACGATATTCGATCGATCGAAAATTACATTTGATCGATCGAAAAGCACAATCATTTTAAGACAAATGAGAGAACTTTTTCGATTGATCGAAAAACAGGCTGGATCGATCGAAATGGGCAGAGGCTCACTAAATTTTGGAAAAATCACAGTTTTTGAAAAACACAAGCCTAATTTTGAAAATAACTCCTCAAAGCATTAAATTGAAGAAACAAAATGCATGAATATGAGATGGAATGCTTTTTCAAAAACCCAAAATTTTGAACCCAATTTTCTCAAAACAAATTTCAATCATTCTCCCATTGAATTTTCTCAAGCAACAAATATGTTGTGCATAAATCTCAAGATATTTTCAAACTTGGTTGGTCAGACCAAAAACACACACACTAGCATGTACAGTGTTTAACAAAGAGTAACTTGTGTAGTGTGTGAAACTAGCAAAATCTTGAGATACATGTGAGGTGATATGTGAATAGCAATCAGTCACAAAGTCTACAAAATTCATCACATAGAATTCAAAAGAGACTATCACCTAAAGAGTTACATCCTCTAACTCCCACATCTCCTAGAACAAAAGCTTGCAATCATGTAAGTTTCTTGTATTTTGCCCCATTATTTAGGTGAAATTTGGCATCAAGCCTAATAGTACACACTGGTTTGAATTAAGTGAATTGGCATCAAGCCTAATAGTACACACCAGTTTTAATTATTAAGCATTTAACAGAGGCTACACCTTATGTTCTTTTTGTGCATGTGCTACACTTTCTCGAGCACCAAATCTTATGATATGCACTAAGGTGTTCATGATTGGCTAGTGAACAGTGGTGAGATGGTTATTTATGCCTTTCTCAAAAGGATCAAGTCCGACAGTCAAATAACATGTGACTTCAAGATTAAGACAAAATGATTAATAACCACAAACATCTTTCCCACACAACATGCACTACAAAGTTTCAACTAGTCAAGTGCAATGAATAAGTTCATCAAAGTTAAACAAGGTACACAAGACATGATATGTGTAAATAAATTGACCAACCTGGTTTTCAAAAACCAAGAAACATCATGTTAAACATAATTTTTGCTTCCTCCTTTTCCTTTTTTTTTTTTTTTATTAAAAGGGAAAACAAATAAATCCTAGAATGAAATGCATGAATGTAATGCAATGCAAGTTCTAGAACAAAAAAGACACAGAAAACCAAAGAACAATGGTCACAAAAGAATAGAGCAATGAAGTACGAGGACCATGTCAGAAAGACTCAATTAGTTTGAGTCTTTTGCATCCAAAACTTTTTAGATGCACCATGAGCATTGGAGTTCTTATTCACATTCGAGTAATTCCCAACTCCAGGATTGGAATAAAGGTTTAACACCTTTACCAATTCACCAATTAATGCCATAGGATCTTGTGCTTGAGGCACAGACACTTTTGGTTTATTTGCTCTCTTATCAGCTTGAAGCTTGTAACAGTTAGGACGAATGTGTCCAGACTTACCACAATAATGACAAACCCAAGCAGGTTTACCATGCATCTTGTCCTTAGATTTGGTAGGCTCCTTAGGTTTAGATTCTCTTAAGTCTACCCTAATCTTCTTAGGTGGTGAAACTTCTACAGGTTTAACTACCTCACTCACAGGTGGTTTGACAGTTTCACTCACAACCTCACTCACAGAAGGTTCAGAAGAAGAAGAAGGAACAAAAGTAGTGGAATGTGGTTCAGAATCAAAGATACTTTCAACATATCCTAACCCAGTTTTATCAGAAGGATACTTTTGAACATTCAGCATGTGATCAAGTTTAGAACTAGCAGATCTAGCAACAGATAAATCATGTTCCAAAGTTCTAACTTTATCAAGTAAAAGCATGTTCTCAGATTTAACATTATTCAAAAGCTCATTAGCATCAAACAGTTTAACAAGCAAATTTCTCTTTTCAAGCTCAAGAGAATCAATTTTCTTTAGGCCAAGTTCAACTTTCATAGCATCCTTTGCAGCAATTTTGCAAAGTTTGTTATAGGCTTCTTGAAGATCTGCATCTTCAGAGAGTTCCCCATCATAAGGGTTCTCTTCAGCAGATATGCTTTCATTGACTATAGCAGTAGCCGTGAAAGCAATGAAGTTTCCATCCTCGTCACCACCGGACTCATCATCAGAAACCTCATTATCACTAAGGGTTACAACCATAGCTTTACCCTTAGTCCTCAAGAATGTAGGACATTCAGATTTCACATGACCATACCCTTGACAGCCAAAACACTGAGGACCCAAAGAGTTATTAGAAGATTGACCAAAATTTTCTTTAGGTTTTTCAAAATTGTTAACCTTAGTGGGATCATTCTTCCTAAAATTTCTAGGTTCAGCAGTGTAAGTACCTCTTGCCTTTGTATTTGTATTCCTAAGAAAGTTCTTAAAGTTTTTGGCAAGATAGGCAATCTCTGTAGCAGAGAGCTCATCATCAAATCCACCATCATCAACATCATCAACTGACTTAAGAGCCATTGATTTGGATTTGTTCACTTTAGGTAGGTCAAACTCATAGGATTGAAGAGATCCTACAAGCTCATCAACAGGGATGGAGTCCACATCCTTGCTTTCAGTGATGGCAGTTACTTTGGGTCTAAAGTCTTCAGTTAAGGATCTAAGTATCTTCCTAACAATCTTAGGTTGATCATAGATTTCACCCAAATTAAAAGCAGAATTAACAATATCATTCAGTTTGGCATAAAATTCATCAAAGGATTCATCATCAGACATCCTAATGCTTTCAAACCTAGAAGTTAATTGCTGCAGTTTGTTTATCTTAACTGCCTTTGTGCCTTCATGCACAGTTTGGAGGATTTTCCAAGCAGTATGAGCAACCTCAACATTAGAGATCCTCTTAAATTCCTCCATAGAAACAGCATTAAAGATGGCATTCATAGCTTTGCTATTGAATCCAGCTGCTTCTTTTTGAGAAGTTTGCCACTCACTCGCAGGAGTAGCGGGCTTCTCCCATCCGTATTCAACGGAATTCCAAACCCTTTCATCAATGGATTTCAGGAATGCTTTCATCCTTACTTTCCAATAAGCATAATTGTTCCCATCAAAGTGAGGAGGAACAAACAGAGAGTGTCCATGCTCCATGACAACAGGGGTCAATGATCAGCTCAGAGATTAAAAATCTCAAACAAAAAGAGCTACCAGCTCTGATACCACTTGACAGGAATTTAGACCCCTTAAACAACCAGATTGCGTAGCCTAGATTAATTAGCCAAGTTGTTACTTAGTCAAATTATGCAATTCTAGGTTAAAGCAATCAAATAATCATATCAAGATATAAAGCAGCGGAAAATAAATAACACAAGATATGATCACCCAGGAAACCACACGGTAAAAACCTGGGGATGATTTGACCCACCGATCCTCAAGGCATAACAGAATTCACTATGAAAGAATTGAAGTTCTTACAAAAGGACTACAAGCTCCCTGCTCGGCTTCCTAATGCTACCCACCAGTAGAACTTCCTGACACGACCACGCTCAGGCTCCGAATCCACAGACTACTTCTTTCTTGAATTCCTCAATCAGCTACAAGCTCCCCGCTTGCTTTTCTTTTAAGTTCCAATGGTTGCAACGGTAATGATCTTCAAGATGTTGAAATCATCTCTACCATGAAAACCCTAAGTTTTGTGTAAAGGAAGGCTCCTCAAAGATCTCACAAGAGATTCACACAAAACAGCAATGTATGAGCAACAATACAATATGGACAACCTTCAAAAACGTGGCTAGGGTTTAGTTTATATACCTAGGGTAAAAACATAAAACCCTAAACGTTTAATGAAGTAGGGCTGAGCTGGAAATTCTGCAGAAAAATCAACCTGTACGATTTTCGATCGATCGAGTCTATTCTTCGATCGATCGAGCCAAGCCGAAAGTCCCAAGTACTTCTGCAGCCACTCGATTCCAACTTTACAATATTAAACCAACTTTGAGCAAGTCTAAATAAGACTAAATACAATGTTTTGATCATGATTTGCCAACATTACAAATTAGAGTTCTAAATACATAAAATCCTAAGACCTTAGAACCTAACACAAGATGAGAAGAAGGGATGGGATTAAAATTGTTGAAATCTTTTAATTTGGCTTTACTAGCTAAACAAGGTTGGAGATTGCAGATGGCTCATAATTCTTTAGTTTATAGAGTTTATAAGGAAAAATATTTTAAGGATTGTGATTTCATTCAAGCCACTTTGGGGAACAATCCATCGTATGTTTGGAGGAGTATTTTAACAACTAAGGACATTGTTAGGAAGGGTATTTGATGGTGAGTGGGAAATGAGAGGGGTAAATATGGGGGGATCAATGGCTGCTGAACTCTTCCTCAAGTTTAACTCCATAGATATCTTTGGTGAGTGATCTTATTGATAGTACAAATAAGTGCTGGAATTTAGATTTGATTAGAAGTAAATTCGTCATTTTTGAAGTTGAAATCATTGAAGGGATGCCTCTAAGCAATCGGTTTCCAGATGATAAACAAATCTAGGGTGTGACTTCCAATGGTTTCTTCACAGTTATAAGTAGTGCTTATAAGATTGCTATGGACCTTAACAAGAATGACTAGTCTGGTTCTACCTCCGATGGGGGATGTATGCGTTCATATTTTAGGAAGCTTGGAAGATTAATGTCCCTCATAAGGTGAGACGCTTTGCTTGGAGAGCTGCTTGAGATATTCTATCAACAAAAGAAAATTTGGTTCATCGTCATGTTCTCCTGGATAATACTTGTGAAGAGTGTGGATTAAAGTTTGAATCTTTGGTTCATTTTTTCTGAGAATGTTCTAAGGATAAGAAACATGGCAGTTATCTAATTTGTTTCAATCTTTACACTCAGTGCACCCTCAAAACATGATATATTCATTGCAATTTCATATGAGACATTGCAATAGATTTTAAAGGAATTAATATCAAATTATTACAATAATAACTTTGTTGCAATAAATTGCAAAAATAATTGGTATAAATTTATTGGAACGATTTCTTCATTTTAAGTTATTGCAACAATTTTTTTCTAATATATTAAAACTTCTATTATAACAAAAAATTATAAGTTATTTTAAATATTATTGTTAGGCAACGCAACCACTAGAGCCATAGAAGCTCTATAGACTCTCAATCACATCAATAGGATTATAACTCCGTTATCACCACAAGAGTTGGTAGATTTTTGTGAATTGAGTCCCAAGAAACCTGATAAAAAAGGTTTACTACAGATATTCAATTAATCGAGCATTTAAGTGAATAATGGACAATGGCATTTCTACTGAGGAAGACTATCCTTTTCAAGGACAAAATGAGACTACTGTAAGCAAAAACTAAGGTAATGTATATATTTTTTAGGCATATATTTATATTTGTGTTTATGTTCATTATTTGGCTTCTTAAATATATTTTATTTTATTTCTTTCAGCAAGGAATTAGTATTAAAAGTTCTAACAGAATTAGTAATGATGATCAAATTGCTTTTTGTAAGCAAGTTTACCCGTCTATGACAATGCAATTTTTGGATTTCCCTCAATCAGTTATGATTTGATTCAATATATTTAGTGGTTGTTGGTCGTGAAGTACAAACATGAAATGAAAATATCATTGCAATTACTTGATATTAATTATTTTACAATCAATTGCAATGACAAATATTAAAAAATTAATTATTACAACAAATATATCATTGCAATAAATTGTTTATTGCAACAACATAGATATTAATTATTTTACAACCTATTGCAACGACAAATATGAAACAACTATTTATTACAACAAATATGTCATTGCAATAAATTGTTTATTGTAACAACATATATATCATTGCATCAAATTTGTCATTAAAATATTTAGTGATTATTGCAATGAAATTTTTTGTTCCACAAATTTATTACCTCAAAATTTGTTGTTGTTGTTGTTGTTGATCAATTTTCTTTAAACTAAACACACTCTTAATTGATTATTTCTCTAGTACTATATAACAACTTCTTCTTCTTCTTCTTCTCACATTAAGATATAACTTCTTGTTGTTGTTGTTGATGATCAATTTTCTTTAAACTAAACATACCCTTAATTGATTATTTCTCAAGTAGTATACAACAAATAAATAGAAAAGAAAACTTAGTTTCCATGTTAGGGATAACATTAATATTTCATGACTCAAAATTCTTCTTCTTCTTCTTCTTCTTCTTGTCCATTAAAAGTTTCTTTTGTTATAACTCCTAATCTATTGGTTTGACAATTAAAAGCTGACCTAGATCCATATGTTTCTAATTTTATAATAAAAAACTTAAACCCAAATGTAATATTTAATGGTTCCGTACCTAAAAATTTATTAGAGAATAGCATGGAGTGAGAAGTGAATATTTGGTCCAAGTTGGACCTGTGTTATCATATCAGATTGCACTGCATAAAGCATTTTATACCAATTCACTTTGTATTCTTTGGCTACATTGAATTATTGATATAAATATTTCTACTTAAACTATTTTTCTAAGTGTAATAGCAAGGAGAATAGCATTAGATAATAGTATGGTTCTGTAGCCAAATGTAATATTTTGTACTAAAAATTTATTAGAGAAGTGAATATTTGAATTTTTGAATGGTTATACAGTAAAGTAAATAGAGGTCCAAGTTGGACTTATCACCATATCAGATTCCACCACATAAAGCAACTCATACTCTTTGCATTCTTTGACTATATTTTTACTTAAACTATTTTTTTTCTTTACTCATTTTCTTTTACAAAAATTTTCACATTTCACTCTTAAAGTCCATCACTTTAAAGGTCTTTCTTTTTCTTCACATTCTTCTTCACTCAGTTTCTTTTACAAAAAATTTCACATTCTTTTGTTCTTCACTCTTGAAACTCCCTCACATTAAAGGTCATTGTTTTTCTTTTTCACTCTCGAAACACCCTCACATTAAGGCATAAATTCTTCTTCTTCTTCTTCTTCTTCTTCTTCTTCTTCTTTTGATCAATTTTCTTTAAACTAAACACACCTTTAATTGATTATTTCTCAAGTAGCACACAACAAAAAAATAGAAAACAAAACTTAATTTTCATGTTAGGGATAACATAAATATTTCATGACTCAAATTCTTGTTGTTGTTGTTGTTGACCATTAAAAGTTGCTTTTGTTATAACTCTTAATCTATTGGTTTGACTAATAAAAGCTGACTTAGATCCATATGTTTCTAATTTTGTACTAAAAAACTTAAGCCCAAATGTAATATTTAATGATTCCGTAGCTAAAAAATTATTAGAGAATAGCATGGAGTGAGAAGCACGGGAGTGAGAAGTAAATATTTGGTCCAAGTTGGACCTGTTTGATCATATCAAATTGCAATACATAAAGCATTTCAAACCAATTCATTTTGTATTCTTTGGCTACATTGAATCATTGATATAAATATCTCCCTGTTTGCATTGGAGAACTAAATTGAAAATGAAAAATTTCAAGAAAAATGATGGGAAATGGAAAGAAGTTTACGTTTCTATGACAATGCAGTTTTGGGATTTCCTACAATCAGTTATGATTTGATTCAATATAGTTAGTAGTTGTTGGCTGTGAATTACAAACATGAAATGAATATATCATTGCAATTACTTAATTTTAATTATTTTACAATCTATTGCAACAACAAATATGAAACAATTATTTATTACAAGAAAATATATCATTGCAATAAATTGTTTATTGCAACAACATAGATATTAATTATTTTACAACTTATTGCAATGACAAATATGAAACAACTATTTATTACAACAAATATGTCATTGCAATAAGTTGTTTATTGCAACAACATATATATCACTGGATCAAATTTGTCACTAAAATATTTAGTGATTATTGCAATGAAATTTTTTGTTGCACGAACTTATTACCTCAAAATTTTTTGTTATTGTTGTTGATCAATTTTCTTTAAACTAAATACACTCTTAATTGATTATTTCTCTAGTAGTATATAACAACTTCTTCTACTTCTTCTCACATTAAGGTATAACTTCTTGTTGTTATTGTTGATGATCAATTTTCTTTAAACTAAACACACCCTTAATTGAATATTTCTCAAGTAGTATACAACAAATAAATAGAAAACAAAACTTAATTTCCATGTTAGGGATAACATAAATATTTCATGACTCAAAATTATTATTCTTCTTCTTCTTCTTGACCATTAAAAGTTGCTTTTGTTATAACTCCTAATAGGCTGGTTTGACTATTAAAGGCTGACCTAGATCCATATGTTTCTACTTTTGTAATAAAAAACATAAACCCAAATGTAATATTTAATGGTACCATACCTAAAAATTTCTTAGAGAATAGCATGGTGTGAGAAGTGAATATTTGGTCCAAGTTGGACCTGTGTTATCATATCAGATTGCACTGCATAAAGCATTTTATACCAATTCACTTTGCATTCTTTGGCTAAATTGAATTATTGATATAAATATTTCTACTTAAACAATTTTTCTAAGTGTAATAGCATGGAGAATAGTATTAGAGAATAGTATAGTTCCGTAGCCAAATGTAATATTTATTACTAAAAATTTATTTGAGAAGTGAATATTTGATTCTTTGAATGGTTATACGGTAAAGTCAATAGGGGTCCAAGTTGGAATTGTCACCATATGAGATTCCGCCACATAAAACAGCTGATACTCTTTGCATTCTTTGACTATATTTTTAATTAAACTATTTTTCTTCTTTACTCATTTTCTTTTACAAAAATTTTCACATTTCACTCTTAAAACTCCATCACATTAAAGGTTATTCTTTTTCTTCACTTTCTTCTTCACTCAGTTTCTACTGCATAAAGCATTTTATTCCAATTCACCTTGTATTCTTTGGCTACATCGAATTATTGACATAAATATTTCTACTTAAACTATTTTTTTAAGTGTAATAGAATGGAGAATAGTATTAGAGAATAGTATAGTTCCGAAGCCAAATGTAATATTTTGTACTAAAAATTTATTTGAGAAGTGAATATTTGATTCTTCGAATGATTATATGGTAAAGTCAATAGGGGTCCAAGTTGGACTTGTCACCATATCTGATTCCACCACATAAAGCAACTCATACTCTTTGCATTCTTTGACTATTTACTTAAACTATTTTTCTTCTTTACTCATTTTCTTTTACAAAAATTTTCACATTTCACTCTTAAAACTCCATCACATTAAAGGTTATTCTTTTTTTCCACTTTCTTCTTCACTCAATTTCTACTGCATAAAGCATTTTATACCAGTTCACTTTGTATTCTTTGGCTACATTGAATTATTGATATAAATACTTCTACTTAAACTATTTTTCTAAGTGTAATAGCATGGAGAATAGTATTAGAGAATAGTATAGTTCTGTAGCCAAATGTAATATTTCGTACTAAAAATTTATTTGAGAAGTGAATACTTGATTCTCTGAATGGTTATACGGTAAAGTCAGTAGGGGTCCAAGTTGGACTTGTCACCATATCTGATTCTACCACATAAAGCAACTCATACTCTTTGCATTCTTTGACTATATTTTTACTTAAACTATTTTTCTTCTTTACTCATTTTCTTTTACAAAAATTTTCACATTTCACTCTTAAAACTCCATCACATTAAAGGTCATTCTTTTTCTTCACTTTCTTCTTCACTCAGTTTCTACAGCATAAAGCATTTTATACCAGTTCACTCTGTATTCTTTGGCTAGATTAAGTTATTGATATAAATACTTCTACTTAAACTATTTTTCTAAGTGTAATAGCATGGAGAATAGTATTAGAGAATAGTATAGTTCTATAGCCAAATGTAATATTTTGTACTAAAAGTTTATTTGAGAAGTGAATATTTGATTTTCTGAATGGTTATACGGTAAAGTCAATAGGGGTCCAAGTTGGACTTGTCACCATATCAGATTCCACCACATAAAGCAACCCGTACTCTTTGCATTCTTTGACTATATTTTTACTTAAACTATTTTTCTTCTTTACTCATTTTCTTTTACAAAAATTTTCACATTTCACTCTTAAAACTCCATTACATTAAATGTCATTTTTTTTTTTCACTTTCTTCTTCACTCAGTTTCTTTTACAAAAAATTTCACATTCTTTTCTTCTTCACTCTTGAAACTCTCTCACATTAAAGGTCATTGTTTTTCTTTTTCACTCTTGAAACTCCCTCGCATTAAGGCATAAATTCTTCTTCTTTTGATCAATTTTCTTTAAACTAAACACACCTTTAATTGATTATTTCTCAAGTAGCACACAACAAATAAATAGAAAACAGAACTTAATTTTCCTGTTCGGGATAACATAAATATTTCATGACTCAAAATTCTTCTTCTTCTTCTTCTTCTTGACCATTAAAAGTTGCTTTTGTTATAACTTTTAATCTATTGGTTTGACTATTAAAAGCTGACTTAGATCCATATGTTTCCAATTTTGTACTAAAAAACTTAAGCCCAAATGTAATATTTAATGGTTTTGTAGCTAAAAATTTAGTAGAGAATAGCATGGAGTGAGAAGCACAGGCGTGAGAAGTAAATATTAGGTCCAAGTTGGACCTGTTTCATCATATTAAATTGCAATACATAAAGCATTTGAAACCAATTCACTTTGCATTCTTTGGCTACATTGAATCATTGACTTCCTGTTTGGGTTGGAGAACTAAATTGAAAATGAAAAATTTCAAGAAAAATAATGGGAAATGGAAAGAAGTTTATGTTTCTATGACAATGCAGTTTTTGGATTTCCCTCAATCAGTTATGATTTGATTCAACATATTTAGTAGTTGTTGGTTGTGAATTACAAATATGAAATGAATATATCATTGCAATTACTTAATTCTAATTATTTTACAATCTATTGCAACGACAAATATGAAACAATTATTTATTACAACAAATATATCGTTGCAAGAAATTGTTTATTGCAATAACATAGATATTAATTATTTTACAACTTATTGCAATGACAAATATGAAACAATTATTTATTACAACAAATATGTCAATGCAATAAGTTGTTTATTGCAACAACATATATATCATTGGATCAAAGTTGTCATTAAAATATTTAGTGATTATTGCAATGAAATTTTTTGTTGCACAAACATATTACCTCAAAATTTTTTGTTATTGTTGTTGATCAATTTTCTTTAAACTAAATACACTCTTATTTGATTATTTCTCTAGTAGTAAATAACAACTTCTTCTTCTTCTTCTCACATTAAGGTATAACTTCTTGTTGTTGTTGTTGATGATCAATTTTCTTTAAACTAAACACACCCTTAATTGATTATTTCTCAAGTAGTGTACAACAAATAAATAGAAAACAAAACTTAGTTTCCATGTTAGGGATAACATAAATATTTCATGACTCAAAATTATTATTCTTCTTCTTCTTCTTGACAATTAAAAGTTACTTTTGTTATAAGTCCTAGTCTGTTGGTTTGACTATTAAAAGCTGACCTAGATCCATATGTTTCTAATTTTATAACAAAAAACTTAAACCCAAATGTAATATTTATTGGTTCCATACCTAAAAATTTATTAGAGAATAGCATGAAGTGAGAAGTGAATATTTGGTCCAAGTTGGACCTTTGTTTTCATATCAAATTGCATTGCATAAAACATTTTATACCAATTCACTCTGTATTCTTTTGCTACATTGAATTATTAATATAAATATTTCTACTTAAAGTATTTTTCTAAGTGTAATAGCATGGAGAATAGTATTAGAGAATAGTATAGTTCCGTAGCCAAATGCAGTATTTTGTACTAAAAATTTATTTGAGAAGTGAATATTTGATTCTTTGAATGGTTATACGGTAAAGCCAATAGGGGTCTAAGTTGGACTTGTCACCATATCAGATTCCACCACATAAAGCAACTCATACTCTTTGCATTCTTTGACTATATTTTTACTTAAACTATTTTTCTTCTTTACTCATTTTCTTTTACAAAAATTTTCGCATTTCACTCTTAACAGTCCATCACATCAAATGTCATTCTTTTTCTTCACTTTCTTCTCCACTCAGTTTCTACTGCATAAAGCATTTTATACCAATTCGCTTTGTATTCTTTGGCTACACTGAGTTATTAATATAAATATTTCCTCTTAAAATATTTTTCTAAGTGTAATAGCGTGGCGAATAGTATTAGAGAATAGTATAGTTCCGTAGCCAAATGTAATATTTTGTACTAAAAATTTATTTGAGAAGTGAATATTTGATTCTTTGAATGGTTATACAGTAAAGTCAATAGGGGTCCAAGTTGGACTTGTCACCATATCAGATTCCACCACATAAAGCAACTCATACTCTTTGCATTCTTTGACTATATTTTTACGTAAACTATTTTTCTTCTTTACTCATTTTCCTTTACAAAAATTTTCACATTTCACTCTTAAAACTCCATCACATTAAAGGTCATTCTTTTTTTACACTTTTTTCTTCACCCAGTTTCTACTGCATAAAGCATTTTATACCAGTTCACTTTGTATTCTTTGGCTACAATGAATTATTGATATAAATACTTCTTCTTAAACTATTTTTTTAAGTGTAATGGCATGGAGAATAGTATTAGAGAATAATATAGTTCCATAGCGAAATGTAATATTTTGTACTAAAAATTTATTTGAGAAGTGAATATTTGATTTTTTGAGTGGTTATACGGTAAAGTCTATAGGGGTCCAAGTTGGAATTGTCACCATATCAGATTCCACCACATAAAGCAACTCATACTCTTTGCATTCTTTGACTATATTTTTACTTAAACTATTTTTCTTCTTTACTCATTTTCTTTTACAAAAATTTTCACATTTCACTCTTAAAACTCCATCACATTAAATGTCATTCTTTTTCTTCACTTTCTTCTCCCCTTAGTTTCTACTGCATAAAGCATTTTATACCAATTCACTTTGTATTCTTTGGCTACATTGAATTAGTGATATAAATATTTCTACTTAAACTATTTTTCTAAGTATAATAGCATGGAGAATAGTATTAGAGAATAGTATAGTTCCGTAGCCAAATGTAATATTTTGTACTAAAAATTTATTTAAGATGTGAATATTTGATTCTTTGAATGGTTATACAGTAAAGTCAATAGGGGTCCAAGTTGGACTTGTCACCATATCAGATTCCACCACATAAAATAACTCATGCTCTTTGCATTATTTGACTATATTTTTACTTAAACTATTTTTATTTTTTACTCATTTTCTTTTACAAAAATTTTCACATTTCACTCTTAAAACTCCCTCACATTAAAGGTCATTCTTTTTTTTCATTTTCTTCTTCACTCAGTTTCTATTGCATAAAGCATTTTATACCAGTTCACTTTGTATTCTTTGGCTACAATGAATTATTGGTATAAATAATTCTTCTTAAACTATTTTTCTAAGTGTAATAGCATGGAGAATAGTATTAGAGAATAGTATAGTTCCGTAGCGAAATGTAATATTTTGTACTATAAATTTATTTGAGAAGTGAATATTTGATTCTTTGAATGGTTATACAGTAAAGTCAATAGGGGTCCAAGTTGGACTTGTCACCATATCTGATTCCACCACATAAAGCAACTCATACTCTTTGCATTCTTTGACTATATTTTTACTTAAACTATTTTTCTTCTTTACTCATTTTCTTTTACAAAAAGTTTCACATTTCACTCTTAAAACTCCATCACATTAAAGGTTATTCTTTTTTTTCACTTTCTTCTTCACTCAGTTTCTACTGCATAAAGCATTTTATACCAGTTCACTTTGTATTCTTTGGCTACATTGAATTATTGATATAAATACTTCTACTTAAGCAATTTTTCTAAGTGTAATAGCATGGAGAATAGTATTAGAGAATAGTATAGTTCTGTAGCCAAATGTAATATTTCGTACTAAAAATTTATTTGAGAAGTGAATATTTGATTCTCTAAATGGTTATACGGTAAAGTCAATAGGGGTCCAAGTTGGACTTGTCACCATATCTGATTCTACTACATAAAGCAACTCATACTCTTTGCATTCTTTGACTATATTTTCACTTAAACTATTTTTCTTCTTTACTCATTTTCTTTTACAAAAATTTTCACATTTCACTCTTAAAACTCCATCACATTAAAGGTCATTCTTTTTCTTCACTTTCTTCTTCACTCAATTTCTACAGCATAAAGCATTTTATACCAGTTCACTCTGTATTCTTTGGCTAGATTAAGTTATTGATATAAATACTTCTACTTAAACTATTTTTCTAACTGTAATAGCATGGAGAATAGTATTAGAGAATAGTATAGTTCTATAGCCAAATGTAATATTTTTTACTAAAAGTTTATCTGAGAAGTGAATATTTGATTTTCTGAATGGTTATACGGTAAAGTCAATAGGGGTCGATGTTGGACTTGTCACCATATCTGATTCTACCACATAAAGCAACTCATACTCTTTGCATTCTTTGACTATATTTTCACTTAAACTATTTTTCTTCTTTACTCATTTTCTTTTACAAAAATTTTCACATTTCACTCTTAAAACTCCATCACATTAAATGTCATTCTTTTTCTTCACTTTCTTCTCCCCTTAGTTTCTACTGCATAAAGCATTTTATACCAATTCACTTTGTATTCTTTGGCTACATTGAATTATTGATATAAATATTTCTACTTAAACTGTTTTTCTAAGTATAATAGCATGGAGAATAGTATTAGAGAATAGTATAGTTCCGTAGCCAAATGTAATATTTTGTACTGAAAATTTATTTAAGAAGTGAATATTTGATTCTTTGAATGGTTATACAGTAAAGTCAATAGGGGTCCAAGTCGGACTTGTCACCCTATCGGATTCCACCACATAAAATAACTCATACTATTTGCATTCTTTGACTATATTTTTATTTAAACTATTTTTCTTTTTTACTCATTTTCTTTTAAAAAAAAATTCGCATTGCACTCTTAAAACTCCCTCACATTAAAGGTCATTCTTTTTTTTCATTTTCTTCTTCACTCAGTTTCTACTGCATAAAGCATTTTATACCAGTTCACTTTGTATTCTTTGGCTACAATGAATTATTGATATAAATACTTCTTCTTAAACTATTTTTCTAAGTGTAATAGCATGGAGAATAGTATTAGAGAATAGTATAGTTCCGTAGCGAAATGTAATATTTTGTACTAAAAATTTATTTGAGAAGTGAATATTTGATTTTTTGAATTGTTATACGGTAAAGTCTATAGGGGTCCAAGTTGGAATTGTCACCATATCAGATTCCACCACATAAAGCAACTCATACTCTTTGCATTCTTTGACTATGTTTTCACTTAAACTATTTTTCTTCTTTACTCATTTTCTTTTACAAAAATTTTCACATTTCACTCTTAAAACTCCATCACATTAAATGTCATTCTTTTCCTCCACTTTCTTCTCCCCTTAGTTTCTACTGCATAAAGCATTTTATACCAATTCACTTTGTATTCTTTGGCTACATTGAATTATTGATATAAATATTTCTACTTAAGCTATTTTTCTAAGTATAATAGCATGGAGAATAGTATTAGAGAATAGTATAGTTCCGTAGCCAAATGTAATGTTTTGTACTAAAAATTTATTTAAGAAGTGAATATTTGATTCTTTGAATGGTTATGGAGTAAAGTCAATAGGGGTCCAAGTTGGACTTGTCACCATATCAGATTCCACCACATAAAATAACTCATACTCTTTGCATTCTTTGACTATATTTTTACTTAAACTATTTTTCTTTTTTACTCATTTTCTTTTACAAAAATTTTCACATTTCACTCTTAAAACTCCATCACATTAAAGGTCATTCTTTTTTTTTCATTTTCTTCTTCACTCAGTTTCTACTGCATAAAACATTTTATACCAGTTCACTTTGTATTCTTTGGCTACAATGAATTATTGATATAAATACTTCTTCTTAAACTATTTTTCTAAGTGTAATAGCATGGAGAATAGTATTAGAGAATAGTATAGTTCCGTAGTGAAATGTAATATTTTGTACTAAAAATTTATTTGAGAAGTGAATATTTGATTCTTTGAATGGTTATACAGTAAAGTCAATAGGGGTCCAAGTTGGACTTGTCACCATATCAAATTCCACCACATAAAACAACTCATACTCTTTGCATTCTTTGACTATATTTTTACTTAAACTATTTTTCTTCTTTACTCATTTTCTTTTACAAAAATTTTCGCATTTCACTCTTAAAACTCCATCACATTAAAGGTCATTCTTTTTTTTTCACTTTTTTCTTCACTCAGTTTCTACTGCATAAAGCATTTTATACCAGTTCACTTTGTATTCTTTGGCTACAATGAATTATTGATATAAATACTTCTTCTTAAACTATTTTTCTAAGTGTAATAGCATGGAGAATAGTATTAGAGAATAGTATAGTTGCGTAGCGAAATGTAATATTTTGTACTAAAAATTTATTTGAGAAGTGAATATTTGATTTTTTGAATGGTTATACGGTAAAGTCTATAGGGGTCCAAGTTGGAATTGTCACCATATCAGATTCCACCACATAAAGCAAGTCATACTCTTTGCATTCTTTGACTGTATTTTTAATTAAACGATTTTTCTTCTTTACTCATTTTGTTTTACAAAAATTTTCACATTTCACTCTTAAAACTCCATCACATTAAATGTCATTCTTTTTCTTCACTTTCTTCTCCCCTTAGTTTCTACTGCATAAAGCATTTTATACCAATTCACTTTGTATTCTTTGGCTACATTGAATTATTGATATAAATATTTCTACTTAAACTATTTTTCTAAGTATAATAGCATGGAGAATAGTATTAGAGAATAGTATAGTTCCGTAGCCAAATGTAATATTTTGTACTAAAAATTTATTTAAGAAGTGAATATTTGATTCTTTGAATGGTTATACAGTAAAGTCAATAGGGGTCCAAGTTGGACTTGTCACCATATCAGATTCCACCACATAAAATAACTCATACTATTTGCATTCTTTGACTATATTTTTACTTAAACTATTTTTCTTTTTTACTCATTTTCTTTTAAAAAGAATTTCGCATTGCACTCTTAAAACTCCCTCACATTAAAGGTCATTCTTTTTTTTTCAATTTCTTCTTCACTCAGTTTCTATTGCATAAAGCATTTTATACCAGTTCACTTTGTATTCTTTGGCTACAATGAATTATTGATATAAATACTTCTTCTTCAACTATTTTTCTAAGTGTAATAGCATGGAGAATAGTATTAGAGAATAGTATAGTTCCGTAGCGAAATGTAATATTTTGTATTAAAAATTTATTTGAGAAGTGAATATTTGATTTTTTGAATGGTTATACGATAAAGTCTATAGGGGTCCAAGTTGGAATTGTCACCATATCAGATTCCACCACATAAAGCAACTCATACTCTTTGCATTCTTTGACTATATTTTTACTTAAACTATTTTTCTTCTTTTCTTATTTTCTTTTACAAAAATTTTCACATTTCACTCTTAAAACTCCATCACATTAAATGTCATTCTTTTTCTTCACTTTCTTCTCCCCTTAGTTTCTACTGCATAAAGCATTTTATACCAATTCACTTTGTATTCTCTAGCTACATTGAATTATTGATATAAATATTTCTACTTAAACTATTTTTCTAAGTATAATAGCATGGAGAATAGTATAGTTCCGTGGCCAAATGTAATATTTTGTACTAAAAATTTATTTAAGAAGTGAATATTTGATTCTTTGAATGGTTATACAGTAAAGTCAATAGGGGTTCAAGTTGGACTTGTCACCATATCAGATTCTATCACATAAAATAACTCATACTCTTTGCATTCTTTGATTATATTTTTACTTAAACTATTTTTCTTTTTTACTCATTTTCTTTTACTAAAATTTTCACATTTCACTCTTAAAACTCTCTCACATTAAAGGTCATTCTTTTTTTTCATTTTCTTCTTCACTCAGTTTCTACTGCATAAAGCATTTTATACCAGTTCACTTTGTATTCTTTGGCTACATTGAATTATTGATATAAATACTTCTACTTAAACTATTTTTCTAATTGTAATAGCATGGAGAATAGTATTAGAGAATAGTATAGTTCCGTAGCCAAATGTAATATTTTGTACTAAAATTTTGTACTAATATTTTGTTCTAATATTTTGTACCAAATCTAATTGAAGGTCATTCTCTTTCTTCACTTTCTTCTTCACTCAGTTTCTTTTACAAAAATTTTCATTTTCTTTTCTTCTTCACTCTTGAAACTCCCTCACATTAAAGGTCATTGTTTTTGTTTTTTACTCTTGAAACTCCCTCACATTAAGGCACAAATTCTTCTTCTTCTTCTTCTTGATCAATTTTCTTTAAACTAAACACACCCTTAATTGATTATTTCTCAAGTAGTATACAACAAATAAATAAAAAACAAAACTTAGTTTCCATGTTAGGGATAACATAAATATTTCATGACTCAAAATTCTTGTTGTTGTTGTTGTTGACCATTAAAAGTTGCTTTTGTTATAACTCTTAATCTGTTGGTTTGACTATTAAAGATTGACTTAGATCTATATGTTTTTAATTTTGTACTAAAAAACTTAAACCCAAATGTAATATTTAATGGTTCCCAAACATGAAATGAATATATCATTGCAATTACTTAATATTAATTATTTTGCAATATATTGTATTGACAAATATGAATCAATTATTTATTACAACAAATATATCATTGCAATAAATGGTTTATTGCAACAACATATATATCATTGCATCAAAGTTGTCCTTAAAATATTTAGTAATTATTTCATTGAAATTTTTTGTTGCACAAACTTATTACCTCAAAATTTATTGCAACAACTTGCATAAAATATTGCAATGACTTTGATGTTATTGCAATGATTTTTTGTTATTGTAATAAACATTTTTTTCTTGTAGTGTTAAGAGCATTTTTAAAAGTTTATTTGTTGGAGCAAAGAAAATAAAATTACCTTGCTTAGAGATAGAGATGGGCTTTACCCTAATAGATGTGATCTTTAGAAATCCAATTCCCAACCACACTATAGTTTGAAAGGTTTCAATAGTAGCACTAGAAACATCCTTAGCCTTGAAGGTAAAATAATACTTGATGCTGACAACGCCCTCCGTATTTGTCTTCACACTCCAACAAAGAAAGAAGCCAACAACAACAATAATAAAGGGGTTTGATTATGAAAACACCTCATCAGTGTTGTACATGTGGATTGCTTCCATAGAAAATTCACCAAGTTGTTTCTTATCATCATCATTAAGGACCCCTCTGTTTCCCATTGACTTAATTCTACTGCATGCAAAAGAGTGGGAGAAGTTGCCAACATCAAAGCCTTGCGAATGAGAAAGACAGACAAATGAGACAAGATTCATGAGCATCATCATGCACAAACTCAAACTCATTATATTTGATTGCTTACCCCGCTTTCATCAACCTATTGACAATACAAAGCCAATTCTGCAAGGGTCATCTTAGGGGCCTCACCTGGAAAACACTGAAGATCATCATTGTCATTGTCATCGACACTAAGAAGTTCGTCACCCAAAGCTAAGCCAATTTTCTCGCGATAGGAGACGTCTTCTTCTTCTTGTTTTTCTTCATTTGTCTTCTTCGTCTGCTTCTTCTCTGGTGGGTCCTCGTGCTTTTCTTCTAGCCTCGGGACAAGGACATCCCTATCCCTATAACTAGTACTATCAGCAATAGCAGTCACCATAGCCATTCTGGTAGGAGCTTTTTATTTTATTTTATCTTTTATGATGATATATAGATGATTTCACATGTTGCTTCTTTTATCCCTATTCCTATTTCTATTTATTTTACATTTTTACCCTTTGTGGCTTCGGCTCAAACCCAACCCATTTGTTGCGTATGGCTTTGATTGCTAGCCACAAGCCCAAGTCGGCTTTGGTTGAAAGGCCACTAGCGGACCTATAATGTTTTTTTTTTATTTTTTTTATTTAAAAGATAGAAATTCTACTTTAGTTTAATTTAAGTGTATATATATGTGAATCTCTTTTTTGGAGACTTAATCTCCGGCCCTTCTACCCCACACCCCCACAAACACTTGTACTTATGGAATAACCTATAATGTTTTTAACCCCAAATACAAATAATAATTAAAAATTTCACTTAATAATGACTTAGTATAATCTTCTAAGAAAAATAATAATTAATGACTTAGTATACTATAATAAATCCTCTAAAAAAAAAAACACTCTCTAAAAAAAGTCATTATTTCTTGTGTGAATTTTGGTTAAATTCATTTTCTGGTGGTATGTCTCATCATACTACTACACTACTATCTATATCAATCATTGGCAACCATTTAAATTCATTGGACACATAAATCTCAAATTATGATAAAATATAAAATTTTAGTATTTAAAAAAATAAAAGGGATAATTACAGATTACCTACCTGTGGTTTTGCTCGGATTTAACTTACTCACCCGTGGTTTCATTTTTGACACTTTACCCACATGTGCTTCCCTCTGTTACTACTCCATAACCTATCTCCTTTTCAGACGTTACTCTAACACATAATTCATTAAAAACAAAAGCCAAAACAGATCAAACATTCCTCACTCCCAAAACACACTCCCATCTGAACATGTGCAAATTACAGCAAAAAAAAAAATGAGCAAAAATTATACTTAACTTTCCCACACTTTCTCACCAACCAAACAAGTTAGATCCACAATAAATAAATAAAATAAATGAAAAAAAAAATCAACAATGAAACCAGCTTCAATATTCATCTAAAGATAATTGTGCGTAACTTTCACATACTTTCTCACCAACCAAACAAGTTAGATCCACAAAAAATAAGTAAAATAAATGAATAAAAAAAAATCAACAATGAAACTAGCTTCAATATTCATCTAAAGATAATGAGATTAAGCAATCTACACATGCCAACTAGCCAAATAAATTACTTGCTTAACAAAGAGTCGGCTCATCTGAAGATCCCTTCTCCGATCCGTGTTGTAGATCACAAATCTCACGCCAGAACTCCTCTCAGTTTTGTCCTTGAACCTTGATTTCTCACATAAAGACCCAAATCGCCTTCGATGACAACAAAGAAGGCAATCTCTTATGAAGATACAAATGTGAATGAATTGGAATCATCAATCTCTGTTGCTGATTCATTTGAGGAGAGGGCTTTGGTAAGTTCATTCTTGAAGCCAAGGAAAGTATTGCACGAGAGGAAAGGCATACCTCACACGTTGACACACCGACTGTCATTAGAGTTAGCCGATGAGAGAGTTATCACTGAGAGAAGCAATGGCCGTGGAGCTCCAGAACAGTGACAAGATTGAGGAGGAGCTCATCCACACAAACCACAACACAGAAACAGTGTTTGATCTGTTTTGATTTTTGTTTTTGATGAGTTATGTGTTAAAGTAACGTCTGAAATAGAGGTGGGTTACGGAGTAGTAACGGAGGCGAGTACAGGTGGGTAAAGTGTAAAAAATGAAACCACGGGTGGGTAAGTTAAATTCGAGATAAACCACAGGTGGGTAATCTGTAATTATCCCAAAATAAAAAGAAAATTTTGGCCTAATGTGGCTACTTTCTTTTTTTGATAACCTAATGAGGCTAGTTTCTATCAATGTTATGAATAATGTTCCAGTTTGTTTATTGGAACAAAATATTTTGGTACCAGCTTATTTCGGCATACCGTTTAGGAATTACTTACTTTACGACATTTTTGTAAATAAAAAAAAGTGGCATTTTTGTAAATAAGCAACTATGCAATCTCTTTCTAACTTATACAGCTTCCTAGAAGCTTCCTATTTGCTTTTTGTAAAAATATACTACTCCACAGTTCATGTTTACAAAGGCCATTTATTAGTTTTACTTTTCCAACATTCAATAGTTTTTACTTTCCTTCTGTTCTATCTATCTTCTTATTTGTACTCTTTTTTCTCTGTCAAAACGTTCTCCGCAACTCCCTCTATTCGGCATTTGAATTAAGCATCTGGGGCATGTAAGAGCATTTGTATCAAAGAGTGTATAAATGCTATAATCCTATTTTAGCCTCTATAGCTTTCATCTTTGAAAGCTCACTGCAGCTCCAATCTTAAAAAAATATTATTATTTTAATGCCTAGGGTGGAGGAGGTGGTTTGTGCGGTTGTTTTTTTTATTATTTTAATGAGTAGTTTATATTATTTTAAAAGAAATGGTAAAAAACAAGAAGTTTTGATGTTAGATGTATTTTAGAGTGAGATGGTATAATAGATAAAGTAACTTACTAGTACGAGATTTTCTGGCTATTCCGAGCAAAACAGAATTGTATTCATAACAATGGTTTCTATGAAAATACTTGAACTTTCCACATGCTTGAACCACTTGCATTATTCAAAACTTGTACAATCATCCAAGACTATAACAACCATATAAAACAAACTCCTAAATTTAACAATATTTTGACCAAAAAATTAATTTATAACATATACATGCGGTCAAATTACATAATGATTACAAATTTATATGCATCCATCAATTGTGGAAAGTCTTGTTACTATAAGCACAAGTTGTAGCCTTATACTACAACTTTCTTAAAAAAAAACAAAATTAACATTGCTACATATTTTGAAAATCAAATAATTAGATTGCATGTTCATTATACTCTTAACACATATGTCAAATTTTGTATTAATTTGATGGTACTTACTATATAATTTAAAATTTTATTTTTAATGCATAATTTTAAGTTACAAAAACTTGTAATTTCAAAAACTTATTGATAGCTTAACTATTTATCTTTGATCTCTTGAATTTTCAAGCATTGAGGATATAAGAAGATAATGTAATTCAATAATAAATTTGTCAAAATTCACATCTAATAAAAAGATATTTAGTGAAGTTGTAGTTTTAAATTACAATCAAGTTTATAGTTGTAGCCTTATACTACAACTTTCTTAAAAAAAAAACAAAATTAACATTGCTACATATTTTGAAAATCAAATAATTAGATTGCATGTTCATTATACTCTTAACACACATGTCAAATTTTGTATTAATTTGATGGTACTTACTATAAAATTTAAAATTTTATTTTTAATGCATAATTTTAAGTTACAAAAACTTGTAATTTCAAAAACTGATTGATAGCTTAACTATTTATCTTTGATCTCTTGAATTTTCAAGCATTGAGAATATAAGAAGATAATGTAATTCAATAATAAATTTGTCAAAATTCATATCTAATAAAAAGATATTTACTGAAGTTGTAGTTTTAAATTACAATCAAGTTTACGACCAAACTTTATTCTTGTTATAATGATTTTCTTTCTTATAATAACTATTTTTAAAAATAATGATGGACACATTAAGACAACAAAAAATAAATATAAAGAAGCCCATTTAACTTGAGATACAATTATATGTAGGGTATATGAAGAGTGCCAAATATAGCTTATTGTTTCTAAATCTTAATGATTATAACTTTATAAGGACTAAGGAGGATTTATTCTTGAAATAAGAAATTATAGAAAACCGTTCTAAACAATGTTACCTACCTTGTGCTATTATAATACGATTCCAAAATCTCAAAACTCCATTTCTTTTCCTTTTACAATCCAATATGACTAATATTCTCCAACCAACTGAACAGACCAAAGACAGTTACAACCAAACAAGTGAAGCATGTGGAGTCCAAGAACAACAAATCAGTCTCCAGTGTCATATTAAAAAACTGCTTGTAAGTGGAGAGCCCAACCAGTGAATAAAATCATACTAAGACCATCATATACTCCAAAGGAAATTTCTCTCACAAGACTGTTAGATACTCATTAGCAAACAGTGCTCACACTTAAGCAAACACAGAAGATTACATCAAATGAGACCAAGGTTGAAACTAAGATTTCAGCAGTCAACTAGAACAATACAGGGTTGCATACCAGGATGTCCCCCTACTTTTTGTGATGACGTCAAACAACATTCTTATTTTAATTCCCAGTCGAGCTCCAAATGCCATTGCTTCCGCTCCTATATATATGAACTCCAGCATGCAATTGATTATCCATCTTTACACTGCTACAGAACCAAAAAAAAAAAAAAGTTCGTAATAAAAATTGATGTCCCCAGCATAACCAGATTACCGTGCCTCATGAAAATGAATAGGCAAATTACCTTTTTTTTATTAGCATATATAAGGATGCATGTGTCCATGGACTTATTATTAGATGAATGAAAATTTAATGTATGGAGACAAATATTGACCAATATGAGTCAGAAGTACCTTCCAGCCCCGCAACCTCCTCTGATAATATAAAGCTTCTCACTCAATGCTGTACAAAAAATCAGTCAAGTATTACTCACAAAGTTAATTCTGAATCACTACACCCCCAATGAATTTCAAAAACATGCTTAGTACCTGCAAGAACTAAACCAGAACTTTATGCTTGTAGTATTGATCTGTATTACCCATAGTTCAGAATCTTCAAATCAAGATTATATTACAAAGGGCGAGAATCTATCCATCACTTTCAAATATCACAGTTCTGATGGGGAGGAAGGTAATTTGTCTCTCTTGCTCTTGCTCAATGTCTCTTATTCTCTCTCCCATATTTGCTGTTTATATCTGTTTCTCCTGTCACTAGGTTACCCGGGTGATGTCTCTGTGACTGCAACTTACACGCTTACTTCAAGCACAACAATAATATTTGACATGGAAGCTGTGACAAACAAGCCAACTCCAATCAGATAGCTCAGCATACATGATACATATTGGAATTTAGCTGGCCAAATCTGTGGAAACATTCTTCACCATTCAATTCAGATTAGGGCACCCCCTTTGTGAAATCATGCCAGTTAAGGGTACCCCCTTTGTGATTTCACTGCTGAGAAGAGGATAGGTGATTCAATCCATGAGGCTGGTGTAGGGTATAACCATAACTATGCTCTAGACTGTGGGGAGGAAAAAGCGGGTTTGAGACATGCTGCAAAAGTGCAGGACCCATCAAGCTCGAGGATCCTTAACTTGTGAAGCAATGCCCTTGGGATGCAGTAAGTAAATTTATAACTCCAATATTTAACAATAAAAAAAAAAATCATCTCATACAAACTCATTTGACTTTACATTTAAACCTTTAAATTCAGCAACCTCCTCAAAATCATAATATTAGATAAACAAACACTTAAACCTTTAAAGTTCAAGAAATAAATTTAAATCCTAAGGAATGTTCACACTAAATATAAGGAGTGTTAATACTGAATTTGTTAATTAAATTAGATAATAAACTAAATATTCCATGACCTTTCCTCATTTTAGGTAAATTTATAACTCCAATTGTAGGGATATTGGGCCTGAATGTTCATTGTATATTCGCACATTGGGCCTGTGGTCTAAGCCAAGGACAAAGTCTTGCCCGAAGAGGAGGAATCTTGGAGAGAAGGGATTGTATTAACAAATAAGGAAGTTAGTATTGGCCATAAGGGCTCAACGGGATGAGTCGAGGATAAAGGTCTCCTCGGTCGACCAAGGCCGAGATTAGAGGAAATGGTCTGTTGATCAAGGGAACATTCCAAGAAGTTCTAATGGATTGGATAAGCATTATAGAGGCACCCGACGAAAGAAGGCCCTAAAATATCTTAAGAGAAAGCTACTACCACCGCATTAAATTTCTAGCAGCTAATTTCCTGACTGCAATAATGTGGAGAAGACCCCTGGATAGTGTAGATTTGGCTGCCCCAATGCAAATAGGGTCAGAGAGGGTGTCTGATAGGACAAGCACTCAAGTGATAGCCTAAGTGATCAACAAGTGTAGAATCAAGATGCTACAGAAGAAACTATATAATGCAAGGGATCCTTCATGGATGAGGGATCATGAATTGAAGAGAAAAATACTATAGCTTCCAAGAACCAAATTTGTAACCAAGTTTGTGAACAATATATAAGAACAGACATCCTCGGACTTTTGCCGAGGACTATTTTTCTTTAGTACAATTCTTCTTCCTTTCATTCTCTTATCATCTGAACCCATTCTAGCGTTTGTTTGATTAACTAAAGCCCAATTTTCCAAATCATTTTCTATAAATTCATTGTTTTGGGCTTTTTAGACCTAAGTCCATCCATGTAGTGGGCTGGGAATTCAAATTTGGTCCTTACACCAATTATTTAACAATCTAAAAATAATCTCATACAACTCATTTTACTTAAAATTTTTTTTTTCTGAGAAAAAATCTTAACATTTAAATTCAGCAACCTCTTCAAATCATAATATATAATAACCAAACACTTAAACCTTTAAAGTTCAAGAAAATCAACTGTTGCGTACACGCAATTATAATAAATCATCAATCATTAAATACAACCATAGAAATTCAAAATTATAACTGAATTTCTGCAATTTATATTCAATAAATGGAAGAACAATATGAAACAATAAAAAGGACATGTCCTCCAGTAACCAATGGACTTCTTTTCAGTTACAAACATTTAAAGTAGTGGAATGTATGCAATTATGGTGTATGTAAAGATTCACCCAAAAAAAAAAAAAAAAAAAAAAAATAAAATGTATAAGGGATTTTTTTTTTTTTTTTTTAAGTATATGTAAATTTTTATGAACTTAAAAGACAAAGAAAAAGAAAAAGAAAAAGAAAAGCTTAGTAGCTACCTGGAAAAAAACTACTCCATAAATCACACACATCACTACCAAAAAAAATCCTAAATATCTTATAAATTACAACACTGATCCACTATCATTATATAGTAGTAGTCTCAGTTGGTATATCTATCAATATAAATGATCCATTTTTTCCTTTTTTATTTAGTATATTATTAAATTAGTTTATTGCGACTTAATCTAGATAAATGTGAAAAGACAAAGTAAAGTCCAAAGAAATTCTTTTCGGTTATAAATGTCTAAAGGAGTGGAACGTATAGAGTTAAATTAGTGTAAATTTTAAATTACACCCTAGGATTTGAGGGTATTTAGATTTTACATCTTAAAGTTTCAAAATTTAAATGCCCTCTAAAGTTTGGAGGTGTTTAAGACCCTAATGTTTCAAAATCTGGATTTTACCCGTAAAATGTCCATATGCACTTAGAACGAGGTTGAAAAAAATTGCAAAATAAGGTATTTACATTTTGTATAAAAAAAAAAAATTTGGGTTAGAAAATAATTATAAAAATTAAAAATCGTTATTTACTTGAAGGCAGTGCTTGTCATAATCACTCAAACCTAGTTGCTATATGATGCTCTTCTAGGTGGATAACTTCAAATAATGTTCTGAATACCATTTTGGACCTGTTTCGATTTGTCTATTAAAACAGAACATTTTGATACTAGCTTATATCAATGTACCATTTCGGGATTATTGCTAAAGTTATATATATACATATATCAAGTTAACCCTTTAGTAAAGGAGCATTTTCTATGTTTGACATTTGATGAAAAAGGCCACATTCGGCAACCTATGAGTAGAACATCCGTGCATAATTTAACAAGAGTCTCAAAAACATAATATCAACCTAAATAGAAAAAGTGTTTTCCCTCCATTTGACTTAAATAGAAAAATACTGCCAGCAACCTTCATGAACTTCGCGAACAGCATATTGCCAAGTCTTCATTTCCTGCAAATAACAAAAATAAGGTCAAAAACACCAAACAATAAGACTATGTCAAGTGCCTTATTCGCCATTTTTGAGCTATTAGACTAGCTGGTCCACAGTCCTAAATAATCAATTCTAACTATGACCAAATCATGATTCTGCCTTGGCCTAATCTTGCTCCATCAGCAAATGAAACCTACTCACTTGCACAATAGTTAGTTGCACCCATGCTGCATTTGGTCATGATTCTTTTTTTCTCCTTGCATCTTGCATGCAGTTTGAAGTTTATCTTTATTTGGGTATTCAGCAATGTTCTTTTACCAACCTTCAAACCTTCATACTTGGACAACCGCCAAGGCAACAAAGAAGCACAGTGCAATTTGAAGTTTTTCAACCTCTTGGGAGCTTTATTATAATTTCAAATCTAAGATTATCACTAAATGTCCATCACCAAGTTATCTAGTAAGAACAATAGGTTTTATGGATCCATAGTTCAGACTGCCATCTCATAAAGCTTTTGTTGAGAAACAGTTTTTTTATTATTTTTTCTGAAAATCAAATGAAAAAATCAAGTGAAGTTAGATTCCATCTGTAGTGTTCAAAATTTATTAGCTTGCATTTTCTAACCAGAAAAATAAATAAATAAATAAATGCATTTGCTAGCCAGACACGAAGTATTCAGACAAGAGAATAGATTAGATAATCATGTAGGTAAGACATGGATCAAACAATAGAATATAAGTATACGTAAGCCTATGTGGTGCTGTTTACTTTGTAAACATATTAAAAAGTGATATGTAAGATTCCTTGGTGATTTCAATTATTGGGAATTGAATTTTCTTCATATGTTGGAGTCTAATACTCCTACTGTGAGTGGGGACTGTGTTTGGTGGAAATTGAAGAAAAATGGGGGTTTTGATATTCATTCTTACTATAACGTGCTAAGAGGGTCTTTCTGTGTCATCTTTCCATGAAAAAGTATTTGGAGGGTTAAGGCCCCCATGCAAGTTTCCTTTCATGTTTGGATGGCGGTGTGAGGGAAGATATTGGTGACAACCTGAGGAGAAGAGGTTTTTAAATTGTGGCCAGGTATTGTATGTGCTGGAATAGTGGCGAGATAGTGTATCATCTTTTGATTCACTGTGAGAGGGTGTATTAGTTGTGGTGTTTTGTCTTTAGATCATTTGGAGTTTTTGGGTTTGCCTAAAAGGGTGCTAGATCTTTTCTTTGGATGGATGTATTGGTTGGGGCATCTGACATTTGGAATTTTTATTTTGATAGCATCTTAAGATTTTGAAGATATGGTCCTAGCGGGGCACATTTGACATTTAGAATTTGACACCGTTGTGTTTAATGTGGTATTTCGAAGGAGGGTAACAACTGCACGTTTGAATCAGCAATTAGGTTTGCTTGGAATCAACACCTGGCACTTCAAAAATTTCCAAAACAAAATTCCAACCATCAAAATCTACCTTAAATCTTTACTAAAGCCATTTTAAATAGGCTTCCAATGAGTACATCAATAAGGAAAGTAATTTAAAAAAAAAAAAAATATATATATATATATATATTTATTTACATTGGTGAAATTCCAAAATTCGAGATTTCAAATTAACAATATTCTTGGTACATCATGGCACCTACACCACTGGAACATAAAAGTAGTAACATAATATAAATCTGCAATAGCTAGTTATAGGGTTCTGAAGATGACAACCAAAACATAAATAACAACTAAAGTGGCTTAGTGGCTCTGGTATAACATGAATTTGATCGAGAATAAGTTTTGAAAACTAGTAGTTTTTGAGGTTAAGCCTAAATTCATCAGAATCCAAAAGCAAATAAGAGAAAGTATACAAGGTTTCAAATACATCCAAACTATGAGTCCAAGCACAATAAGCTCCCAAAGCATGATAACAACTCTTTTAAAAAGAGGGTAGTTTTCAAGTAATCATTCAAATAACAGAGAGGATGCACACATGCTAAAAGGTTGAAGCTACAAATCTAGACAAGTCCAGCAGGAGCAATAGCACAATAGGTTAAAAGACGTGTATTATTAGAGAGTAGATCATTTTCAAACATTCCTCTCCAACTAAGTTAACTCAGCATTGTACAAAAAAGGAAATTGCAAATGTAAAACATTATCATGCCTTTCCTACAAAAATTTATCCATAAATTTTTTTTAAAAAAATATTCCTTAAATAAATACTTTAAAACATCCATTAACCCCTTTTCCTAATTTTAATTTAAGAAAAATCATACTATCATAGTTGAGAGCTTGCACACCAAAACAAAAATTATATAAATATATTTTTATTTCGACAAACTATAAACCTAACTATTCACAACATTTTAATTTTATTACTATTTTGTCCCACCAATCCCCATTTACTTTTATTATTTATTCTATTCCACTCCAATGACCTAATAACTCTTCTTTTCGTTGGGTCTAGTTATGTATTATCTCTAACCCTCCTCGTCTAATTCATTACCCCCATTTACTTTCATTATTTATTTTGTCCCACCAACCCCCATTTACTTTCATTATTTATTCTATTCCACTCCAATGACCTAATAACTCTTCTTTTCATTGGGTCAATTCATTATTTATTCTATTCCACTCCCAATGACCTAATAACTTTTCTTTTCGTTGGGTCCAGTTATGTATTATCTCTAACCCTCCTCGTCTAACTATTTTGTCCCACCAACCCCCATTTACTTTCATTATTTATTCTATTCCACTCCAATGACCTAACTCTTCTTTTCAAACATTCCTCTCCAACTAAGTTAACTCAGCATTGTACAAAAAAAGAAATTGCAAATGTAAAACATTATCATGCTTTTCCTAGCTAATGCATGACTTAGGAGCAGTTTCAAAGGTTTATTTGAGGGAGCATAGAAAGAGAAATTACCTTGCTTAGAGATAGAGATGGGCTTTACTCTAATAGATATGACCTCTACAAATCCAATTCCCCTCCACACTTTAGTTTGAAAGGTTTCAATAGTAGCAGTAGGAGCATCCTCAGCCTTGAAGGTAATATAATACATGAGGCCTTCAACGGGCTGCACATTTGCCTTAACCACCTCCTTGAACTTAAAGTTCTTCTTCTACAAGAAATTGTCCCAGACACAATAAAGCCAACAGCAATAACAATAATAATAAAGGTAACTAATCAAGGGGTATGACTATGAAAAGACCTCATCAGTGTTGTACTTGAGGATTGCTTCCATAGAATATTCAACTAGTTGTTTCTTATCAGCATCATCAATGACCCCCCCGAATCCCATTGGCTCAATTCTACCGCATGCGAAAGAGTGGCGAAAGTTGCCAACATCAAAGCCCTGTGAATCAGAAACACAAAGACAAATGAGACAAGATTCATGGGAGCATCAACTGCACAAACTCACTATATCCGATGATTGCTTACCCCGCTCTCATTAACCTGTTGATGATACAAAACATATTCTGCACGGGTCATGTCAGGGAGCTCACCAGGAAAACAATCGTCATCGTCATCGTCACTCAGAAGTTCGTGTAAGCCAGCCTTCTCGCGATAGGGGACGTCTTCTTTTTCTTCATCTGTCTTGTTCTGCTTCTTCTCTGGTGGTTCCTCGTGCTTTTCTTCCAGCCTCGGGACAAAGACATCAGCACTAACAGCCGCCATAGCCATTTCAGATGAGATCAGAAATTTTTATTTTTTGGATCCGGTTAATGTGTGCCCTTAGGGCACACATTAAACTTTCTATTTTTAGAAACATTTTCTCGAAAATTAAAAAAGCTGTTATTACTTTTTCAGTTCTCGAGAAAACTTTTTCCAAAAATAGAAATTAATGTGTGCCCTAAGGGCACGCATTAGTAAAATCCTTATTTTTTTTATGGTGATGAATAAATAGATGATCTCACACTCACGTGTTGTTTCTTTTAGCCCCATTCTTATTTCTATCTACTTTACATTTTTACCCTTTGCGGCTTCGGTTCAAAGTTCAAACCCAACCCATTTGTTGCAGATGGTATGGGCCGTATGGCTTTAATTGCAAGCCACAAGCCCAAGTCGGCTTTGATTGAAAGCCCACTAGCCGACCTATAATAATGTTTTTCTTGGTACTATATTTTGGGGAAAAATGAGAAATTATTTTATTGAATAAGTTGAACGAGCTACAAATTTGAATATTTAACGATTTTTATCTTTTTGTTTTATAATAGGCTTTTTGTTGAATAATTTGATCACTTGATGTTATTTGGTTTTGTCTTATTTTGTTTGGTCTATGTTTGTTGTTATTTGGGCTAATGTTTATTGTTGTTATTTAAGTCTTTTCTTTTTAATTTTATAAAAGGGATTAAGGATTTTTATTTTTTTTGGGAGGGAGGGGGCGGAGAATTAATTTTGGAGCGTCCACAACACTTTTATAATAAATCTTATTCAAAAAGTTGTTATTAGTGAGTAAAAAATTAATATCATTATTGGGCCCAAATTAGAATTAGTAATAGTTTACCACATTGGATTTATTGTAAAAGTATTGTGAAAATATTGTGAATGTAACATTATTTTTATTTTTGTTGAACACAACTTTTTGTAATTCTCAAGTCAGGTTGTTTAACATTTTTATTAGAGTAGTCACAATAGGTTAGTTTAACATATAATAATTTTTTGACAAGTGTATATATGATTTTTTTTTTTTTGCATGTCGGGGTGGTCCTATGACAACCATGGCTTGCATGTGGAGCTGCGAGTGTGGGTACACCCTACATTTTGTGTGATCAAAGGACTATTATTTTTTTCATTTAATTTTTTCATTTTTCCTTTTGTAGATTCTTTGAAGTTGGGTTATTTCAGATTAATTAATATGTTCGCTTCGACATTTATGTTGCTATTTGAAAGGGAAAAAAGGAATAGAAAAGGTTCATAAAGATTATCATTTTTAATTGAATATGGATAAAAACAAAAGTGGTGTTTTTTAATTGGAATGAAGAAAAATCATATAAATGAAATTGGTGAAGGTGTGTAACCTAAATAGTTGGGTCGATTAGTAAGAGGCATAGTTGTCAATACCATTCGATACATGATACATATCGAGTGAAAAAAATATTGTATCATAAATATATATTGAACATGTTTATAAATCGCACAAGACATAAATGTATATGTTATTAATCATACTGTAAATTATTTGTGTCGTACTATACAAGCAAAAAGGTATCCTAGTAAAAAATCAGCCATATGATAATCAAAGTAAACTTTCCCATATCCTATGAAAAGTTGAGTCACAACATCTAAGACATTCACATGCACATTTGAAAAGAGACTCATCGTTGTCTCTCCCTCATTGCATCCCTAGATTTCATATCTTATATATATTTTTTTACCTTAAATTGCATGAACATTGCTAATCACTCAAGCAAACACAAGAAAAAAATATCAATATCATGAAGTAATTAAAAACGCATCTGAAAAGGAAGAAATTTAGCATCGTCCAGGGGATGGACAGTTACAATGAACATTAAACAAGTTTCCCATAAATGACACGGATAATCAGTTAACAAGCCAGACAAGCAAACACGTAACTAACGGACCAATGGGTAGAAGATCATTGAAATCTCTAACATCCCACCATTTATTGCCAGTGGATCCAAAGTCATAAAGAAGGGCATAATCCCATAAATAGGGAAAATTAACTATAAAAAGGACACGAAGAACAGACAAAAGTATTAAGGTACGCAACAAATACACGAGAGAATTTTAGCTTATATTGATTCTTTGTACGATTGAACTTTCATCTTTCTGACTAGACCGTAGGAGACTCTTTGTCACACACTACACCGGTGTGCCCCAAGTCCACCTATTCTTTTGGCAAGATTCATACCGCTGCTAGCTTCACATTATCCATCTATATTGGCAAGGAGTTCAATTGAGAAAGACGAATTCATACTTCATCAGTACCTATATCTTGATAGGGTAAAGGTAAAGCTAAAAGTCTCACGAATAAAAAATTAAACACAAGATAAACAATGTAACAACACCCAAGACTTTTGCTTGCACATTTGAATAGAGACCATCCCGTTGTTGATCAACATCTTCATGCATATCATGCAAGACATTAGGCTGATATATAAATCAAATTTAACTTATTGTTGAAAAAACAAAGAACAAAATATGAAAATAAGAAAAAAGAAAAAAGGGCATAGTGTAGAACTTTATCAAAGTTGCTAAAATATGTTTATATATGTGTCAAGTCATTTCATTTGATAAAAATAGGGGGGAAAATTACCAACTTTGAGGTGTGACTTTTAAGTTTTAAGTAAGCTGTGGGATACTTTGTTTTGGAAAAATATTTGTTTGTCTAGTGTATATATATTTTATCTCCTTAGCAAATTATTTGTCTAGAGTTATATATAGTACTATCTACTAACCGGAATCATATTTTAATTTATCTCATTGTTTATGGCATTCGGTCCTGATGATAACTCTATTTCAATATTGTTGATGCCAAATTTTGTGATGATGATGTTGATCATAGAAATGATAAGGATTATACAAATATGCAATACCTTAAAAACAATTAGTTACACTATAACTTAATGGTATTGTAAATTTGTTGAATAATTGACTACATTGTTTTTGCTTGTTTATTGCAAATTTTTAGAATATGCTCTTAGATTAGGGTTTATCACACATCACACACATATTTACCATGTCTTTTTTATTTCAATTATTTTGATCTATCTTTGCATGCTTAGTGATGATGCACAAAAATCATTAGTGAGTTGATTGTCCACGAGTGCTTCAATGGGGTACTTGAGGAACAAGAAAACCAAGAACTCACAGAGAGCATTAGGGGGGTGCCGGCCAAAGACCCTCTTAAGGTTAAGTCAATGAAAGAAAGATCACCAAGAACTCAATAGTATGAGAGTTAGGAATTTTCTGCATACGTTAGTTATAAGGAGGCTTGGTGCTTTTATAGTGGCGGAGGAAAAACCAAGATCCCATGAACATAGGATTTTTCCTTGTATGGAAGATACAAAGTTAATGCTTAGAGATCCTAGGGTCTTTCTTCCCATATTGGGAAGACATAAACGTGTGAATAGGGTCTTTGAGCATAACGTGCAAGTTATTTCCATGTAGAGATTTTTGAGTGGTGAGCACATAAGGGCTTGTGGGGCCTACGAATCAACCATCAGGCTCATGTATTTATCTGTCGGTTTTTGCCAACCCCGTTCGTGGGGTTTGTTATTGCTCGCTGGCATGGTTCTACCTCTTTCTGTCGGTATGAATCAAGGCCTTTTGATCCATCGGTTATATGGATAGTCGCTTGGTAGTGGTAGGATTTCTAAAGGAAGACCGACTCATCGGGATCCGTCCTAGCTAGTCTGATGGGTCTATGACCTTATAGTATCCATCCCATGTAGTTTGACGGGTCCATGACCTTATGGGACTCACAGGTGGAGTTCGTACATCTTGAAGGGCAGCAAGTTTTATAGGGCCAAACAAAAATGCCCTCATCAGCTGCCCTCTACTTTGTTGTTCGTTGGGACATTTGACGGGCTACAGAGTATCTAAAAAGAATCTTCTTGTCGTTAATTAGCCGTTCTTGGAGTTTGTGTTATTTCTTGGAGGTAAAAAGGTCTTTTGAAGAAGGTACAAGACACATGGCGATTCGTGGTTGGTTAATTCGAACAGCCACGTCCTTCATTTCCTGTGCCTCTTTGCCCTATAAATTGTTCAATTCCCATCTCAGTCTCTTATTTGCAATTTCTCCCTTTTTCTTGTTCAAACCAGAGATCTTCTCCTGTCTCCCCCTAGCTTTCGTCACTCTCTTTGTTCTTTCATTGGCTTTCTTTGGTTTGAACTCTCTGTTGACCTATCTCATCTTCGGATTTCTACGTAAGTTCCTTGCCCCCTTTCTATTTATTTTATTTCGTTTTGATAAATGACCGTCGGTCTTATGCTTGGTAGTGAGTGAGTAGATTCTTAGTTCTCATTCGTCGCTTGTAGGCGAGAGAATGTCAGAAAGTAGTGAAGCGACAAGTGAACATTCTGTGTTCGTTCGCATGAAATCAGGTGATGAGGAGTCTCATTCGTCGGGACGTGAGTATATGTCATACGAGCAGTCTATCTCTGAGAGGGAGTCATCGGCAGATTCTCCTTTGGAGGAGGAGGAGGAAATCAATCCGTCAGGACAAATCAGCAGAAAAATCATCCTCCCTAGCATATGGTCAGTCAATGTCTTCCTAGTGAGCATGACGAAGGAGGTTTTTAGCAAGCTTAGGCCTCGTTTCCAAATAACTGACAACATTCCCATAAGGAGGGCTGTTAGGGGGGAGAAATGTTATACAAGCCAGCCGACCGAGGTTGGATTATATGAGGCAGCCTTTATTGTGGGGTTGAGGTTGCCTCTTAGCCATCTCCATTGTCAATTGGCGGATTATTTGGGCAAATCCGTCTGTCAGATAACCTTTAACGCCTGGAGGAATTCATAGGTGCCAAGGTGTTATGGGGGCAATTAGGTGGGTCAACCGTTCCCTAACACTTAAGGAATTCTTACTGTTACAAATTGCAAGAGATAGCCGCGTCTTGAGGTTTTTTCATAACGTTTTTTGTTGTCGGGCTACCTTTAGGTTAGTGTCTGGGATGCTTGACTCCAACCATATGTGGAAAAATAGATTTTTCTTTGTCCAAGGGACTAACTAGGTGTGCAAACCCGACAACTAGGACATCGTGTGTGATTTTTATGATCATGCCTGGGGAATTTTGAATAAGTTTGGTAGGTCGTTTGTTGCTCCTATTGGTTCATCGGTTTTTGATTTTCATTGGACTAATATTCTCTATGTTATTTTTGGCTAAAGAATTGCCGATGATTACCCCTGAACAAGAAGATTTCCTCAGGTGCTTGTTGGACATCCCTTTCATGCGAAAGGTCTTGGAAGAGGCTCGTCACCCTTGATACTCTCCACGCCTACTGTGGTGGTCCCGTCCCAACCGGTTGGTGTCTTTGTTTGATGATAGAGCTATCATCAAGAGCGAACGCCATAGGTTGAAACTCTCTGGAAAAAAAAAAAATTGTGTAATGTGATTTACAACTTTGTCTCTAAAACCCTTGCCAATAGACTCAAAAATATTTTGCCAAAAATTATTGGGGACCCACAAAATGCTTTTCTACATGGAAGATTAATCATGGATAATGTTGTAGTGGCTTTTGAGATGATGCATTATTATGGACACAAGGGAGGGAGTTGCCACCTAGTTATGTGGTCTAGGAATCATGAATATAGTATCCTTTCGAGGAATGACCTTTTGATCTTACTACCAGAGTATGGGTTTGGAGTTTACATACGCTTTTGGGAAGGTATTACGCACCTAAGATCGCCCAACCTTAAGGTTGGCCTCTCATCATTGTGCCTTATATCTTAACCTTATTAAAAGCATGTTCAACACTTGCATCTATACTCACACACACACACACTAACATACATCTAAGCATACAACATGGCATCTTTATCCCAAAATAACGTACTTATCATCCTAAAGCAAGCGAGCCAAATACAAAAGAAACCCTAGCATGTGAAATTCTATCATGTAGCAAACAAAGCAGCCACCCAAGCACGGCAACAAACATGTCATCATGGCAAGGAAATCATATTATAGACAAGGCAATACACATATGTCAAAGGAGGATTAAACAAACAACATGCATGTTGTCGGGGGCGGTTTTTTGCGCGTAGCCACGTGTCTTTGGAGGTTTGACTTTGCTAGGCCCGGATTTGTTTTGGGGAGATCAACCCGGAACTCGACATTAGGCCGCATAGACCAATGGCTTCCGGTGTATTTTTTAAGCCTACAAAATAGATAAAACCCAAAGTCTTAGAAGCATGATAATGGTTGAAATAAATAAATAATATACTTAGCATGATAGCTTTGATTAGATGGCGAGTTGATATGTTATTATTATGTATATTAAGTGATGTCCAATGTTAGAAAATAATTAATTAGGTGTCAAATGTCCAACAATGGGATGAGTCCAATAGTCCATGTCTAGTTGTGGTTCATGGTTCATGTTTAACATAATAAGGTATGTCTAGCAATGGTCCATGTCCAAATAAGGTATGCATCCAACAATGCTTTATGTCTAATTAATATACATCTAACAATGGTTTATGTCCAAGTAATATATGTCCATTGGTGGTATATGTCCGAATAACATGTCCAACTATGGTAGATCAATTTATTAATATACATATGTTCATTAATGAAGTATTAGTGTGATCATGTTTCATTAAATAATGAGATAATATTAAAGTAACTTGCATCCAGCGATACAATAATAATGAATTAACATGTACTTAATAATGTAATCTTGAAAATAGAGAAATATTGACTTATCTTGTGTGTTTCTGACTCCAGCCGTATAACATCACTTTGTTCTTTACATGATTTGTGGCTCTAGCCATATAACAATAATGGGCTGATGACATTCCAGCAGTATAATAAAATTAGTTGAGTGGTATAATGATAATGAATAAAATATACTTAATAATACAAGTTTGAAGGTAAAATGTAATGACTTGGAATACTTGCCCAAGAAAACTAAAATTCAGATTTTTGATAGAAACCCTGACCCAATCGAAACGCGAACCAAAGGTATAAGTGTAACACCTTGACCTAATGATTATAATTGAATCATGAGCCAAAGGTATAAAGTTTGAATGCCATAAGGAAGAATCCCTGATAAGTTCACAATTCTTGATGAACCAAAAGAAGAGCAAAGCCTCACATTTTCTGATTTTTATTCAATTAATCTCTCTATTACAATGAGTGCATGCTATTTATAAGACATGACTGGAAATAGAAAATATAAAAAACGTACTAAATAATAAAACCCTAAATAAAAGTTGATTTGGTTTGAAATTAGCAGATCCAAAATAGGAAAAATAGCTAAAAACGTTCTAAATAATAAAAGCCCTAAATTAAGGTAGATTTGGTCTGAAATTATAAGCTCCAGAGTAGGAAAAATGTCTATTAACTGATATAGAGCTGGAAAATTAATCAACCATTAATCCACGCCATAAATCACGCCCAATTAAGCCAGATTAGCCCTCAATAGCTTGGATTAAATTTATTACGCCTTCATCTTCCTTTGGGCCAAGCTTGGAATGTCCTTCGTTAGAATCAGCCCAAATCTCTTGAATCAGCCCATTAAGTGCTTCTTTGATCTTCTTGGATCTTGCTTCACAAAAGAATGCCTATTCTAGAACCCGTCATGATTGACCTTTCTGTCAAACTACCAAGGCCTGCCCAATAAAACGTGACCTGCATGCATTGGAACAACATCACAAAGTACTTCATCCTTGTACCTCCCAATTGAAAAAAAAAACCAGTACTTGCCTATTTACCTTAACCTCTCCACAATCATTCAACCACCATAACTTATATGGTCTAGGGTGTTTCAAGGTAGGTAAATTCAATTTTTCCACTAAAGTAGTGCTAGCCACATTAGTACAGCTCCCCCCATCAATGATCATACTACATACCTTATTGTTGATGTGGCATCTAGTCTGAAAAATATTCTCCCTTTGTTGTTCCATATCATCCTCTTTGACTTGGGCACTTAAAGCGCGCCTAGCCACAAGTGACTCACCCTCCACTGAATACTCCACATTATCATCACAAGCATTCTCATGTGATGGAATTTGGTCATCATCTCCCTCACTTTCAGTTTCCACCTCTCTATCAATACGTGCGATCATGGTCCTCTTATTTGGGCATTCTGAAGCTATATGACCAACTCCCAAACAACGAAAACACTTAATATCATGATTACGAGTTTGGGATTCATTTTTACCTTTGTTGACATTGGTAGCTTCATCTCTCCTTTTTGGTGGTTCGGTTTTGGACTTGAAAACAGCCCCTTCGTCTTTCCTCCAATTTGACCTCCATGAAGTAGTGGAGCCCGGATTTTGAAATGACCAAGTTCCTTTCCTTTTAAGCTGTCGTTCCACCTTTATTGCCATGTGCACCATATCCTCCAACTCCACGTAGTGCTGCAACTCCACCACGTTGGCAATGTCCCGATTCAGCCCATTTAGAAATCTTGCCATAGTAGCTTCTCTATCCTCCTCTACATTAGCCCGAATCATGGCAATCTCCATCTCTTTGTGATAGTCATCCATGCTCCTATAGCCTTGAGTAAGACTCTGTAATTTTAGATACAAGTCCCTATAGTAGTGACTAGGGACAAACCACCTCCTCATGGTGGCCTTCATTTCTTCCCATGTCTCAATAGGCCTCTCATAGTTTCTCCTTCTGTTCATCACAAGTTGATCCCACCAAATAATAGCATAGTCAATAAACTCAATCACAACTAGTTTTACCTTTTTATCCTCGAAGTAGTTGTGGCACTCAAAGATGAACTCCACCTTCTTCTCCCACTCCAAGTACACTTCTAGATCATTTTTCCCTTGGAATGATGGTATCTTCATTTTGATGTTTCCTAGGTTTCTGTCAGTCCCATCTTGCCATCTTGGATCTCTTCGGAAACCTCTACCATGCCTTTCTCCCCTTAGCGCAAACCTGCCTTCATTGTTCAATGAAGCTTGATCCTTTTCATCTTCAAACTCATCTTCATGGTAGTCATCAGAATCATCCACACGCGCACGCCTTCCTTGCCTTCTAGCATTAGGGTCTCTTTGGGGATGCTCCTCACGCAAAGAAGCAATAACAGCGTCTTGCCTATCCATCTGATCTCGAATATCATTAAACACCACGTTCATACGTTCAAATTGTTGTTGCATAACCTGCAACATGATGGATGACTGCTCCCCTCCTCTGATTGATGCTTCTCCCCTGGAAGACATAATTTTGAAACTACAAAGAAATGTTAGAAATAATTCCTCACAACACTCCCTCACTTGTTTACACTCAAATTATGTCACTCACACTCGTGTTTCACTCTTAAACTGGCCTTTCCCGATATTAGTTTTACACTCTCTTGCCTTTTTTCACTCGTAGCTTCTCATTTTCAGTTCTGCTTAAACTAATAAACTTGATCAAGAAATTCAACTTGTAATATTTAAACTAATACCAATGGCAAGAAAATATGACAGAAACACTAAATCAAAGGAAGAGGACAAAAGAAAATAATATTTTGGTTTGAGAGAATTGAAACTACAAACAAATTTTTTTTTTTTTTTTCTCTGGGAGCTTGGTGCACGATTTTAACCTAGTGCATGTCACAAAATAAGAATGAGGAATAAAGAACACAAAAGGAACAAGACATGATGATAACAGGAAATAAAAGATAAAGGGAAAGAACACTAATTTTAGAACCTGTGCTTTGATACCAAATGACGCAAACCTCAATCGACACGCTTTGAAACCCAACAAAAATATTGGAATACTTGCCCAAGAAAAGTAAAATTCAGATTTTTGATAGAAACCCTGACCCAACGTTTATAATTGAAACGCGAACCAAAGGTATAAGTGTAACACCTTGACCCAATGATTATAATTGAATCACGAACCAAAGGTATAAAGTTTGAACGCCACAAGGAAGAATCTCTGATAAGTTCACAGTTCTTGAAGAACCAAAAGAAGAGCAAAACCTCACATTTTCTGATTTTTATTCAATTAATCTCTCTATTACAATGAGTGCATGCTATTTATAAGACATGACTGGAAATAGAAAATATAAAAAATGTACTAAATAATAAAATCCTAAATAAAAGTTGATTTGGTCTGAAATTAGCAGATCCAAAATAGGAAAAATAGCTAAAAACATTCTAAATAATAAAAAACCTAAATTAAGGTAGATTTGGTCTGAAATTATAAGCTCCAAAATAGGAAAAATGTCTATTAACTGATATGGAGCTGGAAAATCAATCAACCATCAATCCATGCCATAAATCACGCCCAATTAAGCCAGATTAGCCCTCAATAACTTGGATTAAATTTATTACGCCTTCATCTTCCTTTGGGCCAAGCTTGGAATGTCCTCCGTTAGAATTAGCCCAAATCTCTTGAATCAGCCCATTAAGTGCTTCTTTGGTCTTCTTGGATCTTGCTTTAGTAATAGGCCCAACCGGAACATGCAATGGATTCTTGAATGCTTGTTAATTCTCATCAGCAGTGGACTTAGACATTTCAGCAGCGTGATAGAATGAGTCCTTCCATGGTTTCTTCATGTTTGAAGAGGAAAAATGGGTGCAACTGGAGGGAGAGAGAGTATGTCCAACTGTGTGCATAGGTTGGTTAAGTTTATCTCCTTTCATCATGCACTTAAATGACTTTCCCATGTAATGCTCTTTTAGTTTTTAGTCAAGTTTGAGTGATGTTGCCTTCCATGAGAATGACTTTTAGTATTTTGTCTTTCATAAGAAGGGCTTTTGGCATTGTAAATATATATCTTCCATGAGAAAGGGCTTTTAGTAATAAGTTCTTGAAAGAGTGTTTGATATATTTTAAGATGTGTGGAGATGGTAAGAAATATGTATATTTTGTGAGATATGGTGTTTGTAATATGTATAGAAATTATATGTAGATATCTTGTTGGACATGGATCTTGTATATGTATACTTTGTGAGACATGGAATTTAAAGATGTATGAGAAGTATGTATGGGTATTTTGTGGGGAATGTGTTTGTAAAATATATGGAAGTGTGAGATAAAAAAATATGAAGGTTAAATATTGTAAATACATGAGATTATTTGTTTTATGGGTTATGTTGCTTTCTAAGAAGGGAGATTTTGTATGAGAAATAAAGAATGAGATGGAGATGTGTTTTTGGACAGCAAAAATGATGAAGTTTCAGAATAATGGAGTGTGGAAAAAATGGGTAATGGATAATGGTGTGTTGTAATATGTGTGTTGTGTTGTTGTCCATGAAGAGATATTTTGTAAGAGGGAAGAAGAAAGATATGGAGATCTTTTAGAGATATGGCAGCAAGATGAAGTTTCAGAATAATGGGGTGAGAGAGGGATGGATCGGTATGGTGTAATAGGTGTGATGTAATGGGGAGTTGTGTTGTTATTTATGAAGAGAGATTTTGCAAGAGAGATGGGGAAGTATGAAAATGTGTATGTGGCAGCAAAGTGAAGTTTCAGAATAATGGGGTGAGAGGGGGATGGATTGGTCCCCTTTAGTGTGCAGCTTGGTCCTCTTTATATAGAGCCAAGCTATGTAACTAGATCAGAGCTTAGTTCAAGAGAAAATTAGCAAATAAGGAAAAGTCCTTGACAAGGTAAGTGGTTTCATTAGAGGGATTTTGTTTTTTAGCCAAAAGAAGAAAGCTAGAGACTTTAAGGCTGATGTCATAGCTGTAACAGCTGTCAATCATAGCTGTCACAGCTGAATGATATCATCCAAATGATATCTTGCTTGGAGGAAAAAATATTTGGCATTAAATTCATGATTTGGCTAAAAGTGGCAAGATAATCTTTATGGGATCCTCTTGTTTCTCTGGGTATGACAACAAGCTGCTGGGATTGGGCATTAATGGGCAAATGACATCATTTTAGGACGTGTATCAATCTGCTAGAGCTTCTGCTGGAGCTGTTACAACTTCTGCAGAAGCTGTTTGCAGCTTCCGTTGGAGCTATTTCAGCTTCTGCAGAAGCCGTTGCAGCTTTGCTGGAACTGTTACAGCTTGTGTAGAAGCTGTTTTTGGTATTTTCTGCTAAGTTTCCTCTCTTGGAAAAATTATATGTATAGTCTATATATAATTTTGGTAAGTAATAGACTAGTTGGTTGATATTTAATGAAGTTTTAGAGATGTAATTATGGTCTTTTTATATTTTAACCAAATCTTGGAGAGTAAAGAGAGTATTTAATGCTAGATATGAGATACTAATATATATTTAGCCATGTGCTTGGAGTTGATTTATATGAAAATAATAATATGATATAATTATATTTTAAAACTTATATTATATGATGGACATTAATTTTTATGTAAAGAGCATGGGGAGTTTTATCATTTTAAGTGTTATGTGATATGAGAGGCTTACCAAATGTTATCTATTACACACTATTTCGTCAGAGTTCAGGGAATTGGGGAAGATATGCCAAGCAACATGCTTTCCTTTATCAACTTTGAACCACTGGAGCTTTACTAAACATACTTCTTGTCCCTCCAAACCATGACTCCCAAAATTCCCCCAGTGAGACTCATGAGCTTGGATCATGAGCCAAAAATGAGATGATGTGCTATGAGCTTGAACCATGGGCTTTGACGCCTTTTTTGTGTAAATATGAGCTCTTTTAGGCTTTAGAAGAGATTCTCCCAAAATCCATGATAGTGTTGACGTGGTGCAGGTCATCAATGAAATAAAGCCATGTGGTATGAAAAATTTGTCCTCAACACATGTTTATGTGAGTTAATGACTTACCTTACTTACCTTGCAGCATCTTAGCACCTATGGCATCATGAATGGGCATGAGAATGCATGTTCATGACATCAAGGTAAGAAACAAACATAAAACCCTAATCTAAACATGTTAAAGACAAACAAGCATGTTAAAAGGTGAACAAGAACTTAAGGGGCTTAAAACATATAAAAAAGAGGTTGTAGAACAAACATGTGAATGCAGAAACAAAACAAACAAAAAAAATTAGGGTTTCTGGGCAACGGCATCACGCATGCTAGAACAAGTTTGCGTACACAGAATCAAGCCTGCGTGCACAAGTTAGATCATTCGTACGTAGATCCTTGCCCAAAAAACCTAACAAAAAAACAAAGCAGAACTTTAAAAAAACAAACTAACAACCTAATGTACACAGAATAGGAAAAGAACTAAAGGGTTAACCTAAGCAAACATGTACTAACATAAACTAAGCAAAAAACAAGATTAAAACACAAAAGAAAAACAGAAAAGGAAGAAAAATAAAAAAGAAGGGTTAGGCTCAATACCTTAAACAAAAGCTTTCCAAGCTTGATTTTGACCGTTCCGCTTAGTCAAATCTATTCACAAACCAATAAGAAATGATTAGCAACGTTGAACTAAAAGGATTGGGACCATTTATGGTCCCAATCAAATAAAATTGACTTGAGGGTGTATTGTGAAAATCTCCCTTTTGATTCACTATTTTTTAGTGAATCTTAGGTTTTTCCCATGGCATTTTTGTGTGTTTTGAAAATGTATCATGTAAGGCTTTATATTGTGGAAAAATGGGGTTTGGAATGGCTCCCAAATGATGTGAGATTCGTTCCAAACCTCAGCCATTATTGCAAAAAACTTGCATTTCTTATGTTTCTGAAACCCTAACTGTGTATGCAAGAATGTGCCTGCGTACGCATGCTTTGGCCCGCATACGCAGGCCGTGACCCATGTACGCAGGCCGAAGGCCACTTTGTTTATTTTATTTCCAAAAATAGATTTTTGCTCATTTAAAAGGTTATATTTTCCATTGTAACACTCCTCAAGTCAATTTAATATCTAGTTAGGCTTTAAATTGGTCTTGGGCCTTAGAGTTCGAGCATCATTGGGGAACGGGGGCCCGAGTCATAAGGGGTATAAAATGTGGTGTCTATAATCATATTAACCAAAAGAGAGGGGGGAAAATTGGGGAGATGACATTGAAGTTGGATATGAATAAATCTTATGATAGGGTTAAATTGATTTATTTGGAAAATAATTATGGAGAAATTAGGCTTCGATTCTAGGTGTAGACAATTGATGATGCAATGTATTTATTTTGTTTCTTATGATGTTAGGATTAATGGGTTCCCCTGTGGTAGTTATCCCTTCTAGGGGTCTTCGCCAAGGGGACCCATTGTCTCCATATTTATTTTTATTGTGTGCTGAAAGCTTATCTGCTCTTATTAAAAAATCTGTTCATAGTGGTTCTATCGATGGTGTGGTTGTTTCCCATGGTGCTCTTTTTATTTCTCACCTATTTTTTTGCAAATGATAGCCTTATTTATTTGACGCTAATATGAATGATTGCAATGAAGTTCATCGTTTCTTAAAGGTGTATGAGGATGCTTTTGGTCAACAGTTGAATAAAGCAAAAACTTGTGCTTTAGCAGTAACACTGATAGAGAAACTCAAGAGGAAATAAAAATAAGATTTGGGGCTCAAATTATTAAGCAACATGAAAATTATCTTGGCAGAAATAAGTGTAATACTTTTAATGCAGTGAAGGAGAAGTTGGCAAAAAAGTTGGTTGGTTGAAAAGAAAAATTATTGTCAAAGGTTGGGAAATAGATTTTGATTAAGGTTGTAGCACAAGCTATTCCATCGTATACTATGAGTTGTTTAAAAATTCCTAATTCCCTATGTGATGAACTGATAGGTATGATATGAAACTTTTGGTGGGAATAAAAACAAGATGAGGAGAAAAGGGCTTGGTTAAGTTAGAAGAAAATGTGTGTGCCTAAATCTTGTGAAGGGATGGGATTAAAATTGTTGAAATCTTTTAATTTTTCTTTACTAGCTAAACAAGGTTGGAGATTGCAGATGGCTCATAATTCTTTAGTTTATAGAGTTTATAAGGAAAAATATTTTAAGGATTGTGATTTCATTCAAGCCACTTTGGGGAACAATCCATCGTATGTTTGGAGGAGTATTTTTACAACTAAGGACATTGTTAGGAAGGGTATTTGATGGTGAGTGGGAAATGAGAGGGGTAAATATGGGGGGATCAATGGCTGCTGGACTCTTCCTCAAGTTTAACTCCATAGATATCTTTGGTGAGTGATCTTATTGATAGTACAAATAAGTGCTGGAATTTATATTTGATTAGAAGTAAATTCGTCATTTTTGAAGTTGAAATTATTGAAGGGATGCCTCTAAGCAATCGGTTTCCAGATGATAAACAAATCTAGGGTGTGACTTCCAATGGTTTCTTCACAGTTATAAGTAGTGCTTATAAGATTGCTATGGACCTTAACAAGAATGACTAGTCTGGTTCTTCCTTCGATGGGGGATGTATGCGTTCATATTTTAGGAAGCTTGGAAGATTAATGTCCCTCATAAGGTAAGACACTTTGCTTGGAGAGCTTCTCGAGATATTCTATCAACAAAAGCAAATTTGGTTCATTGTCGTGTTCTCCTGGATGATACTTGTGAAGAGTGTGGATTAAAGTTTGAATCTTTGGTTCATTTTTTTTGAGAATGTTCTAAGGATAAGAAACATGGCAGTTATCTAATTTGTTTCAGTCTTTACACTCAGTGCACTCTCAAAACATGATATATTCATTGCAATTTCATATGAGACATTGCAATAGATTTTAAAAGAATTAATATCAAATTATTACAATGATAACTTCGTTGCAATAAATTGCAAAAATAATTGGTATAAATTTATTGGAACGATTTCTTCATTTTAAGTTATTGCAACAATTTTTTTCTAATATATTAAAACTTCTATTATAAAAAAAAAATTATAAGTTATTTTAAATATTATTGTTAGGCAACACAACCACTAGAGCCATAGAAGCTCTATAGACTCTCAATCACAAAAATAGGAATATAACTCCGTTATCACCACAAGAGTTGGTAGATTTTTGTGAATTGAGTCCCAAGAAACCTGATAAAAAAGGTTTACTACACATATTCAATTAATCGAGCATTTAAGTGAATAATGGACAATGGCATTTCTACTGAGGAAGACTGTCCTTTTCAAGGACAAAAGGAGACTACTGTAAGCAAAAACTAAGGTAATGTATATATTTTTTCAGCATATATTTATATTTGTGTTTATGTTCATTATTTGGCTTCTTAAATATATTTTATTTTATTTCTTTCGGCAAGGAATTAGTATTAAAAGTTCTAACAGAATTAGTAATGATGATCAAATTGCTTTTTGTAAGCAAGTTTACCCTTCAATGACAATGCAATTTTTGGATTTCCCTCAATCAGTTATGATTTGATTCAATATATTTAGTGGTTGTTGGTCGTGAAGTACAAACATGAAACGAATATATCATTGCAATTACTTGATATTAATTATTTTATAATCAATTGCAATGACAAATATGAAAAAATTATTTATTACAACAAATATATCATTGCAATAAATTGTTTATTGCAACAACATAGATATTAATTATTTTACAACCTATTGCAACGACAAATATGAAACAATTATTTATTACAACAAATATGTCATTGCAATAATTGTTTATTGTAACAACATATATATCATTGCATCAAATTTGTCATTAAAATATTTAGTGATTATTGCAATGAAATTTTTTGTTGCACAAATTTATTACCTCAAAATTTTTTGTTGTTGTTGTTGTTGATCAATTTTCTTTAAACTAAACACACTCTTAATTGATTATTTCTCTAGTACTATATAACAACTTCTTCTTCTTCTTCTTCTCACATTAAGGTATAACTTCTTGCTGTTGTTGTTGATGATCAATTTTCTTTAAACTAAACACACCCTTAATTGATTATTTCTCAAGTAGTATACAACAAATAAATAGAAAACAAAACTTAGTTTCCTTGTTAGGGATAACATAAATATTTCATGATTCAAAATTCTTCTTCTTCTTCTTCTTGTCCAATAAAAGTTGCTTTTGTTATAACTCCTAATCTATTGGTTTGACTATTAAAAGCTGACCTAGATCCATATGTTTCTAATTTTGTAATAAAAAACTTAAACCCAAATGTAATATTTAATGGTTCCGTACCTAAAAATTTATTAGAGAATAGCATGGAGTGAGAAGTGAATATTTGGTCCAAGTTGGACCTGTGTTATCATATCAGATTGCACTGTATAAATCATTTTATACCAATTCACTTTGTATTCTTCGGCTACATTGAATTATTGATATAAATATTTCTACTTAAACTATTTTTCTAAGTGCAATAGCATGGAGAATAGCATTAGATAATAGTATGGTTCTGTAGCCAAATGTAATATTTTGTACAAAAAATTTATCAGAGAAGTGAATATTTAAATATTTGAATGGTTATACAGTAAAGTAAATAGGGGTCCAAGTTAGACTTGTCACCATATCAGATTCCACCACATAAAGCAACTCATACTCTTTGCATTCTTTGACTATATTTTTACTTAAACTATTTTTTTTCTTTACTCATTTTCTTTTACAAAAATGTTCACATTTCACTATTAAAGTCCATCACATTAAAGGTCTTTCTTTTTCTTCACTTTCTTCTTCACCCAGTTTCTTTTACAAAAAATTTCATAGTCTTTTCTTCTTCACTCTTGAAACTCCCTCACATTAAAGGTCATTGTTTTTCTTTTTCACTCTCGAAACTCCCTCACATTAAGGCATAAATTCTTCTTCTTCTTCTTCTTCTTCTTCTTCTTTTGATCAATTTTCTTTAAACTAAACACACTTTTAATTGATTATTTCTCAAGTAGCACACAACAAATAAATAGAAAACAAAACTTAATTTTCATGTTAGGGATAACATAAATATTTCATGACTCAAATTCTTGTTGTTGTTGTTGTCGACCATTAAAAGTTGCTTTTGTTATAACTCTTAATCTATTGGTTTGACTATTAAAAGCTGACTTAGATCCATATGTTTCTAATTTTGTACTAAAAAACTTAAGCCCAAATGTAATATTTAATGGTTCCGTAGCTAAAAATTTATTAGAGAATAGCATGGAGTGAGAAGCACGGGAGTGAGAAGTAAATATTTGGTCCAAGTTGGACCTGTTTCATCGTATCAAATTGTAATACATAAAGCATTTCAAACCAAATCACTTTGTATTCTTTGGCTACATTGAATCATTGATATAAATATCTCCCTGTTTGCATTGGAGAACTAAATTGAAAATGAAAAATTTCAAGAAAAATAATGGGAAATGGAAAGAAGTTGACGTTTCTATGACAATGCAGTTTTCGGATTTCCCACAATCAGTTATGATTTGATTCAATATATTTAGTAGTTATTGGTTATGAATTACAAACATGAAATGAATATATCATTGCAATTACTTAATTTTAATTATTTTACAATCTATTGCAACGACAAATATGAAACAATTATTTATTACAACAAATATATCATTGCAATAAATTGTTTATTGCAACAACACAGATATTAATTATTTTACAACTTATTGCAATGACAAATATGAAATAATTATTTATTACAACAAATATGTCATTGCAATAAGTAGTTTATTGCAACAACATATATATCATTGGATCAAAGTTGTCACTAAAATATTAAAAGCTGACCTAGATCCATATGTTTCTAATTTTGTAATAAAAAACTTAAACCCAAATGTAATATTTAATGGTTCCGTACCTAAAAATTTATTAGAGAATAGCATGGAGTGAGAAGTGAATATTTGGTCCAAGTTGGACCTGTGTTATCATATCAGATTGCATTGCATTAAGTATTTTATACCAATTCACTTTGTATTCTTTGGCTACATTGAATTATTAATATAAATATTTCTACTTAAACTATTTTTCTAAGTGTAATAGCATGGAGAATAGTATTAGGGAATAGTATAGTTCCGTAGCCAAATGTAATATTTTGTACTAAAAATTTATTTGAGAAGTGAATATTTGATTCTTTGAATGGTTATACGGTAAAGTCAATAGGGGTCCAAGTTGGACTTGTCACCATATCAGATTCCACCACATAAAGCAACTCATACTCTTTGCATTCTTTGACTATATTTTTACTTAAACTATTTTTCTTCTTTACTCATTTTCTTTTACAAAAATTTTCACATTTCACTCTTAAAACTCTATCACATTAAAGGTCATTCATTTTTTTCACTTTCTTCTTCACTCAGTTTCTACTGCATAAAGCATTTTATACCAATTCACTTTGTATTCTTTGGCTACATTGAATTATTGATATAAATACTTCTTCTTAAACTACTTTTCTAAGTGTAATAGCATGGAGAATAGTATTAGAGAATAGTATAGTTCCGTAGCCAAATATAATACTTTGTACTAAAAATTTATTTGAGAAGTGAATATTTGAGTTTTTGAATGGTTATACGGTAAAGTCAATAGGGGTCCAAGTTGGACTTGTCACCATATCAAATTCCACCACATAAAGCAACTCATACTCTTTGCATTCTTTGACTATATTTTTACTTAAACTATTTTTCTTCTTTACTCATTTTCTTTTAAAAAAATTTTCACATTTCACTCTTGAAACTCTGTCACATTAAATGTCATTCTGTTTCTTCACTTTCTTCTCCACTCAGTTTCTACTGCATAAAGCATTTTATACCAATTCACTTTGTATTCTTCGGCAACATTGAATTATTGATATAAATATTTCTACTTAAACTATTTTTCTAAGTGTAATAGTATGGAGAATTGTATTAGAGAATAGTATAGTTCCTTAGCCAAATGTAATATTTTGTACTAAAAATTTATTTGAGAAGTGAATATTTGATTCTTTGAATGGTTATACGGTAAAGTCAATAAGGGTCCAAGTTGGAATTGTCACCATATGAGATTTCACCACATAAAACAACTCATACTCTTTGCATTCTTTGACTATATTTTTACTTAAACTATTTTTCTTCTTTATTCATTTTCTTTTACAAAAATTGTCACATTTCACTCTTAAAACTCCATCACATTAAAGGTCATTCTTTTTCTTCACTTCCTTCTTCACTCAGTTCTTTTACAAAAAAAAATTCACATTCTTTTCTTCTTCACTCTTGAAACTCTCTCACATTAAAGGTCATTGTTTTTCTTTTTCACTCTCGAAACTCCCTCACATTAAGGCATAAATTCTTCTTCTTTTGATCAATTTTCTTTAAACTAAAGACACCTTTAATTGATTATTTCTCAAGTAGCACACAAAAAATAAATAGAAAACAAAACTTAATTTTCGTGTTAGGGATAACATAAATATTTCATGACTCAAAATTCATCTTCTTCTTCTTCTTCTTCTTGACCATTAAAAGTTGCTTTTGTTATAACTCTTAATCTATTGGTTTGACTATTAAAAGCTGACTTAGATCCATATGTTTCCAATTTTGTACTAAAAAACTTAAGCCGAAATGTAATATTTAATGGTTCCGTAGCTAAAAATTTATTAGAGAATAGCATGGAGTGAGAAGCACGGGAGTGAGAAGTAAATATTTGGTCCAAGTTGGGCCTGTTTCATCATATCAAATTGCAATACATAAAGCATTTCAAATCAATTCACTTTGTATTCTTTGGCTACATTGAATCATTGATATAAATATCTCCCTGTTTGGGTTGGAGAACTAAATTGAAAATGAAAAATTTCAAGAAAAATAATGGGAAATGGAAAGAATTTTACGTTTCTATGACAATGCAGTTTTTGGATTTCCCTCAATCAGTTGTGATTTGATTCAATATATTTAGTAGTTGTTGGTTGTGAATTACAAACATGAAATGAATATATCATTGCAATTACTTAATTTTAATTATTTTACAATCTATTGCAACGACAATTATCAAACAATTATTTATTACAACAAATATGTCATTGCAATAAGTTGTTTATTGCAACAACATATATATCATTGGATCAAAGTTGTCATTAAAATATTTACTGATTATTGCAATGAAATTTTTTGTTGCACAAACTTATTACCTCAAAATTTTTTGTTATTGTTGTTAATCAATTTTCTTTAAACTAAATACACTCTTAATTGATAATTTCTCTAGTAGTATATAACAACTTCTTCTTCTTTTTCTCACATTAAGGTATAACTTCTTGTTGTTGTTGTTGATGATCAATTTTCTTTAAATTAAACACACCCTTAATTGATTATTTCTCAAGTAGTATACAACAAATAAATAGAAAACAAAACTTAGTTTCCATGTTAGGGATAACATAAATATTTCATGACTCAAAATTATTATTATTATTCTTCTTTTTGACCATTAAAAGTTACTCTTGTTATAACTCCTAATCTGTTGGTTTGACTATTAAAAGCTGACCTAGATCCATATGTTTCTAATTTTGTAATAAAAAACTTAAACCCAAATCTAATACTTAATGGTTCCATACCTAAAAATTTATTAGAGAATAGCATGGAGTGAGAAGTGAATATTTGGTCCAAGTTGGACCTGTGTTATCAAATCATATTGCATTGCATAAAGCATTTTATACCAATTCACTTTGTATTCTTTGGCTACATTGAATTATTAATATAAATATTTCTACTTAAACTACTTTTCTAACTGTAATAGCATGGAGAATAGTATTAGAGAATAGTATAGTTCCGTAGCCAAATGTAATATTTTGTACTAAAAATTTATTTGAGAAGGGAATATTTGATTCTTTGAATAGTTATACGGTAAAGTCAATAGGGGTCCAAGTTGGACTTCTCACCATATCAGATTCCACCACATAAAGCAACTCATACTCTTTGCACTCTTTGACTATATTTTTACTTAAACTATTTTTCTTCTTTACTCATTTTCTTTTACAAAAATTTTCACATTTCACTCTTAAAACTCCATCACATTAAATGTCATTCATTTTCCTCACTTTCTTCTCCACTCAGTTTCTTCTGCATAAAGTATTTTATACCAGTTCACTTTGTCTTCTTTGGCTACAATGAATTATTGATATAAATACTTCTTCTTAAACTATTTTTCTAAGTGTAATAGCATGAAGAATAGTATTAGAGAATAGTATAGTTCCGTAGCCAAATGTAATATTTTGTACTAAAAATTTATTTGAGAAGTGAATATTTGATTTTTTTAATGGTTATACGGTAAAGTCAATAGGGGTCCAAGTTGGACTTGTCACCATATCAGATTTCATCACATAAAGCAACTCATACTCTTTGCATTCTTTGAATATATATTTTTTTTAAACTATTTTTCTTCTTTACTCATTATCTTTTAAAAAAATTTCACATTTCATTCTTAAAACTCCATCACATTAAATGTCATTCTTTTTCTTCAACTTTTTCTCCACTCAGTTTCTACTGCATAAAGTATTTTATACCAATTCACTTTGTATTCTTTGGCGACATTGAATTATTGATATAAATATTTCTACTTAAACTATTTTTCTAAGTGTAATAGCATGGAGAATAGTATAGTTTCGTAGCCAAATGTAACATTTTATACTAAAAATTTATTTGGGAAGTGAATATTTGATTCTTTGAATGGTTATGCAGTAAAGTCAATAGGGGTCCAAGTTTGAATTGTCACCATATCAGATTCCACCGCATAAAGCAACTCATACTCTTTGCATTCATTAACTATATTTTTACTTAAACTATTTTTCTTCTTTACTCATTTTCTTTTACAAAAATTTTCACATTTCACTCTTAAAACTCCATCACATTAAAGGTCATTCATTTTTTTCACTTTCTTCTTCACTTAGTTTCTACTGCATAAAGCATTTTATACCAGTTCACTTTGTAATTTTTGGCCACATCGAATTATTGATATAACTACTTCTTCTTAAACTATTTTTCTAAGCGTAATAGCATGGAGAATAGTATTAGAGAATAGTATATTTCCATAGCCAAATGTACTATTTTGTCCTAAAAATTTATTTGAGAAGTGAATATTTGATTTTTTGAATGGTTATACGGTAAAGTCAATAGGGGTCCAGGTTGGACTTGTCACCATATCAGATTTCACCACATAAAGCATCTGATACTCTTTGCATTCTTTGACTATATTTTTATTTAAACTATTTTTCTTCTTTACTCATTTTCTTTTTAAAAAAATTTCACATTTCACTCTTAAAACTCCATCACATTAAATGTCATTCTTTTTCTTCAACTTTTTCTCCACTCAGTTTCTACTGCATAAAGCATTTTATACCAATTCACTTTGTATTCTTTGGTGACATTGAATTATTTATATAAATATTTCTACTTAAACTATTTTTCTAAGTGTAATAGCATGGAGAATAGTATTAGAGAATAGTATACTTTCGTAGCCAAATGTAATATTTTGTACAAAAAATTTATTTCAGAAGAGAATATTTAATTCTTTAAATGGTTATGCAGTAAAGTCAATAGGGGTCCAAGTTGGACTTGTCACCATATCAGATTTCACCACCTAAAGCAACTCATACTCGTTGCATTCTTTGACTATATTTTTACTTAAACTATTTTTCTTCTTTACTCATTTTCTTTGACAAAAATTTTCACATTTTGCTCTAAAAACTCCATCACATTAAAGGTCATTCTTTTTTTTCACTTTCTTCTTCCCTTAGTTTCTACTGCATAAAGCATTTTATACCAGTTCACTTTGTATTCTTTGGTCACATCGAATTATTGATATAAATACTTCTTCTTAAACTATTTTTCTAAGTGTAATAGCATGAAGAATAGTTTTAGAGAATAGTATAGTTCCGTAGCCAAATGTAATATTTTGTACTAAAAATTTATTTGAGAAGTGAATATTTGAGTCATTGAATGGTTATACAGTAAAGTCAATAGGGGTCCAAGTTGGACTTGTCACCATATCAGATTGAACCACATAAAGCAACTCATACTCTTTGCATTCTTTGACTATATTTTTACTTAAACTATTTTTCTTCTTTACTCATTTTCTTTTACAAAAATTTTCACATTTCACTCTTAAAACTCCATCACATTAAAGGTCATTCATTTTTTTCACTTTCTTCTTCACTCAGTTTCTACTGGATAAAGCATTTTATACCAGTTGACTTTGTATTCTTTGGCCACATCGAATTATTGATATAAATACTTCTTCTTAAACTATTTTTCTAAGTGTAATAGCATGGAGAATAGTAGTAGAGAATAGTGTAGGTCCGTAGCCAAATGTAATATTTTGTACTAAAAATTTATTTGAGAAGTGAATATTTGATTTTTTTAATGGTCATACGGTAAAGTCAATAGGGGTCCAAGTTGGACTTGTCACCATATCAGACTTCATCAAATAAAGCAACTCATACTCTTTGCATTCTTTGAATATATTTTTTTTAAAACTATTTTTCTTCTTTACTCATTATCTTTTTAAAAAAATTTCACATTTCACTCTTAAAACTCCATCACATTAAATGTCATTCTTTTTCTTCAACTTTTTCTCCACTCAGTTTCTACTGCATAAAGTATTTTATACCAATTCACTTTGTATTCTTTGGTGACATTGAATTATTGATATAAATATTTCTACTTAAACTATTTTTCTAAGTGTAATAGCATGGAGAATAGTTTAGTTTCGTAGCCAAATGTAATATTTTGTACTAAAAATTTATTTGAGAAGTGAATATTTGATTCTTTGAATGGTTATACTGTAAAATCACTAGGGGTCCAAGTTGGAATTGTCACCATATCAGATTCCACCACATAAACCAACTCATACTCTTTGCATTCTTTAACTATATTTTTACTGAAACTATTTTTCTTCTTTACTCATTTTCTTTTACAAAAATTTTCACATTTCACTCTTAAAACTCCATCACATTAAAGGTCATTCATTTTTTTCACTTTCTTCTTCACTCAGTTTCTACTGCATAAAGCATTTTATACCAGTTCACTTTGTATTCTTTGGCCACATCGAATTATTGATATAACTACTTCTTCTTAAACTATTTTTCCTAGTGTAATAGCATGGAGAATAGTATTAGAGAATAGTATAGTTCCATAGCCAAATTTAATATTTTGTCCTAAAAATTTATTTGAGAAGTTAATATTTGATTTTTTGAATGGTCATACGGTAAAGTCAATAGGGGTCCAGGTTGGACTTGTCACCATATCAGATTTCACCACATAAAGCATCTCATACACTTTGCAGTCTTTCGCTATATTTTTATTTAAACAATTTTTCTTCCTTACTCATTTTCTTTTTAAAAAAATTTAACATTTCACTCTTAAAACTCCATCACATTAAATATCATTCTTTTTCTTCAACTTTTTCTCCACTCAGTTTCTACTGCATAAAGCATTTTATACCAATTCACTTTGTATTCTTTGGCGACATTCAATTATTGATATAAATATTTCTACTTGAACTATTTTTCTAAGTGTAATAGCATGGATAATAGTATAGTTTCGTAGCCAAATGTAATATTTCGTACTAAAAATTTATTTGAGAAGCGAATATTTGATTCTTTGAATGGTTATACAGTAAAGTCAATAGGGGTCAAAGTTTGACTTGTCAACATATCAGATTTCACCACCTAAAACAACTCATACTCTTTGCATTCTTTTACTATATTTTTACTTAAACTATTTTTCTTCTTTAATCATTTTCTTTTACAAAAATTTTCACATTTCGCCCTTAAAACTCCATCACATTAAAGGTTACTCTTTTTTTTTCACTTTCTCCTTCCCTTAGTTTCTACTGCATAAAACATTTTATACCAGTTCACTTTGTATTCTTTAGCTACATTGAATTATTGATATAAATACTTCTTCTTAAACTATTTTTCTAAGTGTAATAGCATGGAGAATAGTATTAGAGATTAGTATAGTTCCGTAGCCAAATGTAATATTTTGTACTAAAAAATTATTTGAGAAGTGAATATTTGAGTCTTTGAATGGTTATACAGTAAAGTCAACAGGGGTCCAAGTTAGAATTGTCACCATATCAGATTGCACCACATAAAGCAACTCATACTCATTGCATTCTCTGACTATATTTTTACTTAAACTATTTTTCTTCTTTACTCATTTTTTTTTACAAAAATTTTCACATTTCACTCTTAAAACTCCATCACATTAAAGGTCATTCATTTTTTTCACTTTCTTCTTCACTCAGTTTCTACTGCATAAAGCATTTTATACCAGTTCACTTTGTATTCTTTGGCCACATCGAATTATTGATATAAATACTTCTTCTTAAACTATTTTTCTAAGTGTAATAGCATGGAGAATAGTATTAGAGAATAGTATAGTTCCGTAGCCAAATGTAATATTTTGTACTAAAAATTTATTTGAGAAGTGAATATTTGATTTTTTTAATGGTTATACGGTAAAGTCAAAAGGGGTCCAAGTTGGACTTGGCACCATATCAGATTTCACCACATAAAGCAACTCATACTCTTTGCATTCTTTGAATATATATTTTTTCAAACTATTTTTCTTCTTTACTCATTTTCTTTTAAAAAAAATTTCACATTTCACTCTTAAAACTCCATCACATTAAATGTCATTCTTTTTCTTCAACTTTTTCTCCACTCAGTTTCTACTGCATAAAGTATTTTATACCAATTCACTTTGTATTCTTTGGCGACATTGAAGTATTGATATAAATATTTCTACTTAAACTATTTTTCTAAGTGTAATAGCATGGAGAATAGTATTAGAGAATAGTATAGTTTCGTAGCCAAATGTAATATTTTGTACTAAAAATTTATTTGAGAAGTGAATATTTGATTCTTTGAATGGTTATACAGTATAGTCTATAGGGGTCCAGGTTGGAATTGTCACCATATCAGATTCCACCACATAAAGCAACTCATACTCTTTGCATTCTTTCACAATATTTTTACTTAAACTATTTTTCTTCTTTACTCATTTTCTTTTACAAAAATTTTCACATTTCACTCTTAAAACTCCATCACATTAAAGGCCATTCATTTTTTTCACTTTCTTCTTCACTCAGTTTGTACTGCATAAAGCATTTTATACCAGTTCACTTTGTATTCTTTGGCCACATCGAATTATTGATATAACTACTTCTTCTTAAACTATTTGTCCTAGTGTAATAGCATGGAGAATAGTATTAGAGAATAGTATAGTTCCATAGCCAAATTTAATATTTTGTCCTAAAAATTTATTTGAGAAGTGAATATTTGATTTTTTGAATGGTCATACGGTAAAGTCAATAGGGGTCCAGGTTGGACTTGTCACCATATCAGATTTCACCACATAAAGCATCTCATACTCTTTGCATTCTTTGACTATATTTTTAGTTAAACTATTTTTCTTCCTTACTCATTTTCTTTTTAAAAAATTTTCACATTTCACTCTTAAAACTCCATCACATTAAATGTCATTCTTTTTCTTCAACTTTTTCTCCACTCAGTTTCTACTGCATAAAGTATTTTATACCAATTCACTTTGTATTCTTTGGCGACATTGAATTATTGATATAAATATTTCTACTTAAAATATTTTTCTAAGTGTAATAGCATGGAGAATAGTATTAGAGAATAGTATAGTTTCGTGGCCAAATGTAATATTTTGTACTAAAATTTTATTTGAGACGTGAATATTTGATTCTTTGAATGGTTATACAGTAAAGTCAATAGGGGTCCAAGTTGGACTTGTCACCATATCAGATTTCACCACCAAAAGCAACTCATACTTTTTGCATTCTTTGACTATATTTTTACTTAAAATATTTTTCTTCTTTACTCATATTCTTTTACAAAAATTTTCACATTTCGCTCTTAAAACTCCATCACATTAAAGGTCATTCTTTTTGTTCACTTTCTTCTTCCCTTAGTTTCTACTGCATAAAGCATTTTAAACCAGTTCACTTTGTATTCTTTGGCCACATTGAATTATTGATATAAATACTTCTTCTTGAACTATTTTTCTAAGTGTAATAGCATGGAGAATAGTATTAGAGAATAGTATAGTTCCATAGCCAAATGTAATATTTTGTACTAAAAATTTATTTGAGAAGTGAATATTTGATTTTTTGAATGGTTATACGGTATAGTCAATAGGGGTCCAAGTTGGACTTGTCGCCATATCAGATTTCACCACATAAAGCAACTCATACTCTTTGCATTCTTTGACTTTATTTTTACTTAAACTATTTTTCTTCTTTACTCATTTTCTTTTACAAAAATTTTCACATTTCACTCTTAAAACTCTATCACATTAAAGGTCATTCTTTTTTTTCACTTTCTTCTTCACTCAATTTCTACTGCATAAAGCATTTTATACCAGTTCACTTTGTATTCTTTGGCTTCATTGAATTATTGATATAAATACTTCTACTTAAACTATTTTTCTAAGTGTAATAACATGGAGAATAGTATTAGAGAATAGTATAGTTCCGTAGCCAAATGTAATATTTTGTACTAAAAATTTATTTGACAAGTGAATATTTGATTCTTTGAATGGTTATACGGTAAAGTCAATAGGGGTCCAAGTTGAACTTGTCACCATATCAGATTCCACCACATAAAGCAACTCATACTCTTTGCATTCTTTGACTATATTTTTACTTAAACTATTTTTCTTCTTTACTCATTTTCTTTTACAAAAATTTTCACATTTCGCTCTTAAAACTCCATCACATTAAAGGTCATTCTCTTTCTTCACTTTCTTCTTTACTCAGTTTCTTTTACAAAAATTTTCATTTTCTTTTCTTCTTCACTCTTGAAACTCCCTCACATTAAAGGTCATTGTTTTTGTTTTTCACTCTTGAAACTCCCTCACATTAAGGCACAAATTCTTCTTCTTCTTCTTCTTCTTCTTCTTGATCAATTTTCTTTAAACTAAACACACCCTTAATTGATTATTTCTCAAGTAGTATACAACAAATAAATAGAAAACAAAACTTAGTTTCCCTGTTAGGGATAACATAAATATTTCATGACTCAAAATTCTTGTTGTTGTTGTTGTTGACCATTAAAAGTTGCTTTTGTTATAACTCTTAATCTGTTGGTTTGATTATTAAAAGTTGACTTAGATCTATATGTTTTTAATTTTGTACTAAAAAACTTAAACCCAAATGTAATATTTAATGGTTCCCAAACATGAAATGAATATATCATTGCAATTACTTAATATTAATTATTTTACAATATATTGTATTGACAAATATGAAACAATTATTTATTACAACAAATATATCATTGCAATAAATTGTTTATTGCAACAACATATATATCATTGCATCAAAATTGTCATTAAAATATTTAGTAATTATTTCATTGAAATTTTTTGTTGCACAAACTTATTACCTCAAAATTTATTGCAACAACTTGCATAAAATATTGCAATGACTTTGATGTTATTGCAATGATTTTTTGTTATTGTAATAAACATTTTTTTCTTGTAGTGTTAAGAGCATTTTTAAAAGTTTATTTGTTGGAGCAAAGAAAAAAAAAATTACCTTGCTTAGAGATAGAGATGGGCTTTACCCTAATAGATGTGATCTTTAGAAATCCAATTCCCATCCACACTATAGTTTGAAAGGTTTCAATAGTAGCATTAGAAGCATCCTTAGCCTTGAAGGTAAAATAATACTTGATGCTGACAACGCCCTCCGTATTTGTCTTCACACTCCAACAAAGAAAGAAGCCAACAACAACAATAATAAAGGGGTTTGATTATGAAAACACCTCATCAGTGTTGTACATGTGGATTGCTTCCATAGAAAATTCACCAAGTTGTTTCTTATCATCATCATTAAGGACCCCTCTGTTTCCCATTGACTTAATTCTACTGCATGCAAAAGAGTGGGAGAAGTTGCCAACATCAAAGTCTTGCGAATGAGAAAGACAAAGACAAATGAGACAAGATTCATGAGCATCATCATGCACAAACTCAAACTCATTATATTTGATTGCTTACCCCGCTTTCATCAACCTATTGACAATACAAAGCCAATTCTGCACGGGTCATCTTAGGGGCCTCACCTGGAAAACACTGAAGATCATCATTGTCATTGTCATCGACACTAAGAAGTTCGTCATCCAAAGGTAAGCCAATTTTCTCGCGATAGGGGACGTCTTCTTCTTCTTGTTTTTCTTCATTTGTCTTCTTCGTCTGCTTCTTCTCTGGTGGGTCCTCGTGCTTTTCTTCTAGCCTCGGGACAAGGACATCCCTATCCCTATAACTAGTACTATCAGCAGTAGCAGTCACCATAGCCATTCTGCAATTGCAATCCTTTAACCCTTAATCCTTAACCCTTAACTAAGAAATAAATCCATCTTTAAAATAAAATAAAATAAAGACAAAAGACAAAAGATTCATTCTATGATACATACCTGGTCGACCCTCCTAGGTAGGAGTTTTTTATTTTATTTTATTTTTTATGATGATGAATAGATGATTTCACATGTTGCTTCTTTTATCCCTATTCCTATTTCTATTTATTTTACATTTTTACCCTTTGTGGCTTCGGCTCAAACCCAACCCATTTGTTGCGTATGGCTTTAATTGCTAGCCACAAGCCCAAGTCGGCTTTGGTTGAAAGGCCACTAGTGGACCTATAACGTTTTTATTTTTATTTTTTTATTTAAAAGATAGAAATTCTACTTTAGTCTAATTTAAGTGTATATATGTGTGAATCTCTCTCTTGGAGACTTAATCTCCGGCCTTTCGACCCCACACCCCACAAACACTTGTACTTATGGAGTAACCTATAATGTTTTTAACCCCAAATACAAATAGTAATTAAAAATTTCACTTAATAATGACTTAGTATATTCTTCTAAAAAAAATAATAAATAATGACTTAGTGTACTATAATAAATCCTCTAAAAAAAAAAAAAAAACTCTCTAAAAAAAGTCATTATTTCTTGTGTGAATTTTGGTTAAATTCATTTTCTGGTGGTATGTCTCATCATACTACTACACTACTATCTATTTCAATCATTGGCAACCATTTAAATTCATTGGACACATAAATCTCAAATTATGATAAAATATAAAATTTTAGTATTTAAAAAAATAAAAGGGATAATTACAGATTACCCACCTGTGGTTTCACCCGAATTTAACTTACTCACCCGTGGTTTCATTTTTGACACTTTACCCACATGTGCTTCCCTCTGTTACTACTCCATAACCCATCTCATTTTCAGACGTTACTCTAACACATAATTCATTAAAAACAAAAGCCAAAACAGATCAAACATTCCTCACTCCCAAAACACACTCCCATCTGAACATGTGCAAATTACAGCAAAAAAAAAAGGGCAAAAATTATATTTAACTTTCCCACACTTTCTCACCAACCAAACAAGTTAGATCCACAATAAATAAATAAAATAAATGAAAAAAAAAAAGTCAACAATGAAACCAGCTTCAATATTCATCTAAAGATAATTGTGCGTAACTTTCCCATACTTTCTCACCAACCAAACAAGTTAGATCCACAAAAAATAAGTAAAATAAATGGAAAAAAAAAAATCAACAATGAAACTAGCTTCAATATTCATCTAAAGATAATGAGATTAAGCAATCTACACATGCCAACTAGCCAAATAAATTACTTGCTTAACAAAGAGTCGGCTCATCTGAAGATCCCTTCTCCGATCTGTGTTGTAGATCACAAATCTCGCGCCAGAACTCCTCTCAGTTTTGTCCTTGAACCTTGATTTCTCACATAAAGACCCAAATCTCCTTCGATGACAACAAAGAAGGCAATCTCTTATGAAGATACAGATGTGAATGAATTGGAATCATCAATCTCTGTTGCTGATTCATTTGAGGAGAGGGCTTTGGTAAGTTCATTCTTGAAGCCAAGGAAAGTATTGCACAAGAGGAAAGGCATACCTCACACGTTGACACACCGATTGTCATTGGAGTTAGCTGAAGAGAGAGTTATCACTGAGAGAAGCAATGGCCATGGAGCTCCAGAACAGTGACAAGATTGAGGAGGAGCTCATCCACACAAACCACAACACAGAAACAGTGTTTCATCTGTTTTGATTTTTGTTTTTGATGAGTTATGTGTTAAAGTAACGTCTAAAATGGAGGTGGGTTACGGAGTAGTAACGGAGGCAAGTACAGGTGGGTAAAGTGTACAAAATGAAACCACGGATGGGTAAGTTAAATTCGAGATAAACCACAGGTGGGTAATCTGTAATTATCCCAAAATAAAAAGAAAATTTTGGCCTAATGTGGCTACTTTCTTTTTTTGATAACCTAATGAGGCTAGTTTCTATCAATGTTATGAATACTGTTCTAGTTTGTTTATTGGAACAAAATATTTTGGTACCAGCCTATTTCGGCATACTGTCTAGGAATTACTTACTTTACGACATTTTTGTAAATAAAAAAATGTGGCATTTTTGTAAATAAGCAACTATGCAATCTCTTTCTAACTTATACAGCTTCCTAGAAGCTTCCTATTTGCTTTTTGTAAAAATATACTACTCCACAGTTCATGTTTACAGAGGCCATTTATTAGTTTTACTTTTCCAACATTCAATAGTTTTTACTTTCCTTCTGTTCTATCTATCTTCTTCTTTGTACTCTTTTTTCTCTGTCAAAACGTTCTCTGCAACTCCCTCTATTCGGCATTTGAATTAAGCATCTGGGGCATGTAAGAGCATTTGTATCAAAGAGTGTATAAATGCTATAATCCTATTTTAGCCTCTAAAGCTTTCATCTTTGAAAGCTCACTGCAGCTCCAATCTTAAAAAAATATTATTATTTTAATGCCTAGGGTGGAGGAGGTGGTTTGTGCAGTTGTTTTTTATTATTTTAATGAGTAGTTTATATTATTTTAAAAGAAATGGTAAAAAACAAGAAGTTTTGATGTTAGATGTATTTTAGAGTGAGATGGTATAATAGATAAAGTAACTTACCAGTACAAGATTTTCTGGCTATTCCGGGCAAAACGGAATGGTATTCATAACAATGGTTTCTATGAAAATACTTGAACTTTGCACATGCTTGAACCACTTGCATTATTCAAAACTTGTACAGTCATCCAATACTATAACAACCATATAAAACAAACTCCTAAATTTAACAATATTTTGACCAAAAAATTAATTTATAACATATACATGCGGTCAAATTACATAATGATTACAAATTTATATGCATCCATCAATTGTGGAAAGTCTTGTTACTATAAGCACAAGTTGTAGCCTTATACTACAACTTTCTTAAAAAAAAACAAAATTAACATTGTTACATATTTTGAAAATCTAATAATTAGATTGCATGTTCATTATACTCTTAACACACATGTCAAATTTTGTATTAATTTTATAGTACTTACTATATAATTTAAAATTTTATTTTTAATGCATAATTTTAAGTTACAAAAACTTGTAATTTAAAAAACTGATTGATAGCTTAACTATTTATCTTTGATCTCTTGAATTTTCAAGCATTGAGGATATAAGAAGATAATGTAATCCAATAATAAATTTGTCAAAATTCACATCTAATAAAAAGATATTTAGTGAAGTTGTAGTTTTAAATTACAATCAAGTTTATGACCAAACTTTATTCTTGTTATAATGATTTTCTTTCTTATAATAACTATTTTTAAAAATGACGATGGACACATTAAGACAACAAAAAATAAATATAAAGAAGCCCATTTAACTTGAGATACAATTATACGTAGGGTATATGAAGAGTGCCAAATATAGCTTATTGTTTCTAAATCTTAATGATTATAACTTTATAAGGACTAAGGAGGATTTATTCTTGAAATAGGAAATTATAGAAAGCCGTTCTAAACAATGTTACCTACCTTGTGCTATTATAATACGATTCCAAAATCTCAAACTCCATTTCTTTTCCTTTTACAATCCAATATGACTAATATTCTCCAACCAACTGAACAGACCAAAGACAGTTACAACCAAACAAGTGAAGCATGTGGAGTCCAAGAACAACAAATCAGTCTCCAGTGTCATATTAAAAAACTGCTTGTAAGTGGAGAGCCCAACCAGTGAATAAAATCATACTAAGACCATCATATACTCCAAAGGAAATTTCTCTCACAAGACTGTTAGATACTCATTAGCAAACAGTGCTCACACTTAAGCAAACACAGAAGATTACATCAAATGAGACCAAGGTTGAAACTAAGATTTCAGCAGTCATAACTAGAACAATACAGGGTTGCATACCAGGATGTCCCCCTACTTTTTGTGATGACGTCAAACAACATTCTTATTTTAATTCCCAGTCGAGCTCCAAATGCCATTGCTTCCGCTCCTATATATATGAACTCCAGCATGCAATTGATTATCCATCTTTACACTGCTACAGAACCAAAAAAAAAAAAAAAAAAAAAAAGTTCGTAATAAAAATTGACGTCCCCAGCATAACCAGATTACCGTGCCTCATGAAAATGAATAGGCAAATTACCTTTTTTTTATTAGCATATATAAGGATGCATGTGTCCATGGACTTATTATTAGATGAATGAAATTTTAATGCATGGAGACAAATATTGACCAATATGAGTCAGAAGTACCTTCCAGCCCCGCAACCTCCTCTGATAATATAAAGCTTCTCACTCAATGCTTTACAAAAAATCAGTCAAGTATTACTCACAAAGTTAATTCTGAATCACTATACCCCCAATGAATTTCAAAAACATGCTTAGTACCTGCAAGAACTAAACCAGAACTTTATGCTTGTAGTATTGATCTGTATTACCCATAGTTCAGAATCTTCAGATCAAGATTATATTACAAAGGGCGAGAATCTATCCATCACTTTCAAATATCACAGTTCTGATGGGGAGGAAGGTAATTTGTCTCTCTTGCTCTTGCTCAATGTCTCTTATTCTCTCTCTCATATTTGCTGTTTATATCTGTTTCTCCTATCACTAGGTTACCCGGGTGATGTCTCTGTGACTGCAACTTACACGCTTACTTCAAGCACAACAATTATATTTGACATGGAAGCTGTGACAAACAAGCCAACTCCAATCAGATAGCTCAGCATACATGATACATATTGGAATTTAGCTGGCCACATCTCTGGAAACGTTCTTGACCATTCAATTCAGATTAGGGCACCCCCTTTGTGAAATCATGCCAGTTAAGGGTACCCCCTTTGTGATTTCACTGCTGAGAAGACGATAGGTGAGTCAATCCATGAGGCTGGTGTAGGGTATAACCATAACTATGTTCTAGACTGTGGGGAGGAAAAAGCGGGTTTGAGACATGCTGCAAAAGTGCTGGACCCATCAAGCTCGAGGATCCTTAACTTTTGAAGCAATGCCCCTGGGATGCAGTTTTACACTGGGAACTATGTGAATGGGGTTGTTGGTATGCCGGGCTATGTTTGGAGACTCAAGAATTCCCAAATGCCATAAACCAACCAAACTTCCCTTCTATTGTTGTTGAACCTGGTGAGAAGTATCAACACATAATGCTGTTTGAGTTTTCAGTTGAATAAAGTGGCAGTCTTTAAAGGAGCAGATGTCAGAATAAGGTTGACTTTTGGTTTTCTTGCTACCAATGAGTGGTAGAACCAGATGATGAGAACTATTCATATAATCTTGCTTATGACAGATTTAAAGGCTGTTCTTTGTGTCGAAGTTCTAAAGAAAGCTTAATGTTATTAAAGAGTTAACTCTTTCTAAGAAACCTCCACAAACCACCAACAACACCCCCACCCCCCCCCCGGGGGGCGTGGTACGTTTCTCTCACATTAGCCGTTTGACTGACAAAGATCACAACATAATTACTGCATTTTTCTATCAATTAGTAAAATGGTGTGGTATATGTGTTGCGTCCCTAGAATGACAATTTCGTAAAATTAATTTAGAATTATAGTTTTGATGTGGATGGGCTTTGAGGTCCATTAGAATTTTTGAGAGAGGTTGAATTTTTGAGAGTTTCAACCTCTCTCAAAAATTCTAATGGATCTCAAAGCCCATCTACATCAGAATTAAGTGTATGGGTTTTGTTAGAGTGAATTTGGGCCATGTCTAGAGCCAGCCGACTTTGCAAAAGAAGCAGTAATTTATACCCCCCAGGCCTCACAGAAGGTAAGTTTTATTTAGAGATATATAACTGTAGAGCACGCTCGTGGAGTGCCCAAATACAAAATGGTTCTAGACGAAACGTTGATATATAAAAGCGGGACAACTCTCATATTGTGGTGTGCCCAAATACACAAAGTCCTAGACAAAATATTGATACACAAAAGCGGGACAACTCTCATATTCTTCAACCTTGCTCTCTTGATTAAGGCCTCTTTTTACCATATCGTTTGTGCACGTGTTAACTTCACAAAAAACGTGTCTGAGGTGGACGGTCTAGTCCCCACCTTCAATCAAATATCAAAATAACAATATCTGGTACAAAAACATAATTAGTTGTTAACTAATTAAGCACTATTTGGGAATCCATTTCCAAATTAACATATTTGTAACGTGATTGCCATTCAAGATTTAATTCATACCTAGCATCACACATTTCAGCTAAATTATTTGTGGCAATACGCCAATACCTATATTGATGAAGAAGCCTTTTAGCCATTGAACTTTATTGTTTCAAATAACCCCACCTTCCCGGCTTGTTCAGGTTTACCTAAAAGGCTAAAACACTTTTCAATTATTTTCACCTATATCCCTCCTATAAAAATGGAGAACATGGAAAGGACTATAAGTAGAGGGAATTTGACACGAGTTATAATGCAGTTGCTGGTGGTGAATTTCTATTTCATAAAGTATTCATCCATACAAAAACATGTATAAATTTAAATCCTAAGTAATGTTTACACTAAATATAAGGCGTGTTCATATTGAATTTGTTAATTAAATTAGATAATAAACTAAATGTTCCATGATATATCATCATTTTAGGTAAATTTATAACTCCAATATTTAACAATAATAAAAAATCATCTCATACAACTCATTTGACTTTATATTTAAACCTTTAAATTCAGCAACCTCCTCAAAATCATAATATTAGATAAACAAACACTTAAACCATTAAAGTTCAAGAAATAAATTTAAATCCTAAGGAATGTTCACACTAAATATAAGGAGTGTTAATACTGAATTTGTTAATTAAATTAGATAATAAACTAAATATTCCATGACCTTTCCTCATTTTAGGTAAATTTATAACTCCAATTGTAGGGATATTGGGCCCGGATGTTCATTGTATATTCGCACATTGGGCCTATGGTCTAAACTGAGAACAAAGTCTTGCCCGAAGAGGAGGAATCTTGGAGAGAAGGGACTGTATTAACAAATAAGGAAGTTAGTATTGACCATAAGGGCTCAACGGAACGAGCCGAGGATAAAGGTCTCCTCGGTCGACCAAGGCCGAGATTAGAGGAAATGGTCTGTTGATCAAGGGAACATTCCAAGAAGTTCTAATGGATTGGATAAGCATTATAGAGGCACTCGACGAAAGAAGGCCCATAAAGTCGATGACCGCATGCTAAATACTTGGCTACCCAATATCAGAACATAAGTTGGCCTAAAAATTTTAAGGAATATGTTTTTTATGTTGTCACTGCTTTCACTGCCATCTTTCTGACTTCTGTTTGTGCTGATGTTGGTAGCATGTACAGTTGTGATCTTTTTTCTTTTATCAAAGAAAATCTTATTATTTCATTGTTGTCCCATAAAATTGTTGGAAATTTGGAATTGTTTTAGTTTTTTTACCATTTTTGCAGCAGCCTAATAGAAGGTTGGAATTCTCCATAAATTTTTTTCACTACAATTCAGACTAGCTCAGTGATGACATTGTGTTGGTTTTTGAGAGATTTTAGTTTGTAATATTGAGGGTTCTATAATAGCTAATTTCAATTTTAAGCCAGTTTTGTATATTTAATTTGTGGTCTCTAGCATTTTATTTTTTTCAATGTTTGTGGGTTTTGGTGTTTTGGGCTGCTCTGAATAAGCATATGATTCATAAAGTGTTTCATGTACTATAACTGTTGATTTTTATAATTAACATAATTTTTCATACGTGCGTGCATCCACCCTTTGGTGTTAGTTCTTGAGTTTTTATTGAAAATTTTGCTTCGCAACCCAATGAAGAGATAAAAAGAAGGTAGTGGGCTGATTTTCTATTGATGAGTAATGGAATCTTAGGGATGTGATTTAGCAATACAACATTTTTAATCAAAAGAAGGGGTCACATATTAGATTTTACTTTTCTCTGCTAACAGCGGTTATATTTATTATATTTGTCCATTAAGGGTTGATTTTCTTAATAGGTTGTAGCTTTCTTTTAAGATTTTGTTAAATACTGTTTTGCTGCATTACTCAATCAAGGCTTAAGGTTTGGCTACCTTTTTCCCTAATTTCCTTTTTTTTTTTTTTTTTTTCAATTTCTTGAGTTCTGTTTTTGTTAGTTTTCTTGAACTAATTGTGTTTTGTGGATGACTACATGCTAAGGGATTACTAAATCAAAGTCTTTTTTCAGTTTATCTAAAGTCTTTAACTTCTCATTCCCAACTACTTAATGCTACAAAGGGTCCTCTCATTGATAAGACCATTTTATTATACTTCAATAAGAGTTAGTGAATTAATTTGATAAGTCAAATTCTGTTTTCATTTTTACATAAGTGCCTGCAGATTGCAGAGTGACATGATTTGGAGGTAATAATAGATAAAGCTTTTTCTTTGTGTCCATTAAGGGTTGATTTTCTTTTAAGATTTTTTGGTGGGCTTAGACATCACCAACTATAGATTTAGATGCTCTAAAAAACACTTTTATGGTGACATGGCACATAATATTTAACAATGCTTTTACTTGGTTCTCTTTTAGAATAGCGTTTTGTTATTTCCTATTGGCTTTTCATTCATATATGGCTGTTAGAGACAATTTTGTTATGCCATCTCTAATCACCTATGTTTTGTATTCTATGTTTTGTTAATAGCCATATTTGTAAGATGGATGGTTTAAAATCTGAATGTTTGGAGAGTACAGTTATTTTTTAATTTTTTGTAAGTAAAATTATTGGTTTTTTATGTTAATTACTGAGTTTTTGGTTCTCTTTAGAATAGCGTTTTGTTATTTCCTGTTGGCTCTTCTTTCATATATGGCTGTTAGAGACAATTTTGTGATGCCATCTCTAATCGCCTATGAAAATGTTTCCAATCCTTAGATAGTTAAAAGTAGAAAACATAGACATTTTTGATGCCTGCAGCCCATTGTTATTAATGAGTGACATCTTTGAGAAGAGGATCCCATGAAAATTGCATTATCAAATTTAAACCATAACTGAAATATAAAAGTTGCATTTCATAATTTAAAGATATAACATTAAACCTAAAGCATAAGAGCTGGACATAAAGAAATTACATCTCCATAGACTTATGGGGGATAAACTTGGTAATAGATGTGTTATCTCATATAAATTGTGTATTCATTTATTTACGTTTTGTATACAGGTGAATATTATGATGAGGAGGTTGTTGGTAGAGTGTATGATCTTGCTACCTTAAATAGACAATCTATATCAGTAGTTAAATGAATAACATATTCAGTTTTATACAAGGTTGAGATTTCTCAATTATATACAAAAAATTGTAATATTCAGTTTGATTTTTATACATGGTTGAGATTTCTTACAGTTAAACTGGCCTTCATTTGGGTTCTATTCAATATTTTGTTGCTTTAATACAATTGGTAGGCTTCACCCATTGTTTCTTACATTTCTATATATTTACATTATAAACATTGTCTGCATTTTCCTTTGGTGTAGTAGGTATTGTCATAAAATAAAATAAAAAAGTGAAATTGATAATTTGGTATAAATTAGTGGCACTACATTTTTGGAATCACTCTTATAGTGAGAATGTGAATTTTTTTTTTTTTTTTTTTGGGCTAAGTGAATTTGATTTTTTTTTTTTTTTTTTTTCGTTAAGTGAATTCTGTGAGACTATTAACTACTGTGGTTGATGTAATTCATAGGTTACTACTATAGGATTTGAATTTCATGATATTTTAATTATTAATTATTGTAAGTTGAAGACATTGGTACTTGCTTCTAGCAAAAACAAAGACAACTATTATCTCTCTTGGACCACCCTGAATTTATTTTGTTTATCTTTTTGGAACTTTGGAACATTCTTTAAATAATTAACTCTTTTTTTTTTTAGAAACAAAATAATTAACTCTTGGAGTCGAAAGAAAGAAAGAAAAAATCACTTTCTTTCATTTTCTTGAGTGCATGTGTGATGCAGGAAAACATTTTTTTTTTTTTTTTTGGGGTCTATTTCAAATTTTGTTGAATGAGCAAGAAATTTCAGGATTACATTTCATTGTCTCTATGTAAGACTCCTTGAATTTAGGTTTCTTTCTTGCAATTTTTATTTTTTTTATTTTTTTACTTTTTTTTGTATTATCTAATTATGAAATTTTTAAATTTTCACCTATGGTTTGTCTTTTGTAATAAATAAAAGTATCCCGCACATTTTGCGGGTTATAAGCTAGTCTATATATTACTAAAAGCTGAAGCGTAGCATTTAATGTTGCTGCGCTCCCATTGAGCCACGTCAAAAACAATGTCATTATCAATTTTTTTATACAATTTTTTAACATTTAAAGTCAATTAAAAACTTTATTATATTATAATCAAAATATCATATTTAATTTATCTTATTTTTAATTATTCTTATTTATTATTAAATTTTCAATTTCATTTTAACTTTTCATATCCCCACTATTCTCTACCTTAACTTTCTTCAACCTTTCTCATTCCATTTCAACTTTTCATATCCTCACTACTCTCAATATTAATATTATTCTATTTTTTTATCTTCCTTTTTTTTTTGACTCTTCTTATTCTTATCCTCATGCTATAAGATTGTCATTCTCCTTCTTATTCCATGCATAATTTCTATTTTTCCACACACAAAATCCCCTCTCTCTCTCTCTCTCTCTCTCTCTCTCTCTCTCTCTCTCTCTATATATATATATATATATTTTCCTTCAATTTTTGGTATATATATATTTTTTTAATTTTAGTGTAACAGGTTAACCATCAAAACATACTGATGCAATATTGAAAGCTCCACCAAATGCATCGCAGAAATCAGTTTTAGACTACTAGAAGTCAGTTAGTTTGCTAAAATTGGAATTGACAGGTAATCCAGCTTGATACGATTTAGTTTTATATTTTATGTTGTTATCTTTTTTATTCTCATTGGTTGTTAAATGTTATATTATTGCATTATAAAGATAGTATATAAAAATATAATATTATTTTTTTACATAGCATAACTAAAATAATATGGTGTTTATTGCTATACATTTCATTTTTATTATTTTATTCTCATCTCATCTTATTTTATTCAACATTTAAATTTAGCAACATCCCCCATATCATAATTATTTATATTTTGTCTCATTTTAAAAAAAATTAAATGTATAATATTTTATTCAATAAATAAAAATTGTTCTTATAAAGTCTTCCCATGAAATGTTACAATGCATCAATGGAAAAATGAAATACAAAACAAATATCAATTTAGAAACACTCAATTAAAAAAAAAAAAAAAACAATTTTCTTATAAAATATTCCCATAAAACGTTACAATGCATTAATAGAAAAAGAGAATACAAAACACATGCTATTTTAGAAACACTAAATTTATAATAATAGTAATAATAATAATAATAATATCAAACCAAACATATCATAAAATAACAAACTAATAGTTATGGATGTACTAACTTCATGGCAACAAAATGGAATAAAATAAAAATAAAAATAAACGTTACAATATGCATATTTAGTACATTAGAATTATCATCAAATTTGGGAAAACAATAGGATGTTAACAAAGAGGGAGAGAAAGAGATTAGTAAAAGAAATCAAACATCAATTAAATAAATTAATCAGTAACTGTTAATTGGAAAACAAAGAGACCGACGACTAAAAGAGTAAAAAATTAATTAAAGATGACCTTACGAATGTTATTATAAACTTTACAATGCAAATAAATAAATCGTTAAATTCACTTAATTAAATCATATAATCAACAATTAAATAAAATCATACAAAATTTAAACTCGAAACTAATCAAACTCTAATCTAGAAAATCATATTTATTATCAAAACTAAAAGGGAAATGTTCTTCAATAATAATAGAAATATATAAGAAATAAAGATGAAAATTTTCAAAATCTATTTTTTTTTTTTGACATTTCATTTAACATTATTTATAAATAATAAAATATATAAAAAAAGTCCTTAAATGCTTATATTCTTCACACACCATGACTTTTAAAATCTAATGAAAGGTTCTAAGAATTTAACTCTCATTTAGTGCCACTATTATGAAAATCAACAACCAGAAAAATATGATAATAGTAAGAAACGTTATAAATGAGAACATGAAAAAACTAATTAGCGACTATCATTATGGAATAGATGTCTTTTTTTATGCATCTAAGAAAATGAAATGTATAAGGTTTACTTATTAAGGTATATGTAAAGATTCATGTTAAAAAAATATGTAAAGGTTTTTTGAAAAAAAAAAAGTATATGTAAGGTTTTTATTAACTTAAAAGACAATGAAAAGCCAATTTTTAATTACTAAAACAGTCGCTACTCTATAAATCACACACAACACTATATTCAATATCCTAAACAACATAGTTGATCTCTTTTGGATATACACTACCATATTCAACTTATAAATTACAACCCAAATCAATCATACAATTACACAATCAAAGCATGAACATGTAACATGTATTACCTTCTGAATTATTGCTTGGAATTTTCACAATTATTGAAAGAGAATCTCCAAATTTAATTTTTAGAAAACATCAAGACAAGGTGAATTTTATTCTTTTTAACTTCCATAGAAAAAAAAATATTACGCACATTATTTCAACTCTTATGGAAAAGAAGGTTTACATGTAGCATGCAAAACGTGTTTAATTGACTTAGAGATATAAAAATTAGTCAACCAAATATGGTAGAATTAAGGTTTCAAATTTTAAATAAAACAATTCTACAATAATAAAAATTATTTTGTGATAAATATCATTATGAAATGCATTAATTTTCATTAAATTAGTTCAAATTACAAAATAATAATAATAATAATAATGAGATCATCATAAAAAGTAATCACGCGCAACGCACGGGTTTGCGACTAGTATATATAAAAGCAGAGACTTCATACCGGAGAGCATAAGGTTCTATCAAGTGGTGCATTGTATGACATTTTTTTCATTTAGGTTTCCACCTCATCCAAGTTTAGCATTTATGTCAGATGCATTTATTTCAATGTATTAATATATATAATTCAAAGAATTTGTATACATTTATAACTTTAAATGCTTTGGATAGACACAAATTGATCTAAAAAGTCATGGGAAAAATACGAATTAAGAAAAATTTTCAATTTTCCGCATAAGCTAACTTCAATGCAAAATTGCAAGAGTCAGATTCAACGAATTTGGTAATATGATTATTTGTCTTCACATTTTCCCTAATATAAATCTCCATTTTCTTTGGACTTAAAAATTAAACTTCCATTATTTCTCTCACAATATCTTGGGTTCCCTTTCTGAAAGGTATGTTAATTTCCGAAATTTTATGTTCATCTTATATATTTTGTTTATATTTTATGTATACATTTTTACTGATGTAGCATTCTAATGTTTAGGCTGATTTTTTCATATTATGTGCCAATTGAGATTTTTGGTTTTCCATATGATGCATATACTTAGTAAGGATTTGTAGTATTTTTGGTATTTTGGTTGCTTTTTGTTCAATTAAAATTTGGAGGTTAAATTGTGATATTATTCAATCACTATGGCATTATTTTTTCTATTATTGTATCACGAAAATTCTAGCAGTTTTTATAGCTAATTGATTAAGATATCCTTCTATCAATTTTCACTCTATTATAATTATGATCTTTGAAAATCAAACTCTTCTTCAATTAAAATGTTAATGTGCCTTAATTTTATCTCTCATATCAATTTTGAAATCAATGAAAAGCTACTTTCATTGACATAAAAATTGTAGGTGTTGATATAGAGACTTTAGTGGCATAAGAAATGTGGAAATTAACACTGTAGAGTCTATATATAAAGCATACATTATACACGAAAGACACCTAGGAATTAACAGTTTGTAGGTGATAATGTGAACTGTGATCCGACGATATTTATTGGTTGCATGAATTGGAGGAATTTTTCCCCCCAATGTATTTAGTTTGAATTTAGTTTTACTACAAAACTTCAAATATTAACTATGACTAATAATAATAATATTCATGAATGGGTCATACATAACTTAGAAAATTTATCAAAATGCACCGCACATCGCATGGGATATCAACTAGTTTACTAACAAAAGATTGTCCATTTGGAGCAACCACAACGTATGGGATATAATTTTTATTATACGATATATAATATGATAAAATTTGGATATGAATTTATATAATATATAATTTTATTCTAAATATTTTGGTGACAATAAATAAATGATTGATTATTATATAATTTCACAACTCTTATCTATAAGGACAAAATTTAGGTACAATACCTTAGGTTCTGTTCCTTAGGTTCTCCACTTAAGATTGAGCCATGTGGCTGCTTAACTAAAAAATACATTTCCATCCCATGAGGAAAAATTCACATAGTAGAATCTTAAAAGAGGAACTTAAGGAACAAAACTTTAGTATGGTACCTAAGTCTTGCCCTGTCTATAATATATCAAGGGTATTATAATTTCGTATTGGACAATTTTTGTGTTTAGATAGGTTTAGTTACAAGTTGTGCAAATTTTTTTTTTTTAATTAATAGTAAGTTAGTAACAAAGTGAGACACTAATTGAAATGATTTAAAAATTATATGATTTTAATTGAAAAAAAAAAAAAAAGGATTTAATTTGAAATCACTCGAGATTTTATGGGAATTATATAAAACTACTCAATCCTTTATTTCATGTCAACTTTACTTTACTCCCCTCCACTCTTATTCGATCCAAACAATCCCTTAATAATAGGACAAGGGATTGAGTAGATTATATAGTAGTATATGTGTTTTTTTTTTTTTTTTTTTTTTTTTGGAGATAAAAGATAAATATTTTATTGAAGAAAAGTACGTATAACAAAAGTACCACTAGGAACAACACACCCTATAGAGCAGGAAATAAATCCAACAGGTTGGAAAATAACAACAAAACAAAACAACAGCTAAAACATCACCAGAGACAGAAAAACAAAACAAATCAACCAACTCAATGAGAGCTAGTTTCTATTCTGTGAAGCACACAGTCTTTGATGCTCTTCTAAAAAACCAATAGCCCTATCTAGGATGATTTTTGGATGCTGTTGGATTCTTTCAAAGTAGAATTTATTCCTTGTGTTCCATATTGCCCAAGACACCTGTTGGGCTTTGTGGAGCCTAGTTTATTTTTGGCCTAACCCATTGTAACCCTATAAGTAGGATATAAAAGCCGCTTTTATAATTAGGGTTTGTGACTACTACTGTTGTGTTTTTTAGAGAGAGAGAAAAAACACTGTAGCCGCACTTTGTATTTTTTCCCTGATAATAGTGATATCCCTGCAACTCTGTGGACGTAGGCAAATTGCCGAACCACGTAAATACTGTCTTGTGCGTGTGATTGTTTTTCTTTGGCGTGTGTTTTCTCTATTTTTTTGTTTCTCACAGGTTGGAATTTTGGTTAAATTCCCAACAACTGGTATCAGAGCCTAGGGTTAGGTTTGAGTGGGAGCAATGGCAGAGGAAGCTGGAAAGGCGTCTGGAATAGAAAAGTTTGATGGCACAGACTTCGCGTATTAGAGGATGCAGATTGAAGATTATCTCTATGGGAGGAAATTGCATCTGCCTCTTTTGGGGACAAAACCTGAGGCGATGAAGGCTGATGAATGGGCTCTTCTTGACAGACAGGTACTAGGAGTTATTAGGTTAACTCTGTCTAAGTCTGTTGCACATAATATTGTAAAGGAGAAGACCACAGCAGATCTGATGAAGGCTTTGTCTGGTATGTATGAAAAGCCGTCAGCAAACAATAAGGTGCATCTGATGAAGAAACTGTTCAATTTGAAGATGGTAGAGAATGCATCAGTAGCACAACATCTGAATGAATTTAATACTATCACAAATCAATTGTCGTCTGTAGAAATTGATTTTGATGATGAGATTCGTGCTCTGATCGTCTTGGCTTCTTTGCCAAACAGTTGGGAGGCAATGAGGATGGCAGTAAGTAATTCTACAGGAAAAGAAAAGCTCAAGTACAATGATATTCGAGATTTAATTCTGGCTGAGGAGATTCGCAGAAGAGATGCAGGTGAAACCTCAGGATCTAGTTCTGCCCTAAACCTTGAGACAAGAGGCAGAGGTAATAACAGAAATTCAAATCGAGGTAGATCAAAATCCAGAAATACTAATTAGAATAGAAGTAAATCTAGATCAGGCCAACAAGTACAATGCTGGAATTGTGGGAAAACAGGTCACTTTAGGAACCAATGCAAAAGTCCTAAGAAGAAGAATGAAGATGATTCTGCTAATGCTGTAACAGAAGAGGTACATGATGCATTACTTCTTGCAGTAGACAGTCCACTTGATGATTGGGTTTTGGATTCAAGAGCCTCGTTTCATACTACTCCACACCGAGAAATCATACAGAACTATGTTGCAGGTGATTTTGGTAAGGTGTATTTGGCTGATGGTTCAGCCCTGGATGTTGTGGGTATGGGAGATGTCCGGATATTGTTACCCAATGGGTCTGTTTGGTTACTGGAGAAGGTTCGACATATTCCTGACCTAAGGAGGAATCTGATTTCTGTTGGACAACTTGATGATGAAAGGCATGCAATATTATTTGTTGGTGGTACTTGGAAGGTTACAAAGGGAGCTAGAGTATTGGCTCGTGGAAAGAAGACTGGCACTCTCTATATGATCTCAAGTCCAAGAGACACAATTGCAGTTGCTGATGCAAGTACTGATACAAGCCTATGGCACCGCAGGCTTGGTCACATGAGTGAGAAAGGGATGAAGATACTGCTGTCAAAAGGAAAACTACCAGAATTGAAGTCCATTGATTTTGACATGTGTGAAAGCTGCATCTTAGGAAAGCAGAAAAAGGTGAGTTTTTTGAAAACTGACAGGACACCGAAGGCAGAAAAATTGGAGTTAGTACACACTGATTTGTGGGGGCCTTCTCCGGTTGCATCCCTTGGAGGTTCAAGGTACTACATCACTTTTATTGATGATTCAAGCAGAAAGGTATGGGTTTATTTTCTGAAAAATAAATCTGATGTATTTGAAACTTTTAAGAAGTGGAAGGCCATGGTTGAGATAGAAACAGGTTTAAAACTAAAATGTTTGAGGTCTGATAATGGAGGAGAGTACATAGATGGAGGGTTCAGTGAGTATTGTGCTGCACAGGGAATTAGGATGGAAAAGACCATTCCTGGGACACCACAGCAGAATGGTGTGGCTGAGCGCATGAACAGAACTCTTAATGAGCGTGCTAGGAGTATGAGGTTGCATGCTGGACTACCAAAAACTTTTTGGGCTGATGCTGTTAGCACTGTAGCTTACCTGATAAACCGAGGGCCATCAGTTCCCATGGAGTTCAAACTTCCTGAGGAGGTTTGGAGCGGTAAAGAGGTAAAATTTTCCCATTTAAAAGTTTTTGGTTGTGTTTCTTATGTTCATATTGATTCTGATGCTCGTAGTAAACTTGATGCTAAGTCTAAAATATGTTTTTTCATTGGCTATGGTGATGAGAAATTTGGCTATAGGTTTTGGGATGAACAAAACAGGAAAATCATCAGAAGTAGAAATGTGATATTTAATGAACAGGTTATGTACAAGGACAGGTCAACTGTAGTATCAAATATTGCAGAGATAGATCAAAAGAAATCTGAGTTTGTCAACTTAGATGGATTGACTGAAAGTACTGTCCAGAAAAGGGGTGAAGAAAATAAGGAGAATGCAGATTCACAAGTAGATCAGAGTACACCTATAGCTGAAGTCCGCAGATCTTCCAGGAACATTAGACCTCCACAGCGTTATTCACCCACTTTAAATTATCTACTATTGACTGATGGTGGTGAGTCAGAGTGTTATGATGAAGCCTTGCAAGATGAAAATTCAAGCAAGTGGGAGTTAGCCATGAAAGATGAGATGGATTCCTTGTTGGGGAATCAGACATGGAACTGACTAAATTGCCAGTAGGAAAGAAGGCTTTGCACAACAAGTGGGTATACAGAATAAAGAATGAGCATGATGGTAGCAAACGTTACAAGGCTAGATTAGTTGTTAAAGGGTTCCAGCAAAAGGAAGGCATTGACTACACAGAGATATTTTCTCCAGTTGTGAAGATGTCAACAATTAGACTGGTGCTGGGAATGGTGGCTGCAGAAAACTTACATCTTGAGCAGTTAGATGTGAAGACAGCATTCCTTCATGGTGATTTGGAGGAAGACCTTTACATGATTCAGCCAGAAGGGTTTATTGTTCAGGGACAAGAGAATCTAGTCTGCAAACTGAGAAAGAGCTTGTATGGCCTAAAACAAGCTCCTAGACAGTGGTACAAGAAATTTGACAATTTTATGCATAAAATTGGGTTCAAGAGATGTGAAGCTGATCATTGTTGCTATGTTAAATTCTTTGATAATTCTTATATCATTTTACTGTTGTATGTGGATGATATGCTCATTGCAGGGTCTAACATTGAGGAGATTAATAATCTGAAGAAGTAATTGTCAAAACAGTTTGCAATGAAGGATTTGGGAGCTGCAAAGCAAATCCTTGGTATGAGAATCATTAGAGACAAGGCTAATGGTACATTGAAACTTTCACAGTCAGAGTATGTGAAGAAAGTTCTCAGCAGGTTCAACATGAATGAATCTAAACCAGTGAGCACACCCTTGGGTAGTCATTTCAAACTGAGCAAAGAACAGTCACCGAAGACAGAAGAAGAAAGGGACCATATGAGTAAGGTGCCCTATGTCTCAGCTATTGGCAGCTTGATGTATGCTATGGTGTGTACAAGGCCAGACATTGCACATGCAGTGGGAGTTGTGAGCAGATTCATGAGTAAGCCTGGAAAGCAGCATTGGGAGGCAGTCAAGTGGATTCTGAGATATCTGAAGGGTTCATCAGATACATGTCTTTGCTTCACAGGTGCAAGTTTGAAACTGCAGGGTTATGTAGATGCTGATTTTGCTGGCGATATTGATAGTAGAAAGAGTACTACTGGGTTTGTATTTACTCTAGGTGGTACAGCTATATCATGGGCTTCAAATCTGCAAAAGATTGTTACTTTGTCTACTACAGAAGCTGAGTATGTTGCAGCAACTGAAGCTGGAAAGGAGATGATTTGGTTACATGGTTTCTTAGATGAATTGGGTAAGAAGCAAGAGATGGGCATTCTACACAGTGACAGTCAGAGTGCAATCTTTCTTGCCAAAAATTCGGCTTTTCATTCAAAGTCAAAGCATATACAAACAAAATACCACTTTATCCGTTACCTTGTTAAAGATAAACTGGTAATACTTGAGAAGATTTGTGGATCTAAGAACCCAGCAGACATGTTAACTAAGGGTGTCACTATTGAGAAGTTGAAGCTGTGTGCAGCTTCAATTGGTCTTCTAGCTTGAAGACAGGAGGATGAGTTGCAGGGATGAGGGATTGCTTTTGGAGGATAGCGGCTGATGTTGATGATTGAACTAGTCTCCAAGTGGGAGATTTGTTGGGTTTTGTGGAGCCTAGTTTATTTTTGGCCTAGCCCATTGTAACCCTATAAGTAGGATATAAAAGCCGCTTTTATAATTAGGATTTGTGACTACTACTGTTGTGTTTTTTAGAGAGAGAGAAAAAACACTGTAGCCGCACTTTGTATTTTTTCCCTGATAATAGTGATATCCCTGCAACTCCGTGGACGTAGGCAAATTGCCGAACCACATAAATACTGTCTTGTGCGTGTGATTGTTTTTCTTTGGCGTGTGATTTTTGGATGCTGTTGGATTCTTTCAAAGTAGAATTTATTCCTTGTGTTCCATATTGCCCAAGACACCATTGCCCATCGTTCTAACTCCAGCTGTGGGAGCTTCTTAACCAGCAATTGGTATAAATGGAAGAACTCACGAGCCTCATTTGAGCACTTCTGAAGCAATTGGAATATATGTTTTTTTCTAATGTTTAGAACTCTTGATTCTAAAAGAATAGAAAATCGATCACGCAAATATAAATGAAAGTCAAAATTTAAAACTCCGTATTTTCTTACAGAGAATCCAAAAGAATAAAGCCAAGAAATGAAGATTATTTCACTTATCATTAACATTGGAGGACACTTGGTGGCGCTAATCAGAAAACAGTTTTGCTATCTAAGTTGCTACAATAGCCACATCAAGAATCTCAAAGATCAATTTCAAAAGCTGGGTGATAAGAGAGCTGTGGTGCAATTAGAAATTGATGCAGCAAAACAAAACGAAGAGGTAATTGCATCTGAGGTTGAGAGTTGGGTAGAAAAGGTAGACAATATTAGTGAAGGTCTGCAGAGATTCCTTGAAGAAGTTGTCAAAGCAAATGCGATGTGCTTGAATGGATGGTGTCCCAATCTGAAGTCACGTTTTTTCTTGAGTAGGATAGCTAAGAAGAAGACTTTGGAAATTGATGGGCTATTAAGAGATGGACAATTTGATAAAGTGTCCTATCCTCCTCCTCCACCACAGGGAATAGCAACTTCTTCTAAGGAAGGTTTTAAGGTTTTTGAATCAAGAATACCAATCATGAAAGAACTTTTGATTGCTTTAAGAGATGACAAGATCAACATGATTGCCATATGCGGGATGGAGGGGATTGGAAAGACAACAATGGCCAAAGAGGTAGCAAAAAGAGCCAAAGATGATAACTTATTTGATGAAGTTATGATGGTAGTAGTGTCCCATAAAAAAGACTTGAGCAAGATTGAAGATCAAATTGCTATGATGCAACGTAGGAAAATTAACTTTGAGAATGTCCTTGTAATATTAGACAATGTTTTGGAAGAAGTTAATCTAAAGGATGTAGGAATTCCTTATAAAGTTGAACTCAATAGTTGCAAAATCTTGTTAACATCAAGAAGCGAAGAAGTTTGCAATCAAATGAAATCTCATAAGATTGTTAGAATTGAAGCCTTAACTGAAGAAGAAGCATGGAGCTTTTTCAAAGAGATGGCAGGTAATTGTATAGATACTCCCAATCTACGTCCAATAGCAGAAAAAGTTGTGAAGGAATGTAAAGGCATACCTATTGCTATAGTTACTGTTGGAAGAGCTCTAGAAAACAACAGAAAGAATGAGTGGGTTGCTGCACTTCAACAGCTTAGAAAGTCTATCTCAAAAAATAATTCAGGTTTGGATTCAACTGTCTATTCTAGCATAGAGCTCAGTTACAATTTTCTAGCAAGTGATGAAGTCAAGTCATGCTTTTTGCTATGCTGTTTATTTCCAGAAGATTATGATATTCCCATTGAATATTTAGTCAGATTTGGAGTGGGACAAAGGTTATTTGCAAAGATTGATAAGGTGGCAGAAGCAAGAAATAGAATCCATGCAATGGTTAACAATCTTAGAAGTTCATCTCTTTTGAAGAAGAATGTGTGAAAATGCATGATGTTGTACGGGGTGTTGCCATATCAATTGCTAATGGACATGTTTGTTGGGAAGAATGGACAATGAAAGATACATATGAACATTATGTTGTGATTTCAATTGTATCTCAAGAATTGAAAAATCATCCTGATGGCTTGGAGTGTCCAAAACTTGAGCTTCTACAACTATCATGTGGCAAGGACGCTACTAGACAAATGCTCCCAACCAATCTATTTAAAGGGATGATGGGATTAAAGGTTTTGGCTATGCAAGGTATGTCTTTTCCATCACTACCACAATCCATACAAGTCCTTCAGAACCTTCAGACATTGCTTCTAGAGTATTGTGAGATAAAAGATGTGTCAGCAATTGGAGCACTTGGGAAACTAGAAATACTTAGCTTTCTTGGTACTGAAATCAAGGAGTTGCCTAGCGAAATAGGAAATCTGAGTCATTTAAAGTTGTTAGATTTGTCAGAATGCTCTGCTCTTCAGCACATTCCACCTGGTCTACTATCAAGTTTATCTAGACTAGAAGAGTTGTACATGGGAAATGTCTCTGTCATGAATTGGGAACCAACGGAAGGCAATAGAGAGGGAGCCAACGCAAGCCTTGCTGAACTAAGGTCTTTCTCCGATTCTTTGATGGCTTTGTCTTCATATTCCAAACATCAAGTTATTGCCAAAAGAATTGCACTTCAAAAATCAAATGATAAAATTTCAAATATATGCATGGGACATGCCATTTATGCATCGGACTTTTGGCAACTATTCTACTTTCTGGAACACAACTCGGTATATATTTAAAAGTAGTTTGGCACTTGTAGGATTTGTTGCAAGTGATATTGCGAAGAGTCGGACACCTCGTTTACTGTTACAGGAATCTGAACTTATATTTTTGAGTGAAATAAAAGATTTTGAAAACATTCTCTACAAGTTAGATGAAGAGGGCTTTCCATGCTTGGAGATTCTAAGAATTTCATACAGTGAAGATGTAGAATACTTAATTGATACCACATCATATCAGACTCCTCGTGTCGCCTTTCCTATCTTGGAGTCATTGGAACTAGTGAGATTGCCTAATTTAAAAAAGATATATCATAGCCAAATCCCACAGAGATCTTTTAGTGGTACACACTCACAGCTTGCTTGTTTTGGCAAACTAAGATCAATTATGCTCTTCTATTGCAAATGTTTGAAAAATGTCTTTTCATTGTCCATAGCGAGAGGTTTGGTTCAACTCCAAGAGTTAAATATAGAAAGTTGTGAAGACATGGAAGAAATATTTCACAAGGAAGGAGAAGATGAGAAGGCACTAATTGATAAGATCATGTTTCCGCAATTAACGTCTATAAAGCTGGGCTCTCTACCAAGACTCATTGGCTTTTGTACAGGCATGGGTCCTGTTGAGCTTGTCCACCCATCGTTGTTGAATCAGGAGGTATAATTCTTTCCCTCGCTCTTTAAAATATTAATTTTATAAATCCTTCCTTTCAAAAGCACATTGTTTTATGCTTTTCAAAGTGATTTATCAATTTTTTAATGTTCAAAAGGTTTGCTTGGATTTGATGCTTCTTACATAATAAGTTTATGGATTCATCAGGTTAGAAGGATAGACACTTTTGGAAGTGACAAGATGGCAATCATTCAGCAAACTGCTGGATCCTTTCCTGACTCAACACCCATTTCTCATAAATTCTTTTCATCCAAGACCATTTTGTGGCAACCTAATTTAAAAGAACTTTCATTTGGGGATTCAAATGAAGATTTTGAAAGACTAGAAGTGGTATTTGATCTTGAAGGACAGAAGGACAACAATGACCATCAGAGAATCGCAATACTTGCTGAATTAAAACTTTAAGAGTAAATCGTTTATGTAATTTGAGGTATTTATGGAAGAATGTTCCACAAGGAATTCAGGGCTTTCAAAACCTAACATCAATTGATGTATTTAAATGTCATAAACTAAGATATTTATTCCCACCTACTGTTGCAAAACTACTTGTGGAACTTCAAAGCATTGACATATGGTGGTGTGACATGATCGAAAACATTGTTCAAAGAGATGGAGAAGAAGAGGCAGAGGATATCATCTTGTTCCCTAAACTTACTTCCTTCAGTTTATGTTCTGTCAAATCTCATGAGTTTCTGTATCGAACCTTATTCTTTTGAATGGTCATCCATCGAGAAGGTCAATATGGATGAGTGTCCGAAATTCAAAACATGTGGGAAGCTGCAGAAAATTAACTGGGAATTGGATTCGAAACCCCAAGACCAAGAGTCATGCCTTGAGTTCGTACCACGTGGTAGGAATGATAGTCCAATGGTTGCGTTAGACAAAGTCACCACCAAGAAATTCCAAGAAAGCTCATTTGAGAATAAAGAGGTACGTATCTCACAAATAACAATCGCCGCCACTTTTTTCTTTTAATAATTAGAAAACAACACAATGAAATTTCTAGATTTATGCACTTGTGCCAATGGAGCATGGTCATAACCTTAAGTCGATCAACAAAGTGATAAGATAAATAGACATCAACATTTTATTGCTTTTCTATTTGTTCATCCACTCTATTTATACCATCTTCTTTTGTGTATACATATATATATATATGTATGTATGTATGTATGTATGTATATGTTTTTTTTTTTTTTGGCTGTCGGGCCCATAGATCCAAATAATTTTGATGGATATAAACGAAATGATTATTTACTTCTTTAAAAGTAATTGATTATCTTTGTTTGTAGGGTATTTTGACTAAGTATCCAAGAGCTAATGATATTGACAACAACTCTGAGACAAGGTCTTTTTTTCCATCCCATTTGATTGTGTTCTTAAAGAATCTAAAAAAGATAAATTTGATTAGTTGTGATTCACTGGAAGTTATATTTCAACTTGAGGAACTAAATGTTGAGGAAAGTCGCATGGCACTAGTACATGATCAATTAAGGAAATTGGATTTAATGGATTTACCAAAACTGGTGCAAATATGGAAGAAGGGTCCGGAAAGGATCTTGGGCTTTGGGAACTTGAGATTGTTAGAAGTAATAGGATGTAACAATCTGACATATTTGTTCTCACCATCCATAGCAAAACTGCTTGTGATGTTAGAGAAAATTGAAGTTAGTCACTGAGAAAATTGAAGAAATCCTTGGAAGAGCAGGAGAAGAAGAGGAAGAAAAGGAAAGACACATGGCACCAGTGCTTGATCAATTAAGGGAATTGGATCTACGTGATATACCATAACTGATGCACATATGGAAAAAGGGCCCGTAAAGGATCATAGGCTTTGGGAGCTTGATTTTGTTAGATGTAAGGAGATGTAATAGTCTGACATATTTGTTCTCGCCATCCATAGCAAAATTGCTTGTGATGTGAAAAATTTGAAGAAATCCTTGCAAGAGCAGGAGAAGAAGAGGAAGAAAAGGAAAGTCACATCGCACCAGTACTTGATCAGTTAAGGGAATTAGTTCTAATGGATTTACTAAAACTGGTGCACATATGGAAGGAGTGTCCGGAAAGGATCTTGGGCTTTGGAAACCTGAGATTGTTAGAAGTATGGGACTGTAACAGTCTGACATATTTGTTCTCACCATCAGTAACAAAACTACTCGTGATGTTAGAGAAAATTGAAGTTGGTAACTGTGAGAAAATTGAAGAAATCCTTGCAAGAGCAGGAGAAGAAGAAAAAGAAAAGGATGTTTTGTTCAACAAAGTGAACTCAATCGTGCTTCGTAATTTACCAAATCTTAAGTGTTTTTGCTCTGAAACTAATGCTTTAGAGTGGCCATCATTGGAGGAAATAACAATGAATGAATGTCCTAGTTTAAGCACGTTTATTCCATCTAATCTAAACACACCTAAGCTAGAGGGAGTATACGATGCATTTTCATGGGAAAAAGAAAGAACGTGTCATTGGAAGGGAGACCTGAATGCCACCATAGAGCACATATTCAAAGGAAAGGTATGTCACATTCACACCACAAATATCCCACTATAGGAGAATTTTAACATTTTTGTATAAACCATCACTGTATATAATTTGCAAATATTTTTAGCTTTCATTAATTAGTGGAAATTAGAACCTAGTTTTATTAAAATGGAAATATAAATATTTTGACACAATTGCATGCACCAAGAAAATATTTTGACAAACAATAATTTTTTCACTTACAATCAATTACAGTAGCAGCAATAGCAATCACATAGCACTGTCATTTTTCCATTGAAAATATTATTGTTACTTAAATCACACATAATTTTTATATAGAAAAAGCTGGTGGATCATTAGACACATTAACAAGAGCAAATTGAGATTAGTGAGATGGATGTGTGATGCTGGGTAAGACACGCAAGTGGTGAGCACATTACCTTTTCTTATATTAGTTTAGTATTTGGTCAATATCCAAAAATGCATAAACATCATAAATAAATAAAATAAAATTGAATGATCATTATTTACAAGTTTCCTAGTTCTATAAAATCTAGAAAATCATATTTGGTAAAGCATAATATTATTCTATCCATCCCGATCATTTTGCTATAATTTAGTCTTTATATTATAAGAACAAAAACATCATATTCTAGTAATTAAGTTGAAATCTTTAAAATATGATACTAATCAAATTCATTAAACAATAAGTGTCATTTTTCCTCATCATATATAGATGTATGAAAGCAATGAAAGTAATCCCATTTAACACTAAATCTAATGTCTCGCTTGTATATGGTAACAGGTGGTATCAATTACATGCTTTTCAGCCACAAGTTGCTAAAGAGGATATGATGCTAACATATAGATGTAGAAGGAAGCATTGTCATAAAACTTATGAGGAACACATCTAAAGCTTATGCTCATTCCAAACAGGGTTTCTTTTAGTGGCGAAGCTAGCTGGATCTATCTTATGCTATTTTTGTGTGTGTGTGTGTGTATTCCAAGAAGACCATAGTGTGATTATATTCTTGTTTTCGTCTATGTTCAATCTTTTATCCATAAGACTCCAAAATTGAAAAATTGAGTGTTTATGAGCCCTATATGTGAATGCCATGCATTTATCTCCACATTTGAATGCTAAGTAAATATACTCATGTTCATACTAATTTATCTACTTGATAATCTTGTAGTTATTAAGTTTCTTTAAACTAGAACCAAGTTAATGTACGTTTCTTTGCACAAAAAAGCAGTAAATCATTTTGATGAAACCCAACAATAGCCAAACTTCCCCAGCACATGATATATTTCCGCATACAAAATTGACTTTCCACTAAAACCAAACGATACAACCAGCCTACGGAATTCTCATAGCCAATGAAATTGTGCATAAAAACATATTACATGTTGAATATGAATTAAAGAAAATCCAAACACCAAAAATGAATTCTTTCACCAATATATAATCTAATTTTGGTATACAAACTGATTACTGTAACCTACATTACAAATACTATCCTATTGTCCTTCCTGGTTCTATTAAACATCTAACATAATCAGATTATTAGAACTATAGTTTAAACATAAGAAATGAGAATAAACGACATAGGTAAACATATGTGACACTAGAAGTGCATACGGAGACCAAACCAACAACATAAGAAATGAGAATAAATGACCTAGGTAAACACATGTGACACTAGAAGTGCAAATGGAGACCAAATCAACAACAAAGAGATTTGCAACTTTCAATTTCATCATCAATATGACTAATGCATGACAACCCAATCCCTAAAGGAATTTGGGGTTAAAGATCGACAACAATCCACTGAATGGTGAATCATGACTGATCCAGTATGAACTCAATGCTTAATGATCCTTTGATAGGATGGGTTGAGTCAGTCTTCAAAAGAACTTCATCAAGACAATTTTTGTGCTTCTCATTTCTGTGACTGCACAAACCAGAGGAGACTAAGGGCTCGAAGACGAAAGGAATACTCATTTATTGTAAGAAGTGCATGAGCTGATTGCCTGGTTATCAATATATGGTGCATTGTTATAGTGTTTTTTTATGCACATTGTCAACCTGGTAATTGTAAGAAAAGAAAAGAAAAAGTGACATAAAATGGCCTCATCAACAGTTACAAGAAGACCAAGTTATGTACAAGTTGCATCAAAACTAGCACCAAGCCTATTAAATGCATGATTTATTTCACCTAGAAAGAGGACCAAGTTTTTACAGACTCTTTTCTAAAAAAACAAATAAATACATAATGGGAAGTTAATGAAAAGTAACCAGACTCTGTTTTTTGCAGACCCACCCCACCCCCCATAAAAATTCCCAATCAAGATTAAATGCATAATGCTTTGAAGAACATATACGAATACAACAATCACGTGTAGGATTTGGTTTATTCCTTGTGTTCCAAATACCTAAAAACATAACAAAGTGCATTTAATCTTAATGCTATGGGAACACAAATTGGCTAATAATGGACAAAGAATATGAATTAAAACTTTATAATTGCGCAAAGGGCATTCCTCAAAACAATTATACTTACAGATTTCTTACTATTTTACTGACAATATCAAAGTAGCTAAAGAATTTTAAAGCAATCCCAAGAAGCAATATTCTACCATGTGTAAGGATTATCCTAGCACCACAAATCTAGCCTGTTTCAAAATTGAGTTTCATTTCATCATCATTCCTTCCTAGCAATGAGTGCTTGAACGATAGTAGGAAAACAAATAAGTGGGATCAAACCAGAATAGAAAATTACCTAGCAAAGGAATCCCTCAAGTGTTCCAAGCTTTCCTATGTAGTTTGCTACATTCCCAGATGATCCTAACCGGCCAGGTGAGCCATTGGCCAATGTCTCAGCCAGGGATTGTTGCAATGCCTCCATGCCTAGTAACAGAGCATCTCAGTTAAAGGCTCCAATTGATTCACAAGAAGATGCACCATTTGGCAATTCAGTCAAAAACGTTACAAAATCATTTTTAAAAATAAAGAGTAAAGAAGTGCTGCCAACATAGAAACAAGGTATTAAAGATTTTAATTTTTGACACATAAAGTGCCCATTTTTTTTGTCACAATATGTAAAATGGGTGATGAATAAGAAAGCACAATTTAGAAATCAGAAGGGCTAATCAGAACTTCATTAACTATTAATAAAACTAAAACTTCCATTACTCAAAGCATGAGAAAGAGGATAATATAGTCCTTACATTCATGTGCATAAACTCCAATGTAGGAATCAAGGAAAAACAAAAAACGGTGGGGCAAAAGAGGAGGGTGGGGGGGTTCATTTTATACATACATCCTTCGTTAAATATGTATGTGTGTGTGGTGCATCTTCCCCTACTAATGCCTTACATGTGTTAGAAAAATGGTTAAGCAACTAAATTCATCATTGCTTAATAGTTTAAACTTTTGGGACAAGTGGTAGTATGTCATACTATCAGAACAGGTGGCCTTGAGTTCAAGCTTTTGTTTTCTTGATTACAAAAGCCACAATTTTAACAAGGCTAAATTCTAATCATGCCACAATTAAAAGAATTGATAATGTAGGGAATTTTTTGTAAAACCTTCAGCCAACTAACCCTACCTAGCAAAACTAGTTGCCAGGTAATATAGGGGCATTCACCCATGACAGACTAAGGAAAAAAAAAATTCAGAATAAAGGCCAAATTCAAAAAAATAAAAAAGTGGTTCGAAATTCAAAAATAAAATCAGAAATAACAAATTCTGAATTAATTTTGGAGCTCCTTGCATCAAAAGACACATAATGACATTGAGATACATGTTAAGAAAATTTCCATGTGACAATTAGTTTTCCAACTATAGGCATTTGGAGCGTACCCCAGTTAGGTCAAACAATATATAAGTGAATCTACATGTCAAGTTGATTTCAAATAGGTAAGCCAGCAACCAGTTTTGAGAATTTAAAAAAAAAAAAGTAAAGCTGCAATGAAGGTTAGAGTTCATCTCATGTAGTTTAGCAAAGAAACCTAAATGAGCTACATAAACACCTTGGCATGATTAAAACCCTTTAAGGTGTCCATATCAAATTGTATGTTGAGCTTGCCAGCGGCTTATCATGCCACGAAACTATGAATTTAAAATAATTTGATCATAACCTCAGTAACTTGCATATTTAAGCTACAACCATGTGGTCACATTATTAAGGACCTTAACACAAGATACTAAGAAATATGATTCTAAAGATTTTAGAGATATTAATTCCGTGAACAATTTTACAAATCCAGGCATACAATCACTAAAGAATCAAGAAGAAAAGAAGTTTAAATACCATTTCCACTCATTAAATGGGATTAATCTCCTGAGCTTGAGATAAATATGCCCTAGAAGAAAAAGGATTAACAGAAACATAATAACAATGTCCTAAGCCCTCACATTGAAAAGGCAAATAGGATAAAACGAGTACTGCACTTAATTGAGGATAACATTGTCAAACCTGCTGGCGGGCTCACCGGAGCTCTTTTTCTAGTTGATTTAGCTTTAGGCGGCTACTCTCAAGTTGTTGCACATATGCCTAAAAAATGAAGTAAAAACAAGTTGTTGAATCTTATCCACAAACTATTATAAGATGGAGCAGCTTGCATTCCAGCATATGCAGCAATTATATATTGAAAGCACAGCAAACTAACAATGACAACAATGTTCATGAGGAGAAAAGAACTAAAGACACAGAAGGGCCCACTTTTTTCCTTAATCAGCTTTTTTCTGGCAGCTTCACGATTTTGAGTAAGCTGGTGTAACATCCATAAAATTTTGATTTGAAAGTATTTGAATGTATATTATTTAAATCGTATCGATCTAAAATTATCTGAATATACATTGTTTAAATCATATTACCTTTCGATCCCCTGATTTCTCTTTTGATTTATCACTGGAATCAGAAGCCACAACAGCAGTCAATTGAACCCTTTCATGCTGCACAAAGACAAGGAAAGCACAAACTTAAAATCAATGGTAAAGAGCAGCCAAACTTTCCAATGAAACAGAAAGTTCTTACACGCAATATTACTTTCACATGGCAACACCAAAAGCAATGAGAGTTCTCATTACAGAATTATCGTATGGATCTAATGAAAGGGTATATTACTTTTTAGCATCAACTTACTACATAGCAGCATTACGGACATTCTGGCCTTTTGCCCCTTTTGGGCAAAATAATTGGCCTTATGTCCCTGTTTCGAAACTATATAGGGGCGTGCCCTTGTTTTGATACTCGATCTCCCTAAAGCCGAGTTACTTAAAATACTCGATCATTCCAAGGCCGAGTTATGTGCAGGTTCCTACCACACTAGTCGTCCAGCGTGGATTTTGGCCAATAAAATATTCCCGCATAACTGTTTAGAACTCGGCATTGTACAAATCGAGTTACTGGCGGGATTTCAAATCACTTATCAGTATTACTCGACTTCACAATAATCGAGTTGTCTCTGGTACGTTCTGACCCGATATCAAGTCACCTATTTTTGCATGTGAAGCTTAACTCGATTAATGGGAAATCTAGTTATTAATGTTACTCGACTCTGCTATTATCGAGTTTTTCCTATAAATCCACTTCTCATGCAATTCTCCTCATCATTTTCAGATCAGCTCCTCCTCATTTTCAGAATTTTCTGCCAGAAGTTGATATTATCTCTCTATCATCTTAGGTGAGAAACTCATTTTCTTCTTTGAAATACATAGAGAATTTTATGGAGTAAGTAAAAGTAGTTGTAGATAATAGATATTATAAAAGTTTATGAACCATAATGTATGTTTTTGTTAGAAAAGAATTTTCATTTAATAGGTTCTATTACTTGTGCATTGGTATTTTCTTGAATAAGTGTTATGTGAGTAGATTAGGGTTATATTAATTGTTTGGTGTTGTTTGGTGCTACAAGAAATGTACAATAATCTATAGAAACAGTGATGAGTGTTATGTGTGTACATTGGGTTATATTGGGTCTTTTTCTGGTGTAAATTTCATTGACAAAAAATGAAATTCTTTATATTTGCTTAAACTAATGAACAGTTAATCTTTAGATTTGCAAAAGTTGAATGTACATACTCATCATTGGTCGAGACATTAACAACAATATTTTGTTTTGCACACAACGTGTAAACATTAACAACAACATCTAATATTTATGGTCAAATTTGAGTGTTAGTATTTCATTTCATTTTTAGCATGTAATAGTACACAAATTTATGAATGTCTTTGTCGTGTACCATCTTATGCAGCATTACATTATTTACCAACAGTTGATGCACACTGTTAACTTGATCATTTGATGTTATTGTATTCAGCGTCAATGTCTGGTTCTGGCAACCCACAACTTTATAGGCCTCACGATGTGTTCATTGCTATGGGTCGTTGCTGGGTATTGGAAGATGAGTTCAGCTATCCAATCAACCCGAATCTGCAAAATAGTGCTTACGTTCACAATACCATGAGACAGGAGTGGACTTGGTTATTTCGTGAACAACAAATGTTTTATGACGAGTTGGTTGGTTTTAAGTTGCCAGTGCCTCGGCGACTCGCATCGCAAATGCCCAAAGACACGATCGACGAACTTCGTAAAGCATTGAACCACATAAGAGAAGAAAATAATCGAATGAAGATACGTCTTAATCGATATCGGACCCAAGTTGAGATTCGAGAGTCAGTGGAGGGAGGGTGGTACGAGCACGCACAATTCATGCAATCACTTCTTGCTAATCCCATTTATCAATCAAACGTGGAGCTGTCAGATGAAGAGTAATCATGTTGTCGTATAATTAGACTTTGTTGGAGAACTATTTTGCTTAACTATGTTTTAAATGTATGTGTGTCATTGTTGTTGCATTTGTACTATGTAAACCTTATTATTGATTGTACGGAGCACGCACGTTATTCGTAATATAGATTATTCCCACACAACACATAAAAGTTAAATATTCCCACACATAATGTTTTTTAATAAGCACCTATAACATAACTATGAAAACTTAAAATAACTTACACGAGGTCACCAATATGCAGGCATTGCATATTGAACACTAATGCTACTAACATTATTAACTTAAAATAACATACCACATAAGCATTCACTCTGATAGGTAGTCCTTATAGTTAAGGACATTGTTACGTTCCGCCGAAGTGAGCTGCCTGTTCGTTGCAGCGGCCGGCTCTTCCGCTAGTTGTAGCATGTGATACCTTGACCTACGCAGTATCATCGGATTGTTCACTTTTTTTATTTTTGTCACTGCACGCTCATATTGGTGCATGTTTTGCCGTGGCAGTGTGACCGAGATACAGTCGACAAGAGGCGCTCCGAGTCGCACGAGATCATCGTGTAGAGCGTTGGACTCGTTCACGCGAAAGTCCCACTCTCGCCGCAATCCAGCATAGTATTCCCTCTCGTCGGAATCTCTCTCCCTCCTATAGTTATCTGGAAAACGAGGTAGCATCCAATTGCGCATTGACATTGGAAAATGTGACTTCTGATTGATATGTGTAGATGTTTTGCAAGTGTAGATGTAAATGGGACTTTATATAGGAGCTTTGCAAGGGCAAGTATTCACGTGGATGTGACTATATGTAAGGGTAAGTATTCACGTGAATAAAGATGATATGACTCGACAGTGTATTGTTCAGTGAGGTGTTGAGGAGCACATGCAGATCTGCGAACTGCAGAACTGTGAAGTCGACAGTAGCACCTGTTGGTGCATGTGGTTCGCTGAGGCAGTTGTTTGATATGGCTATAGCATGTGCTACAACAGGGGGCTGGTGATGTGTATTGCAAAGGAGGTTGTGTATTTATTCACATGAAGACTATTCAGCATTCCTATGCTTCATCTGACATGACTTGACGAGACAATGCCGACCTGTGTTAAATGTATCATAAACTTTTTCAGGGATCCTTGAAAACGGTGCATTGCAAAAGGATGCATATTTGTGTATTGATGTGTGTGTAGGTGATATGACTAGACAAGGTTCACGCAAAGACTATTTAGCATTCATGTGCTTCATCTGACATGATTTGACGAGACAGTGCTGAGATGTGTTAAATGTATCATAAACTTTTTCAGGGATCCTTGAAAACGGTGCATTGCAAAAGGATGCATATCTGTGTATTGATGTGTGTGTAGGTGATATGACTAGACAAGGTTCACACAAAGACTATTTAGCATTCCTGTGCTTCATCTGACATGATTTGACGAGACAGTGCTGAGATGTGTTAAATGTATCATAAAATTTTTCAGGGATCCTTGAAAACGGTGCATTGCAAAAGGATGCATATCTATGTATTGATGTGCGTGTAGGTGATATGACTGGACAGGGTTCACGTGAAGACTATTCAGCATTCCTGTGCTTCATCTGACATGATTTGACGAGACAGTGTTGAGCTGTGTTAAACGTATCATAAACTTTTCAGGGATGCTCTGCATCCTTGAAAACGATGCATTGTAAAAGGATGCATATCTGTGTATTGATGTGCGTGTGGATGATATCACTTGACAGGGTTCAACAGTGCGAAGCACTTGAGCAGCACATGCCAGTCACTGCAAACATCAGTGTAGCAATGGAGGACAGGTCACCCCCAAAATTGATGCATAAACTTTTCAAGGATGCTCTATGTTTTCACGTCAGTGTGGATGGGTACTTGTGGTCAGGGTTCAACAGTGCTGAGCTATCCACCGTAGCTACACTCACTGCTCCCTATGGTGGTATTTGGCAAGTGGGATTGAAGAAAGCTGATAAGAACATTTGGCTTTGTAATGGATGGCAGGATTTCGTTGAATGCCATTCTATCTGTTATGGTTATTTTTTAGTCTTCAGATATCCACTGAGATTCAATATCCACCCAGCAAGAACTGTAAATTGGAAGATCATAAGGTAGAAATAACAGACTTAGATGAAGATGAAACAAACATATCCCTCAGATGATTTGCCCATAAAACATGAAGTCGGAGAAAAGTTTGTATTCTCTAAAAATTATATTGTATATAAAGACAAAGAGAGAATGAGTGGTTAGTTTGGTTTGGATGAGTCTGTATGTAATGTATTTGTATAAAGTAGTAGCAGGGTGTAATGTAATGTATTTGTATAAAGTAGTAGCAGGGAAAAAATGAGCAAGTGATTTAATATACACTTAGCCAATCCATTGAAAACATTGCAACAAACTGACATAGCAATGTAATACATTACCAGTTTCATGTCACGCATGGTGGAAGGGAGTATTATTTTGAACAAATGTGAGTGTCTACATTAGTCAATGATGGTCCCAGTTGGGCCCCAATCTACTCTGGCGAGTCCTTGCTTTAGGATCCATATGGTTTTTCTGTGAAAGAATGGTTGGTTTGTGTGGTTTGGATGAGTATGTATGTATTGAATCTATGACCCGGCTTTATTCATATTAAATTTTCATACGTAGCAAGAACAGCAGGGAAAAAATGAGAAACTGGTTTCATATAAAATTAGCCAAAACTAATGAACAGTTAATCTTTAGATTTGCTAAATTTGAATGTACATAGTCATCATTTGTCAGAAATTAACAACAACATTTTGTCTTGCACAAAAGGTGTAGACATTAACAACAACGTCTAATGTTTGTAGGTAGAAATTTTTGGAAATCATCATTGCTTGAATCTAAGAAGTCTGAAATATCACTTTCATCATCTAACGCAGTAATTTCATTAATAGACTTCATGGCTCGCTCTTGTGCTTTCCCCTTTAGATGCTTCCTAGTTTTTTGGATTGCGTGAAAACGGTCTAGTCGCCTTTGCATTTGATTGTTCTCTTGTTCAAGTCGAGCAAGTATGTTGGCATGTTCATCTCGAGGTAACTCGGCTGAGCGTGCCTTAGGAACTCGTAACCCGTGCCATCGACAATACACCTCCAACTCACACCTCTTTTCATATAGGGTTAACCATGGTGGTTCGATATGGTGAACTCTATTGCGGTGGTATCTGTACTTAGTTTTGTAGGTTTGCCGACCATGATGTGCCCGACACTTCCGAGACTCTCATACGTGTATATTGGCATATTAACGAAATCTCTCTTCTTTCCAACCTGTCACACCCCAAACCACAAAGGGTCCAAGGCATGAAAAAGACATCTCAAAGAACCTGTAGATTTTCCTTTTTTTTTGACAATCCAATCCACATAAATCATATCAAAAACCAACATTAAGAATTATCATAATAATTTCATTGAATATACTCTCAAAGTAAGTCAGAGCTCTAAGCAATAATTACAAGGACCATTGGCCACAAAAGAATAGAGGTCTGAATAATTAATTACATATCATAGCTTGTCCCATCAGTGGAAATAACATCACAACCACTTTAATATACAAAAGAATGAGTCAAGTCTATTCTAAGATTTACACAATCTAATATACCCATTACAAAAGTTCAGCCTCCATTAGTAGTTAGTCTAACTACTATTAGCCACCAAAAAGCTGTCTCAAAAGACTGTTACCTACTCTGAAAAGGTTATAAAATAATGGGGTGAGACAGAGCCCAGTAAGTAGCATATTTAATGGGGGTAGGGGAAATGCAAGTTTCATAACAATAAACATTTTACAGACATGCTAAAATTTGAGAATTTTCATTTAAATTCTGCAAAATAATTTCATTAACATCATGACAAGAATGATAGACATATTGTAGCACCAAGTTTCCCAAAGTAACTATGAAACTACATATTATTCATTGTGAGCCATAAAATATCTAATACCATTTCAAATCTAGAAACCTCACCCAAGGCCACGTAATAGGGTCGTCACACAGACGGGGTCGTCACATAGACGGAGTCGTCACACAGACGGGTCGTCACACAGACGGACGGGGAAATCCCCAATATCATGGCACAATGACAAAACCATGTCAAAAGCTTACAAGTTAATGTATTTGAAATACACAATTCACTTCCAAGTAGTTTCATTAAATATTTCAATAACCAAATAGCCACAATATTCTCAAAGTCCTCTAAACTATTTCTTGTCATAAATATTTTGCATAAATTTCCCAAATAATACAAGCTAAGATAAAGCATCTTTAGAATTTGCAAATAATGCAATAAATTCATAAAATCCATTCCCAAGAATTTTATAAAAGATGCATATCTTTTCCATGCTAACAAATCATGCAATTCCCCATATGCAATAAGAATATGTACTTTCATATATCATCATATATAGTAAGGTCACAACACAATACTCTATAGAAAAACATGGTTCCACCATTAATTTTCCAAAATATGTTTGACCCAAAAACAAAGTTTATACAACATGATTATTTTCCAAAAATCCCATTAAAAAGCTACTTACCTCACAACCCGCAATATCCTAATTTTCCAAGCTCCAATGAAAATTTAGCTAGAACCTAAACAATGCCAAGCAAACCTATCACAATAAGCATAAAACTTGAAATTGTATCTAGCTACATTTTAGGAATTTCCAAATAAGCACTAAATTAGGCAAACATAGGTTTAGCCTCACAAATAATATTTTCCCCTTCCAAAGTTTCTCAACTAATTACTTTACAAGGCATAAACTCCCATTATACTCATGAATCATTCAAGGTATTATCTCTAACATCAAAACCTCAATAATTTACGAATAGTTTTCACAAGATTTTCACAACATCATCAAGAGACCCATGACATCAAAATCACAATATCCTTCCAAACAAACAATTTAAATCTTTAACTAGCTCCAAATAAACCATAGAAAATTATATTTGCAACTTATACCTCAAAACCCCTAAATTTTCACCATTCATAAACCTTAGTTTGCCACCACTAGTAAAACCATAAACCCACTCATCAAATTAGTCCACCAAACAAAACCCATATACATAATTACAAGAATATCACCCAAGAAGCTCATAAATCTCATGAACATCATTATCAAAGCTTAGATTGAAATAACCTTAAGCAAAAATATAAAACCCACCAAAAGACTTGAAATTTTACCTTAAATCAAAAGAAATGAATATGCCTTAGAGGTTCCTAGAGAGCTTGTGGTGATCATGCCGTGAAAAGATGGTCAAGATGGTGGAGGATGAGCACCGGTGAGAGAGGATAAGGGAAATGTTTGTATTGTGTTGAGAGAAAAAGAAAAAGAAGTGTGAGTAGAAGACCTTAGTTGACCGGCCAAAGAGGGAGAGATATGAGTGATATTTGTGTGGTGAGGAAATGAGTGGGGGTAGGTGGGCACGTGTGAATGCAAATAAAAAAAATCTGACCAACATTTTTTTTTTTTTTTAAACTGGGGCGTTACACAACCCATTTCCCTCCATAGTGGTCTGTGTATGTGTGTAGTTGTTGATCTGCTGGAACTTGTGATGATCCACATGTTGAAGTAGATCCAAACTTGTTTCACATTTTACGATTTGACGTTGAGCCATTGCGACTCATAGCTTAGTAAATCTATGAAGTTAGTGGGGTAGAAAGAAGATATGAATTCCCTGTCCATTTACAACCTCATTTCATGGTCCAAGCATTACAATTTCAGTCATTAGGGCTTGTCATGTCAATACAGGCTGGAAAAACACTATATCAACATTGAAATGTTAATAAGGTTATGTGTCTAGATTCATGTGGGGACCACACCAATTTAAATATGAAATATAATAAATTTTCTAGAAATCCTACTAAATTTAGCTGGGATCAGTTGTAATTACGCTCATTTCCATATAGAAGTTAGGTGAAAGTTAGCTGTGCTCCCTTTTTTTTTTTCCCTTTCCCACATCCGCGTATTTTCAGGTTCACCTCCCCTTCTACAATAATCAAAACCCAACATCATTCCTCTCCTACTCAGCTAATGGTGCATGTTCTTAGTTACCACACCGATTTAGGCACCTTAACATACAACTCCCCTCTTCATTTTCGTGTATAACCATTTCACCATCAATTTCGTGTATAATCATTTCAAAATTCATAAACACATTATTATTATGTATTGTTATTTAATATGATACCATGAACCTTAACAAATCATTTTATTATAAATAGTAACTGAAATGTTATAACACTATTTCAAAAAAACAAAAACAAAAAAAAAAAAAACCAAAAAATGAAGACTTTAGAAAATCTTCATACTGACATATTGGTTGAAATCTTTTTGAAAGTCACATGACTCGGCAACACTCCTGGGAAACATTAAGTTAAGGTATAAAAAATTATTTTCTCAATTTGTATCTACTAATTTATTTCCCTCTATATAAATTATTCAGTCTATTAATTTAATTTTTTCCTAGCAACGATTTTTGTTGCAAACGCTTCAACAAGTTAACAGAAAGCAAACTAGTCCTCCAACAAATTCAACTGACCCCATTTTTCAATCACTCAGATCTACCTAATTTTTCGGTGCAATGTACGAGAAAATCCCAATGCGCTACTGATAGTGGGAAGCTGAGAATACTTGTTGAATGAAGAAGTTGTCGAACGAAAAAATTTAATTGAAAAAGCTATTCCATGGGCAATTTTATTACAGCTTATATACATGGAATTATACTACTTTATGAGTCAAATCATGGAGGCATTGATAACCTTTTTGAAATTTTAAACGATGAACATGGGAAGCATTGGCTGCGGGACCGCCCTATATCAAATTCCAAACTTTCAAGCATGACACAATATTGGAATGGGACATTAGAACCAAGATGAACCTTATCCTTACAGTTATGCAGAATTTCTAGTTACATGCAAAAGATGCTCAATCGACCTTGAAATGTTTAAGTTGGTGAATAGGCTTCTTTAATTCTATTTTATTTTATTTTTTTCCCCTCATTGTAGGATCACTTAAATAATAGTCGAGCAATCTTCTGTTTTTTTATTAATTGTTTGTTAAGCTTTGCAAAAGTCTTACAATTGTGATTTCCTTAATGGTTTGCCAAAAGGAATGATTATCAATTCTGGAAAATTCAAACTGTAATGAATTGTTATCGTTGTGATTATCAAAAATTTGTACTTACGTCTCATTGAATATAAAAACCAAACTAAATTCCTTTTGAATATTTCAGCTAAACTCTCACTTTCATCTCGTAAAATTTGTATAATCTGCATTTTCTAATAAAGAAGAGGCCTCATTATTAATTATAACCATCATTTCTAACTAAAAATCTCCACATTTATACATCTAATCTACCAAACAATACCTACTAAATAATATGATATTTAGACTTAACTGAGCCTTTTAAAGATGATTAAACTCATGATTAATAAATAAATAACAAAAACCAATAGTATCACTTAAAACAGTTGAGATGCAATATTTTTTTTCATTGTTTTATTTAATTATATCCATTCCCATGCAGTAGCACCGGTTACATACATTGCGCTTAGTGCTGCTGCTCACACGTTGCGCCACATCAGCTGCCACGTCATTTTCAAAAAAAAAAAAAATGTTTCCTTCAATTTTTAAAGAGAGATGCTACGTCTACAACAATTTTACAACATTTTTACAATAAATCACAGGTGGTTAGCTGTTATTGGTTCAAATTTGAAACTAACACTAAGATTACTTTTTTTCTCCAATAATAACAACCAGTAACAACCTACCACTTAGGTTGTAAAAATTTTGTAAAAATGTTGTAGACATATCATTTCTCATTTTTAAATGGTTTTTACAACTTGCAGCCCTATAAATCCTAGCCCTATAAATGCAGCCCACTACTATTTATTTACTCCCACTATCACCCTATAATAAATTTGTATAATTAATCCAGCCCACCTCTTATTTATTTAGTTCTACTATCAAGGCCAACCCAAACCTTTTAAGTTCAGCTTCAAGGAAAAAGAAATTAAAAATACGTAACGTTCAAGCCGTTTTGAAAAAAAAAATAAATAAATAAATATAAAGGGAAGTGTTCAGGGTTTTTTGCGTGGCCAGATAGAAACGTGAGCAGAGAGAGTTTGAAATATGTAATGTAGAGGGAAGCTTAAAGGGAGGGAAAAAAAAGATAAAAAAAATGTTGAAGCCTTCAGGTATTGCGTGAGAAAATAGAGAGTAAGAAAGCTACCCACCTTCCTGCTCTACCGTTTCTCAGTAATTGCTGCCTATCTGATTTCCTTCCTCCCTTTATCCCTTTCCACACGGTTTATAAATATTGACAAAACCTCCCTGCGTTGGTTGAGGTATCTCTACATGTCAATTCTTTTTTTTGGGTGCAAAACTTCTATGCTCTGTTTATATTAATATGAGACCCTTTTTGTCCGTTTGTTTGTGTTTGTGTTTACATTAAACGAGCATCCTTGGCATGCCATTGATGTGTTTGTGAGATCACCTGAATGTCGTTTCAATAGTACTATAATTTTACTGCTAAAAAAACTATTTTATTTTACCTTGGGTTATTTGGAAATATCTCAGGTTTCATTCTTTTAATGTGTTATGGATTATTGGAAGACTGTAACACTCTGAAGTAGTGAAGTATAAAGTGTTGGTGGCACATCTCATTCATTCAAAGGGGATTTAAAGGTGAGTTTTCATCGATCTCGATTGCTTATATTCCATGACTGAGGGAAGTAGTTTGATAGTGGTATATTGGATTTGGAGTGGTTGTTAGGATTGGGTATGGCCGGATGTGAGTTTCTATTGTATTTTAGACTAGATACAAGTATAGGGTGAATTAGGGAGAAATTTTATTAAATAGATAAAATTGAGCACGGAAGCCTAATATAGTGAAGTGAATGCACGTTTTTAATATTATTTTTTTTGAGTTCTTTTTATATTTTGACTTTCAAACCTATGTGGACGTGCTATCTGGAAGCCTTTTTCCACAATTGTCAATCTATAGCCAATCCAGTTAACTTGATGTTGGGTTGCTTCTAGTACTACACGTGTCATATGGATCAACTGGGAAAAACAACTGATAACGATGATTAAATTGATGCAGATTTCACTGATAAAACTTCTCCTTGAGAATTTGTGTTTTCTATGTTGGTTGTGATTTTGCAAAGTATGATGTGCATATTTTCAATGTGATTTAGAGAATGGGTTGTCTATGGGGCATCCTCTTGAAAGAGTTAATAACAAAATTGGAGATTGTACGTTTTTTTTTTTTCCAATGCTACATTTGGTCAAGTAGGTGGTTGATTTTTATAATTAGAGCCACCGAGGTTTATTTATATTAGTTTTCCACGATGGATTTGCATCAACAGTGTATATGAAATAAGTTTAGCGCCTTGCTATCTTTTCATTTATTAATACTCTCTACGAATTTGATTTGATAGCAAGATTGTGTTTTTCTTGAATATTCCTAAATTCATATGAAAAGTATGTTTCCTATCATTATGTAAAGCTGCTGGATTGTACAACTCATGTCTTTATTCCCATTAAATTGTGTAAGTGTTTTTAATATGTTTGTTCAAGCTTTCAACAAAGTGCATGTTACAAGTTTAAAAAAAAATATATGTTATATATTATTATTTTTGTTTTTTTAATTGAGTCCCTTTAGTAGTAGCAAGTATTCTCATAGTTTTTTACTCTAGATGAGTCTATATTGGGATGTTTTGTCACAAAGTGGCCAAGGGGGAGTTTGTTAGATTTTTAGTGTTGAACAATTCCATTAGATTTCTTTGTAATGATGAATTTCAAGTGTATTGGTGTTTTATCATGAAAATTTAGAAATTCACTAGATATTTGCCATTGCTATCGACTCACATTGTGTTTCAAGTACACATGAGATCAAGTAAGGGAACAGTAACAAATATTAAAAAAGAAGCCCTTCAGCTATAAAATTAAAATTAAAGATTAAGAAATAAAAGATTTGGAGTTTGATTACTTGATTTTCTTCCTTTTTATTTTTATTTTTGGAGATGAATTTTACTAAATCAAGTTTTGGACCTGATTTTTTCAGGGGGAAAAAAAAAATGAAATCTATCACTTTACATAAATATTAATAACTTTTGAATTAAGATTGTGAGTTGCTTTCATTTGAGGTTAGACTTTTGGAAATTTGAGGCACCTAGGTTTGGTAGATCCAAATTTTGCTACTAAAGTTGAAATTCCTTCTTTATTTTTTTTTTTGGAAAGGTTGGGAATTTTCATGAGTAGTGGTATATTGGAAGGTAAGAGTTGGACTTTGAAGAATGTGGGAAGCTGTCAACCGCAAAAAATCTAGAACTAATCAGTTTGGACATGGTTCTTATAGATGAACAGGTTAGATTTGAATTCAGAATATATTTGTCATATTTTCTTTACTCGACTCGCACCTTAAAACTAAAATTGTGATTACTGAATTAATTATTTAAGTAATTTGATGACACAATACACACGACAATTGAAGCATGCAAGAACAATGGAGTGGGTCATTGGGATCATGAATGCCCTTACCCATATGAAAATGAAGAATTACATGTAACACACAAAACGTGCTCAATTGACTTGGAAATGTACAAATTAGCCAACCGAGTTTGGTAGAAATTATGTTTCCAAAAAGCATAATACAATAAAATTTCATCATCCTATTTATAATACTGATCTCTACATGTAAAGGAATGTATCTTTTTATTATTATTAATGTTTATTTAAAAGCACTTGAAACAACTTAATTACAGTCCTCTAAAGTTTTCACCTAGCATGACGCTAACTTCAAATTTATAAAATTCTTTCTATATAATTTTAAATTAATTAAATTTTACTAACTTGAAAAGACGGATGATCAGCTCTTCACTGACTACAAGGCCAACTATCATAAAATTGAAATCATGTTTGTGGACCTTGAAGAGTACATATAAAAATATACAAATACTGGTAAATCACATTAAATAACTTTCATATAATTTACGGAATCTACAAAAACTATTATCCCCCCTACACTACAATCCCTACTTCCCCTGTCTGTATGTATTGCCAAAGGCAAACATCAAGAGTCAGAGGGTGGAGGAGGTGGAAAAGCACTCCTATACTCTGTAAATTCCGCTCTCAAAGCAGCAACCTCAGCAATAAGCCCATCTAAAAGCTGTCCATGAGCTGCTTGAGTTGTCATAAAAGTCTCCATCATAGCACGAAGAGAAAGAGAAGGATGAATGGTGGGCTCTGCATCTGCGCTGTCAACATGTACCTCATCGTCACCATCATCAGCAACAGCAGTTGTAGGATCAACGTGACTCTCCTCAAAGTGAACATCTACAAGTAACGCCTGTACTCGTGGTCTTTTTGATGAACCAACACGAGGTTCAACATTCTTCTTTTGTGCACTCCGCTGCTTGAGAAAGGTGGCACCTATAGGGGCTGTGATGTGGATCAACTCTAGGGAAGGAAAGCTTTCTAAGTGTAAATAGTTTAGAACCCTATAGATGAAAAATGGAAAGAATAGATCATGTTTCTTACACTTGCTCCTATGCGCCTCAGCAAGTATTTGAATGAAAAGGGAAGGAAGACAAATAGAGGCACCAGTGACGAGGGCGTACAAAAAGAAACATCTCTCTATAGGAATAGTATGGACATGGGAGATGGGGAGGATGTTGTGACAAGCTATCCTTAAAAATATATAATTAAGCTCGGTTAAGTCACTCGAGTTAATTCTTGGGTTAGATCTCCACATCACTGATCTTCCGCAAAGAAGAGTCATGACATCAGATATAGGAGGACGCTCTAAACGATCCAAGTATGGATAAGTAGGTTTACAAACACGAGGTACATCAAGAGCCTTGGATACATCAGCCTTACTTATGACAAAACTTTGACCTCGAATCCAAGTACCCAAATCATCATTAGAATGAATATGGAGATTGGAATAGAACTCTCTAATCAGGGCAACTGGAGGGGGTTGTAAATCTTTACACAGAGACAACCAGTTCCTACACTGTAAATTCCTATGGACAGAAATAGGTAATTCATCTAGATTGATTTGTCGTTCTGGCTAAATATCCCTATGCTGAATTACCTTTTCAAACCTTTGTTGGTCTGTAACTGATTCAAACCTTATTCTATCAGATGAGGAGGCAGACACTCTTTTGGCTTTGGTTTTAATGGTTTTAGACTTCTTAGGAGCCATAACTAGGATCTACAGAGACCCTGGGAAACACAACAGAAAACCAATATTCAGAACTGCGTTAGAGACACATAAACACACTGTACATATGCATGAGGAATAGATTACATGATGCATGGATTCTATTGCGGGGGCACGAATGAATGCATTGATATTAAATATTTTTTGGATATATATGAACATTGACCCATGCAGTCAAGTTATTTGAAAGACATGCGAACCCACACTACACATTGTGCATCGGGGGTAATTTCAAGCAATTATACCCAATTCAACAAAACATGCGAAACGACCAGTGACTGCCAATCCATCAAACTCTCGACGGTGGTCAATTTCAAGCAAGTATACAACAAAACCCGAATGAACCAAGATGCATACCCAGCTGTGAAAAATTTGAATATAAACGATAGAGAACATGTCACCAACATGCATACACAACAACCCATGAACCAGTTCAGATCAAAACTACTCGTATTCATCAAAATCCCCAAATTCTCAATATGAAGACATGAAACCTAATTTCCCATTTTTTAGAAATCATGATTTCTTTGCAATTAAAGGGTAGAAAACGTGTGTACAACATCCATACAAAAAAACCCATTACATATTTCACGTCAAAACACCCACACCCATGAAAATCCCCAAATTCCATATGAACACATGAACCCTAAAATCATGTGTTCCTTCACAAATCAGCTATGTTTATGTAATTAAAGGGTAAAAATTGTATGAACAACATGCATATGTAAAAACCCATGAACCGTTTCAGACCACAACACCCAAAATCATGAAAACCCACCAACTTGCATAGTTCGAAAATTCAGGATTTAGAGGGAGATTAATGCAAGATTTTCAGTTAATTTTAATGGGAAGCAAGGGTAAAAGAGTCTTACTATAGTTGAGGCTCAATGTTTGGAGCCCGAAAAGTCACTTTCGAGCCTGAGGAATCGAGAGCAATCAAATTGCCGCTGCTGTGGAGAGTCGAATGCAGCAATCCAACACCAGAGATAACACTGACTAGTCCAAATATGCAGTATCCACATTACTCTATATTATAATAATCGAGTACAACATAGTACTCGCTACATGTGTAATCGAGTTTTGTAAAATATTACCATCGAGTTTCATAGAACTGACCGATCCATCACCAATCGGTTAGCAATCGTTTTGTACAGAGAAGTATGCTGGACTCAGGCATTTTCTGATGGGTCGAAGCAAGTATCGAGCGATCGGTTCATAAATACTCGACTACACTAAGATCGAGTTTAATAAAATAACTCGCTACATGTGAAATCGAGTTTTGTCCAAATATTACCACCGGGTTTTATACAATTGACTGATCCAGAACCAATCGATTAGCAATCGATTTGTACAGAGAGGTTTGCTGGACTCAGGCATTTGTGGATGGGTCGAAGAGAGTATCGACTGATCTGATTTATCACTACTCGATAACTGTATTATCGAGTTTAATAAAATAACTCACTTCCTTAGACAGCGAGTACTGTCTTGTCGTGGTGCTTACAGTAGACCTGAGAAAAGCTCCACGTTACTCAATATAAGGATATTCGAGTTACTTAAGGTACTCGTTATCTATAAAATCAAGTTACAAACAATTTGATACCCAGAAAATCCTCAAATTTACCATTTTGTAAAGCTTAAATAGTAAGGGTTAACCCACTTTTCTAATATTATATTCTTCAACAAACCTCACGTTGAGTAAACAAAGAGAAAAACACAACTAAGTAGTAAAATTGCTAATATTGTATTCCTCGAAAAAACCTCACATTGGGCAAAAAAAAAAAAAAAAATAGAACTATATATGTACCTTTAATTTAATAAACTTATCTTCATCTCTAAATCATAAGAAATGGTTTAAAATATTAATTGAAAACAAAAAACCTAAGGAAAAAAGCCACGTTGTGTCAAAACTTAGAATCTACCATGGACCAATTTTGAAAAAACAAAACTCCTACGTTGGAAAAAAAAAAAAAAAAATACCCCGGCCGCTCCTTTTTTTTTTTTTTTTATTCAGATTCAAAAAGAAAAAAAAAAAAAAAAAAACTCTGAACACGTTTGAATTCCACTCCCACAATTTACTCCTAACAAGTTGCTTGAATTCCACTCTCCCATGTTTTACTCCTAAGAAACTGCTTTAATTTCCAATGCAGTAAAAGTAGTTACTTCTCTTTAGCTTCTTTTGCTTATCAAGTTTTTATTTTATTTTATTTAAGTTTCATGTTATATCCTCAATATGCAGAGCATTCCTCAAAATCCAATTAATTATTTTATTTCATAAGAAAATCAATTGAACTTAATGGATGGTTGTGCCACTTGATCATTTTATTTACAATTTAGTAATACTTATGGCATATACGTTTTCTTTGATTATTTTCTTTCTTTCATTTTAGAATTCTTTTACCCGTTTTATGTTGCATTATATGCTTGATTTTTTAATTTTTATAATATTCCCTTTGATTATGACCCGAACAACTTCTTTAATTAAACATTAAACTTAACTCGAATAGCTTGTTATCAACTGCCATATATATAAATTCATAATTCAAACATTATTTAAAGTAATAAAAATTCAAAAAAATAACAAAAGGTTGCAAATTACTAGTCCCATACTGTCCAATTGAATAACATGTCAAAGTTCCATAATTCATACCCCGAAGATTATTACAGATAATTCCAAGTTCCATATCAAAAACTAAAACACATTACAGATTAAGAGAATAAAAAACCAATGTGAATAGATGGCATATCAAAATATCCTTCATGGCAAAATCGAAGACCCAGCGCCGTCCTTGTGCTCATCGTTATTCATATTCATGCTCATTTTATCTTCAGTGGGCTCTTCCAATTCTGATTGTGCAGGTTCTACATCAAATAAATTGGTTCTCACCTCATTAAAAACTTATCTATGCATTATAAAAAAGAAATTTAAAAACCGTGGGTAATCAAGCAATTGAGGCAATTATATTTTTAAATAAATAATTCAGAACTGCATAGTAGTAAGAACAAATATTATTGGTAATAAAATTGTACCATGGTCGACTGTCTACCAAGTTTGCCAACAAAAAATATAAACTATTATATTTTGAATATGCATGAATATAAGTTGTATTACATTGGTCAACCATACCATCATGCATCATTCAACTCAATTTATTCCAGTTAAAATCTCAAAAATATTGTGCATATTCTATATGTTCTATTTTGATAAATCAAATCCATTGTCCATAGAGCAGCTTTTCTGCCTTTTTACAGTTTTATCTACACCCTTTCATGATTAATATTTAAAATAAATATTGACATTTTTTGGGGAAATCCAGACCCTTTGTGACATATATGTTGTTATATTTTTCAAAAATCATCATAAAACTTAGAACTCGTGCAGTCAACATATAGATCACAAATTTACATTACCTTTATCTACCATTATAGAAACAGGAATGCTCAATGGCACATCAAATTTCATTGGACAAGCCCAATCCAAATGGCACTACAAATTTTCAATAACATCTGCTCCGGCCGCAATATATTCCTTGCCACACTTGCATTTGCATGTACGCTTTCCGTCATCTTTTGTCAGAAAAATCTGAAAGTAACGCCAAACAGTTGAACTCCTTCTCCGTTTGTAGACTTTGAGCTCAATCTTAGCCCTCTTTCGTGGAGGAAGTTCAGCCACTTCATCAACTTGGGCATCTAAGTCAATGTCTTTTCCTTCACACTTACTGTCAGTAGGAATCATCTCATCCCTTTCCATCTAGACCAATTTAAAGAAAAAATATTGATAAGGAATTTAGTAATTCTACGAACAATTAAAGAATGAGAAATGAATTTAAAATCAACAAGACAAACAAACAAATCTACCATTACTACTAAACAGCCAACATTACAGTGATTATGGATCTTCAATTATTATATCAACGTCTCCTATTAGTACTAAAAATCACCTGTATGGTGATAAACACAAAACAAATAGATGTTTCTTCACGGTATCTGTTTTCTGCACAGTGCAGTTTTCTGCACTGTGTTAATTTTCCAAACGAAATGTTCTCTAAACTAGGGCAGACAGTGCAGCAAGTGAGGCTCTTCGAAACTGCCACAAGCTCTACTCTATATACAAAGAAGGGAACAAAATATCTCAGCTCACCATAAAGTACATTAAACTTTGTAAATCTACTATAAACCAGACTCCATTACCAAAGTTCTAACTAGTTTGTTAGTTATATTACTACTTTAATTAACATAATGCTACTAAATAACTAATTATATGAAGTTTCAGTATTTATTTTAATCATCTAACATAATGTTTTTTAATACATAATTTATTTATTGATATTGATGAATTATATTTCTATTTTTATATAGATCACAGTGTTATGTTCATACGCTACACAATCTAATAAAACTTATATGTCAATCAAGGATGCATATTAGTAATATAATCGAAGTTATATTTTCAAGTGGCATTACCATGCCACTTGAAAATTAAAACTTTAATATAATTTCACATATATAATAAAGTAATAATCTGGATGTTCTATGTTGTGTCACATGGCAAAAGTATATTAATTTACAACGTATAACGCATATGTTAATTACTTGACAATGACACAACATAATATAAGATTAACTTCTATTATATTTCATGCAACATATGATAGATTATCAAAATAATTTAAAATAAATTATAAAATTTTTATTTTCTTCAATTTCTCAAAATAAATAAAAAAAATTTCCCAAATTTGTTCAAGAAAGACGAATTAAGTTGTACAAGTTAAAGGACTAGTAAAGGGAAAAGGAAAATGTTGTGATTTGGGGAAGCGGAGCAATAAAATAAAGCATTTACCCAAGACAAAAATATTTCATTTTGTTTGCCTCATTCCAAGCCTCACAAACAATATGGATTAGAACCACTCACAAACACAAATTCAAACAAAACCTGTCACAAACGCAAACTAACTTACAAACCTCACTACATATAATGTTTTAGAACAACAAGATCAACATCTAAACGAACGGATCTACAATTAATTTTTTTTAAGATGACAGATACAAAGAGACTTGAAAATAAATGATAGAGCAACATAATTAAAGGATTTTTTTAAATCAACATAAAAATTAAACAAATGAAGTCTAAGTACTAAACAATCGACATGATAATGATTAACACAGTAAACAAAACCCTCAAATCCCCTCAAATTTCATTAGTAAGTAAACAAACCAAAAATATAAAACAAGTATACCTTGCTAGTGGATTTGATCGTTGAGAGTTGAATACAAAGAACAGTGCTTGACGGTTTTCAGGAGAAGCTAAATTAGAGGGGTCGGCTAGGGATTTGAGGGGAAGGTGGAGTAGAAGGTTAAGAGACATGGTCAGGCTAGGGTTTTGATTTTATAGTGTAGAATTAGTGTAGATGAAAGAGCTTGGTTGGGGTTTTGAGGAGAAGAAGAAGACGAAGAGTCACACGCACAGTAAAGGCCTTCTCGAAAACAAAGAGACATGGAGATTGAGATTTGAGAGAGGCGCTATTCAGATTTTAGAGAGACACAGAGATTCAGATTTAGATTTCAGGGGAAGACTAATTAATTTTATGGTTGTAATACTCGACTACATAGGTGTCGGGTTTTATAATTATTACTCACCGTCTTGGAAGCTGAGTACAGTCTGGGCATGGTAATAAGAAGGCACATTACTCATGACCTTTTACTTATAGTACTCGATTATTCTACCATCGGAGACCATACTCGCTACCTATAAAACCGAGTTTAATATTCGACCAATCTATAACCAATCGTACAACAATCGTTTTGTACAGAGAATTTTGAAAAAACTCAGGGATTTTCGATGGGTCGAACCCAGTTGGACTGATCGAAATTTTCTTTATAATAGTCAAATACTGAAGTATCGAGTTTTATAATATAACTCGTTATTCAGACCGAGCAATTTCTGGTCGTGGTAGGAACATGTTACTCGATATTACTAATCTCGAGTTACTTAGTTTTACTCGATATCTTTAAAACCGAGTTATGTTGAAAACCCCAGCTAACACAGTACTCTCGATACACGCTCTCTATGCATGTTTCTTTTGTTGTCATCTACAGCTCAATTCTATCAATTCTCAATAATAAGAAAGTTTATTACAGTTTTCACGAAGCACCTGTGCATTGCAATAACTAATTGCTTTTGAGAAGCTGGAAATCATAATTGTCTCATAACATTCACTGCTTCTATTACTACATTTTACATGCAACTGAAATGTTTGCTTGACCAGATAGTGAAATCTACTCTAGTACATAAAATTAATCTTGTTAACAAAGTGCATGACCACATAAGTACATAACAAAAGTACAAAACTTAGTAACAGCTTCCAAGCAAAAAATGACCAATCCAACACTGTGTTCTCTTCATGAAACCGAGTTACTAGTGTCGTTCAGGGGCTTCCTCAGGCGGTAGGGATCATCCTGGCTGCGCAACGTACATCGGTTATCACCCATCCACCTTGGCTGCCGTACCTGCTGTAAACAGTTCAAATATGTTATGTACTAGACCTATATAAGTTATTAACAAGCAACATAGCCACAACAATGCTCAGATTCATGACTTAGGACGAATAATGTGACAAAACCATTGAACAACATATTTAAATACCAATTGGACTCATTTGCCTATCCATGCATGAACACCAACGTACGTTTGTGAGATAACTATGATGATTTGTGTTGATAAAAGTTGTTAAGAAATGGAAGCTTTACCTATGATGCTGCTCCACCAGTTGTTGACTCCGCATTTCGAGTAGGACATGTTCTACGGTTGTGCCCCTCTTGGCGACACAACCCACATCTTGATTTTGGTCCATTCTCGATCCATAAGGAGCTCGGCAACTCCCTATCATTATCATCCTCATCCATCTCATTGCGGATACGTGTGGACTTTGGCGGACCTTTCTTCCGAATCAATCGTGGGTTGGGCATCACTACTCGAGTTTCTTCTGGATCCGGCCATTCTAATCTGTCTTTCAACGGCTGGAATACCGGTTTGTAGCTGTGGTACCTATGACTCACGCTATAGCAAGGATCAATAAATTGTTGCGCATCGTGCTTATACTTAGCACAAATTGCTATTACGTGTGAACACGGGATCTTGAGTGCTTCCCATTTCCCGCACGTGCATGTCATACTCCGAAGATCAACCCTATGCGTGTGTTGTCCGCCCCCACCATTCAGAGGATTACCCGATGTGTCAACCTGATATATCCGCACTTGTGCGGATATCCGTGTCACCATATGGTCCTTTGCTTTCGCTTGATTTTTTTCAAACTTGTCCATGGCGTACTTGCACCATTCTTGACTCGCTTCCAACTGATCTAAAGTGAGATTACGACAAGCATCAAAGTACGAGTTCACTTTGAAAAAGGTGAACCTCACCATTGCTGTAATTGGCAAGTTGTGTGCACCTTTCAGTACTCCATTAAAGCACTCCGATAGGTTGGTTGTCATGGCTCCGTATCGACGCCCTTCGTCGTGTGCAAGTGTCCACTTTTGTTTGTTTTCAGACTCAAGGTACGTGTGTGCAGTCGGCTTGACATTGCGAATTAATTCCAGTATGGCTTCAAACTTTCTGACTTGATTCGCACTTGCTGCCCTCCATACCAAGTTCTTCAACTCCGGAATTTTCCATTTTGTGTTCACATTACTGACTACATGGGGGAGGCAGTACTGGTGATGGACCTTGGGAGGCTGCAACCAAGTCATACTTGTGTCTTCAAATTAGGCTTTTATCCCCGAATGTCGGTCAGAGATGATGCAAAAATTGGCCCGGTCCGTAATATTGGTCAACCATGCCAAGAACCATCCCCATGTCTCTTTGCTCTCACTCTCAACAACGGCAAACGCGAGCGGATAAGCCTCGTTTTTAACATCCGTTGCCATTGCTATCAACAACTTCCCCTTGTACTTGCCATAGAGGTGCGTTGCATCGATGCTTATCACCGGCCTGCAATGCTTGAACCCTTCAATACACGGACCAAAAGCCTAAAAGGCACAGTTAAATGTGCAAGTTCCTAGCACGTTACGGTTGTCGCACTTCAACTGTGTCACTGTGGTTGGATCTGCATCTTTTAACGCCACCAGAAACCGAGGTAATTCTGCATATGACTCATCGAAATCCCCGTAGATGGCCGTAACCGCCTTCTGTTTTGCATCCCAAACCTTATAGTGAGATGCTCAATGGTCATTCTTCACATGCAGAAGACTACGCAGGGTTGCTATTGTTCTTAAAATGTCTTCCCGCACGTATGACTCAAGTGTGATGGCAATAAACTTCGAATCCATCATCCTTCCATCATGATCCACCTGGAGTGACGAGCAAGTGTAGGGACCTTTACATGTTGTGATCTCCTAGAACTTTTGCCTTTTACTATTGATAGCTCGAACTAACCACGGACATGCATCGTTTACACATGTTACAATCAGTCTCTCGAGTTTGACTTCATGTACTTAAATTTCTTATTAAGCCTCACAGAGAACATGGTCAACGCATGCTGAATCGTAACTTTATTCAAGAATAGCATCCCCTTGCTTGGTTCGTCCCTCGGCCTCCAACTCATCAAACCTGTTTCCAAGGAAGGTGATGGGTCATGAATGCTATCCCATGTGTTTGACGTGAACCAGTCGAGGTTGGGGTTTGGATTGGCGCAAGCATCCACATTGTTTTCAACTTGCAGTTCATCTAAAAATTCCGAATTGTCCTCCGGTCCATCATTATCAATGAACTCCTCGTAAACATCTCGAGGTTCATCCATTTCAATTGCCTCATCCAAGTGCGTTTGGATATCTTCATTTTCTTCAGTATACCCTCGATAAACATTTTCATCATATGTATGGATAGACCCTAAAACTTCGGCGGCTTCAATATTGTCCATAGCAACCGCATTGCGTGGTCCAACGTTGTAGGGCAAAGACATCTCGGCTGTAATTGAAGGGTACACGATGGTCACAGGAACTGAATCTTGCTCCCTAGCTCTACTAGCATATTGTGAACCCCTGTCGACATTACACCTAACAGTGGCAACAGTTACATACAAGTTAGAACCTATGAATTGTGGAGCCCGCTTTATCACTCCCCACATTATGTCCACATCATGGTCGCATTGTAACGGAATTGCATTGTAGAAAACTTGGGTACCCACCAGTTGCTGAGGAGCTCGAAATACAATGGAGATGTCATGGGAATCCTTGTCTAACCCTAGAGTTGACATTATCTTCCACTTCAGCTTTCCATGTGTATCCCACATTTCACTTCAATAAGTGATTGCTTTAGGTTCGGACCTCGGTATGATAGCGCATGTAAATCATTAATATATGCCTCCCCGTCGTAGTAAACGTAGAAGTAATAAGGACTCATAACGGACCTAAACGAGAAATAGTAATAGTTGTATCATGCTGTGTAATATTATGAAACCATAGGCTAACTATATATGCCCTATGTTTAGGTGTTCATGTAGCTAAACAAACCTAAGCAAATTGTGCTAAAAAAACCCATCTTGTTTATCTAAAATCAATACTAACATAGCAAAAAGTATTGATGCTAAAAACATACTATGGCATAATCGTATGATCTAGTCCATCAAACACCTAAATTCGAAAACAGCAATCGGTTCGCACAATGTGTATTGTTAATCAAATGAGAATTATGAAGCATTGCAAATAAGGGAAATAATTCGTAGTATGCAACATGTACTGCATTATTATGTTCAAATACCCCCCATTCTGCTGACAATATTCACATAATTTGTGTTATCATAAATGGACTCATGCATCATTATGTTCAGATACCCCCAGTGAAGATCCACAACATTCAAAGAATTTGTGTTGTGTTAAATATTATACCACATTATTATGTTCAGGCACCCCCCATTCTTCCCACAACATTATTATTCAGAATTTATGTTAACATAACTGGATGGACTCATGCATTATTATGTTCAGATACCCCTATTGAAGACCCACAACAGTCACAAAATGTGTGTTGTCTTAAATACTGAACCACAATTCCATGTTCAGATAAACCCTCCCACAGCAATCAAAGAATTAGTGTTATTTGAAATTCTGAACGTCATGCACTATGTTCAGATAGACCAATTAATTGAAGTCTCGTAACATTCACTGGCTTTGTGTTGTTATAAATGGTTAGCAGTTGTTACCTATTAGCTGAGATATTGACAGAATGGGGAAGACAATGACATTACGAAAAAGTAGTGCACTTGGTGAAGCTGCTCAGTTGAAGTTGAAACTGGCAGTAGACGTTGACACAATGGTAGAAGGTACAGACCGGTCCACGTTCAGATGCTCCCCCATGAAGAAGTAATGGCAAATGGTCAGTGGTCCCAGAAGGTGGGGGAGGAAATGAAAAAGTCTACAATGACAGTACTCGATTTTACACTAATCGAGTTTTATAACTCGGTTATACAGAGACCAAGTACCATTAAGGCGTCGTACATTTAGCAGTGGGGGAGATTGCACAGTACTCGATGTTACTTTAAGCGAGTTTTTTAACTCGGTTATACAGAGACCGAGTACCATTAGCGCGTCGTACATTTGGCAGAAGAACTCAGTTATATGGATATCGAGTATTATTTACTTCACCAACAACTGGTTGGGCAGTATTTATACGTACTCGTCTTTGTCTAAATCGAGTTATTAGTCACTGTACTCGATTTAGGCATAGTCGAGTATAATATGCTTCATATAAAAAGACAGCTTCCTCTCATTCTGGTTAGGGGTTATGAGGAAAACAGTCAAGGATGGAGAAGACAAGCCTCCTTTGCTTCTAAAGGTAACATGCCAACATGTTTTACTGTTTTAATTGTACAATTATTTACCACTATACAATTATAGATTATGCAACTGATTGTCAGATCTTGGAATAAGCAACGTGCATGTTAGTTCCTGTAGTCTACTAGCACCTATTGGTAGAGGGACATGGTACATGTTTTACCTAATAGTTTAGATTCAAAACTTGGTAAGTTTTAACTCCAGCACAGCTTATGCAGTTTTAACGTACAATGCTATTGTGTTCCTCTTTTAGGGTGGCAAATACTATGTTGTTTTCGTTGGTCGTGCTCCTGGCATATACGACAATTGGGCAGAAGCAAGTAGACAAGTTCATAAGTTTGCAAATGCCGAACACAGGTCATACAAAGATCGACAAGAAGCAGAATCTGCATACATGGAGTTCATGCAACGTAATGGTAGGAATGTGCAGTATGGTGCTTCCCCATCGTGGACATCTCCTACCATGTCGACATCAAGCCCAGGGGGGACGTCTCAAAGCGAAGGAACCAACTATTGCGATGGAGACGTTAGGAACAGATTGTTGAGGTATCAGTTAGACATTGCTGTTAGGTTCTAAAGATTTAGGAATTTATGTATTTGGAACTCTAATTTGTATTGTTGGCAAACCATGATCAAAACAGGTTATTTAGTCTTGTTTAGGCTTGCTCAAAGTTGGGTCTTTCACGTAAAGTTGGAATCGAGTGGCTGCAAATGCATTGGTGCATTTCGGCCTAGCTTAATCGATCGAAGGAAAGGCTCGAACGATCGAATCTCGGGCAGAATGATTTTCTGCAGAATATTCCAGCTCAGTCCTAACTCATTAAACGTTTTGGGTTTTCTGTTTTTACCCTAGGTATATAAAGAAAAACCCTAGCCATGTTTTTAGAGTTGCTCCAGTTGTATTGTTGCTCATACTTTTCTGTTTTGTGTAAATCTCTTGTGAGATCTAGAGGAGATTTCGTTTACACAAAGCTTAGGGTTTTCAAGGTAGAGATTACTTCAACATCTTCATGATCAACTCGGTTGCTACCATTGAAGTTTAAAGAATATCAAGCATGGGTGCTTGTAGCTGATTGGAGAATCCAAGAAAGAAGGAGTTTGTGGATTCGAAGTTTGCACGTGGTCGTGTCAGTAAGTTCTACTGGTGGGTAGCATTAGGAAGTCAAGCGGGGAGCTTGTAGTCCTTCTGTATGAACTTCGATTCTTTCATATAGTGGATTCAGGTTTACCTTGAGGATAGCTAGGTCAAATCCTCCCCAGGTTTTTACCGTGTGGTTTCCTGGGTGATCATATCATTCTGTTATTTATTATTCCACTGCATTATTATTTTGATATGATTGTATGTTTGTGATAACCTAGAATTGCTTAAATTGACTAAGTTAATCACTTGGCTAATTAACTAGGTTAATCTGATTGTTTTAAGGGGTCTAAAACCGTTCAAGTGGTATCAGAGCGGGTAGCTCTCCTGTTAGAGATTTTTTGATCTCTGAGCTGATCCTTGACCCCTATTGTCATGGAGCATGGACACTCTCTTGTTGTTCCTCCTCACTTTGATGGGAATAACTATGCTTATTGGAAAGTAAGGATGAAAGCATTCCTGAAATCCATTGATGAGAGAGTTTCGAATTCCGTTGAGTACGGATGGCAGAAGCCCACTACTCCTGTGAGTAAGTGGCAAACTTCTAAAAAAGAAGCAGCAGGCTTCAATAGCAAAGCTATGATTGCCATCTTCAATGCTGTTTCTATGGAGGAATTTAAGAGGATCTCTAATGTTGAGGTTGCTCATACTGCTTGGAAAATCCTCCAAACTGTGCATGAAGGCACAAAGGCAGTTAAGATCAATAAACTGCAGCAATTAACTTCTAGATTTGAAAGCATTAGAATGTCTGATAATGAATCTTTTGATGAATTCTATGCTAAATTAAATGACATTGTTAATTCTGCTTTTAATTTGGGTGAAATCTATGATCAACCTAAAATTGTTAGGAAGATTCTTAGATCTTTAACTGAGGACTTTAGACCCAAATTGACTAGCATAACTAAGAGCAAGGATGTAGACTCCATCCCTGTTGATGAGCTTGTAGGATCTCTTCAATCCTATGAGTCTGACCTACCCAAAGTGAACAAATCCAAATCAATGGCTCTTAAGTCAGTTGATGATGTTGAAGGTAGTGGATTTGATGATGAGCTCTCTGCTATAGAGATTGCGTACCTTACCAAGAACTTTAAAAACTTTCTTAGGAATAATAACAGAAAGGCAAGAGGTACAAACACTGTTGAACCAAGAAACTTTAGGAAGAATGATCCGACTAAGGTTAATAATTTTGAAAAACCTAGAGAAAAAGTTGGGCAATCTTCAAACAATCCATTGGGTGCTCAGTGTTTTGGATGTCAAAGGTATGGTCATGTGAAATCTAAATGTCCTACATTCTTGAGGTCTAAGGGTAAAGCTATGGCTGTAACCCTTAGTGATAATGAGGTTTCTGATGATGAGTCCGGATGTGACGAGGATGGAAACTTCATTACTTTCACTGCTACTGCTGTAGTCAATGAAAGTATAACTGTTGAAAAGAACCCTTCTGAATGGGAAATCTCTGAGGATGCAGATCTTCAAGAGACCTACAATAAACTTTGCAAAATTGCTGCAAAGGATGCTATGAATGCTGAACTTGGCCTGAAGAAAATTGAATCTCTCGAGCTTGAAAAGAAGAATTTGCTTGTTAAACTGTTTGATGCTAATGATCTTTTGAACAATGTTAAATCTGAGAACTTGTTTTTGCTTGATAAAGTTAAAACTTTGGAACATGATTTATCTGTTGCTAGATCTGCTAGTTCTAAACTTGATCAAATGTTGAATGTTCAAAAGTATTCTTCTGATAAATCTGGTTTAGGATATGTTGAAAGCATCTTTGATTCTGCACCACATTCCACGAACTTTGTTCCTTCTTCTTCTTCTGAACCTTCTGTGAGTAAGGTTGTGAGTGAAACTATCAAACCCCTTGTGAGTGAGGTTGTCAAATCTGTAGAAGTTTCACCTCCTAAGAAGATTAGGGTTGATCTAGAAGAGTCTAAACCTAAGGATTCTACTCTTTCTAAGGACAAGATGCATGGTAAACCTGCTTGGGTTTGTCATTATTGTGGAAAGTCTTGACACATTCGTCCCAAATGTTACAAGCTTCAAGCTGCTAAGAGAGCAAACAAACCAAAGGTGCCTGTGCCTTAAGCACAAGATCCTATGGCACTTATTGGTGAATTGGTTAAAGCGTTGAACCTTATTCCAATTTTGGAGTTGGAAATCACTCGAATGTGAATAAGAACTCCAAGACTCATGTTGCATCTAAAAGGTCTTGGATGCAAAAGACTCGATCTAATTGAGTTTTTCTGACATGGTCCTTGTGCTTCATTGCCCATTCCTCTATGACTATTGTTCTTTGGTTTTTGTGTTTTTGTTTTTTTTCTAGGACTTGCATTGCATTACATTCATGCATTTCATTCTAGGATTTATTTGTTTTCTTTTTAATAATAATAATAAATAAATAAAAGAAGGAAAGCAAAAATGTGTTTGACATTATTTTTCTTGGTTTTTGAAAACAAGGTTGGTCAATTTATTTTCACAATAACATGTCTTATGTACCTTGTTTAGCTTTGATGAGCTTATTTATTGCACTTGACTAGTTGAAGCTTTGTAGTGTATGTTGTGTGGGAAAGATGTTTATGGTGTTTATCACTTTGTCTTGATCTTGAAGTCACATATTGTTTGACTATCGGACTTGATCCTTTTGAGAAAGGCATAAATAACCATCTCACCACTGTTCACTAGCCAATCATGAACACCTTAGTGCATATCATAAGATTTTGTGCTCGAAAAAGTGTAGCACATGCACAAAAAGAACATAAGGTGTAGCCTCGTTTTAATTACTTAATGCTTAAAATTGGTGTGTACTATTAGGCTTGATGCCAATTCACTTAATTAAAACTGGTGTGTATTATTAGGCTTGATGCCAATTCACATAATTAAGAGGTTAAATACAAGAAACTTACATGATTGCAAGCTTATGTTCTAGGAGATGTGGGAGTTATATGATGTAACTCTTTAGGTGATAGTCTCTTTTAAATTCTGTGTGATGAATTTTGCAAACTTTGTGATTGATTTCTATTTGCATGTCACCTCACATGTATCTCAAGTTTTTGCTAGTTTGCACACACTACACGAGTTACTCTTTGCTAAACACTGTACATGTAATTGTGTGTGTTTTTGGTTTGACCAACCAAGTTTAAAAATATCTTGAGAATTATGCAAAACATTATTTTTGGCTGAGAAATTAAAAGAAGAACTGGCTGAAACCTTCTTTGGAGAAACTGGGATTACAAATTTTTTTGAAAAAGCATTCCATTTCATTTAATACTCATGCATTGTGTTTCTGTGTTTTTAATGCTTTGAGGAGGTTTTTTTTTTTTTTTTTTTTTAAATTGGTTTGATTTTTCAAAACTGGAATTTTTCCCAAAACACCGTGATCCGCTGCCTATTTCGATCGATCCAGTCTATTTTTCGATTGATCGAAAATTTTAAAATTTCTTTTTTTAAAAAAAATTTCTGAGTGACTCGATCGATCGAAAGTAATTTTCGATCAATTGAAAGTCATGAATCAGCTTTTTCAAATAGTGTTCTTTGACTGATTCTCTTCACTTTTCAAAAGTTTTTTTTTCAAACTTTATTTTCTCTCTCCGAGTTGGCACGGATCTACAGCGATTTTTTGTCGTTTTCCTCCAAAATTTTTGCAAGATTTCTCTTTCCTCTAGCCGGTAAGTCTCTTTTGCCCCTCATTTTTGGTTTTAATTGCATTTTTCATGCATTTTCTCTCTAATTTTCAGACCTCTCTAAATTGGGATTTTTGATGATTCATGCCCAATTTTATGCAATTGATCAATGGGTTTTTATGGGGACATGTTATAAACTTGATTGTGATTGATTAATTTGATCAATTTTGAGTTTTGTGAGAAATTGAAATTTCTAGGGTTTATGTTTGGTTCCGAATTGGGGATTTTGTTCAATTAGGTTGAAATTGATGAAATTGGCTTGTTGATTGGATGTAATTAGGCATTATAATCTATGTGTTCTGTTTTGTAATGCTTAATTCATCCATTTGCTTCAAAAATTTTCAAGTGGTTTTAAAATTTTTTGGGGTTTTTGTTAGAAACTCTTTGTTCAAGCCATTTTTGTTCAATTGAACTTAATTTTGAACTTTGGTTACTGCATTAGTACATGCATCATGCCATTTTAACTGTTCATGTATCATATAGATTTTTGCTCTATATTTTTTTTGTACTAATTTGTAGTCTGCCCTTGGTTTTTTTTTATTTTTTTCTCTCTTTCTTGTGTCTCTGTCCTTTCCTTAGCATCATGCCTAGGAAGACTAGAGCTCGTAGGTCCATCCCCTCACCTACTCCTTCCCCCCCCCCCCCCATCTTTTGACCGAGTGAAATTTCCTAGTGAGAAAAACCAGGAAATTTAAGAGAAGCTGAACCTTACGCGTAAGATCTGGTCTGAGCGGTCTGTTATTCTAGATGAGTTAGATCCTGCCATTAGGGCAAACATAGAGCGTCGGGGCTGGTTACCCTTGGTGGATATTTCTGATCCTCCTCCACCTGCTACCTTGATCCGATAGTTCTTTTCGAACATCTCGATCCGCGTTTATGATTCCAACACTTTAGTAAAGAGTTGGATACAAGGCGTAGAGTACACCATTACTCCTACAGTAGTGGCTGATGCCCTATGGGTACCTTTGGTACAGCACCCTGTCTATCCCTATGATGAGTCTCCAGTTTTGAGTGATGTCATGTCTTACATCACTGGGTCATCTATCCAGTGGGGTTCTGATCCTAGGATCACCACTGCTGAGCTTTCTAAGCTACACTATCTTATTTTTAGGATAGCGTGTCATTGCTTTTGGCCAATTTCTCATCTGCACACCATTCCTCTCAAGAGGTGTGTATTTCTGTACGCTCTTGTTACTGATGCTCCTATCAGTTTTACCCACTTGTTCCTTCGTTCTTTGAACGAAGTGTATAGGAGTTCATCTTCTACTCATGCACTGGTTCATCCTATTTTCATCCAAAGGATTCTTCTTTATTTAGGTCTCGAGGATTTCCCTTCCTCGGAGCCTGTGCATGTCATTGGTCCCATAGGTGTGTCTTTTCTTAGACAGAGGGCTGCTCATCTTCGAGCTGGCTCTAAACACCCTAGGTCTGAGCCTTCTAGGTCCGCACCTCCTCCCTCTTCTTCTACAGGTCCTACTAGTGAGGATTTTCCTAATCCTAATGCTGCTGCTGCTGTTCCTCCACCTCCATCGGATGACTTTGATATCCGTCGTACTTTGGAGACTATCATGACCGTTCAGGCGGCTCATGGTCAGCTTTTGGTGGACATTTTTGACGAGATCCGAGCTTTACGAGCTGATCTGGCGCATCTTCGATCACCATCACCACCTCCTTTTGATGATGGATTGTGATTGCCCTTTGGCATTCCGTCACAAAAAGGGAGAGTAGAGTTTGTAGAGGTGTTTTTGTAGTGAGGGAGATTTTTTTTTTGTTTTGTGGAGTAGATTGTATTTAGGCACTTCACCTTATATATCATTTTTTTTGGGATATTCATGTTAGGGGGAGTAACTTTGATTGATATACATGATTTTTTTTTTTTTGGTGATTCTTGTTTCTTTGGATTCACTGTTTATTGATTTATATTCTATGAGTTATTCATTGATATATGTCTTTATTATGTGTTGTGTGAATCATACAAGAATGTTATACCTGTTTATATACTATTTTTCTGTCACACATGCGTTTATGCGTTTATTGAGTATTTAAGGAATATACAGGTTGATTCAATTGAGCTGCTGTCTACACTTGCAACTGATGGATAGTAGTTAGGATTGAATTTTAGTCTTTATGAGCATTATTTTGTAAAGGGCTGTTTAATTGTAAACTTTGAGCTTATTGTGTGTGTTTTGTCACGGATTGCCAAAGGGGAAGTTTGTTAGGTTCTAAAGATTTAGGAATTTATGTATTTAGAACTCTAATTTGTATTGTTGACAAACCATGATCAAAACAGTTTATTTAGTCTTGTTTAGGCTTGCTCAAAGTTGGGTCTTTCATGTAAAGTTGGAATCGAGTGGCTGCAGATGCATTGGTGCATTTCGGCCTGGCTCGATCGATCGAAGGAAAGGCTCGATCGATCGAATCTCGGGCAGAATGTTTTTCTACAGAATATTCCAGCTCAGCCCTAACTCATTAAACGTTTTGGGTTTTCTGTTTTTACCCTAGGTATATAAAGAAAAACCCTAGCCACGTTTTTAGAGTTGCTCTAGTTGTATTGTTGCTCATACTTTTTTGTTTTGTGTAAATCTCTTGTGAGATCTAGAAGAGCTTTCCTTTATACAAAGCTTAGGGTTTTCAAGGTAGAGATTACTTCAACATCTTGATGATCAACTTGGTTGCTACCATTGAAGCTTAAAGAATATCAAGCATGGGTGCTTGTAGCCGATTGGAGAATCCAAGAAAGAAGGAGTCTGTGGATTCGGAGCTTGCACGTGGTCGTGTCAGTAAGTTCTACTGGTGAGTAGCATTAGGAAGTCAAGCGGGGAGCTTGTAGTCCTTCTGTATGAACTTCGATTCTTTCGCATAGTGGATTCAGGTTTACCTTGAGGATAGCTAGGTCAAATCCTCCCCAGGTTTTTACCTTGTGGTTTCCTAGGTGATCATATCATTGTGTTATTTATTATTCTGCTGCTTTATTATTTTGATATGATTGTATGTTTGTGATAACCTAGAATTGCTTAAATTGACTAAGTTAATCACTTGGCTAATTAACTAGGTTAATCTGATTGTTTTAAGGGGTCTAAAACCGTTCAGTTGCCATTGAGGAGCGTGACCATGCAAGGAGGATTGCAACCTTGAGTACTAACATGTTGAGTGAAGTGGTAGCCCATGTTATGGGAGATGATGAAGTTCATGATTCAACACAACAAGGAAGCGCAAAATGAAGGCGAAACTATGGCTCCTGAGATTGGCTGTAGAAGTTGTTGAATAGCTTGTTGGTTTCTCTAAGCACAAAGTTTATTTTGGAATCTGTATTGACTTGTAATTGCTTGTACTCATTGTTAAGATTGGCTAGATTGTTTTGGTAATTGTGCTTGGCTTTGGATAGCCTATAAGTACTTTGTCTATATCTTTGTGCCTAGAGAAAATAAAATACACTTGTTCTGAAGAAGTTGCGAAAATAATAGGCAATTTGACAAGTCATAACGCTTATGTAATATACCTCCTGCCTATTATGATTTTGCAGCATGAAATGAAGCCATCTTGGAACAGAAAATCCAGAAATGAGCACCACCTAGCAACGAAACACAAAAAGGCATTTGCCAAACTCTTTCATTACCTAATATCCTCTCATGTTGCATGTGACCTAGTAACATATAGAAATGTATGTTTGCATTGAATTTAATGATATTTGTCATTTTACATTTATCATAGTGCCTTAGTAGAAGCTGTTCAAACATCTGTGTATAGAACCTAATGTATGCACATAATACTCATTCAACCACTAGCTGTCACACGTATTTGCAATATATTGTCTTGTAGTGACACTAACTGACTAATGAAACCAACTCACACCTGGAAATGTTGTATATCTCTTCAAGGGAGATTGGTACATGTATTCAACTCGAAAATATTCCACTTATTTAATGGTCTGTTTGGAAGTTTAGAGAGGGAGGAGAGTAGAGGGGAGTAGAGGGGAGGAGAGTAATGGGGAGCAGAGTAGAGGGGAATGGTTCCCCTCCACCTTGTTTGGATGTTTTTAAAATTAGTAAGGGAGAAGGGAGTAATTAGCCCTTCCCCTTGTTTGGATGTTTTAAAAATTAGAATGGAGAGGAGAGGAAATGATTAAAATAAACAAATTCACCCCTATTTGAAAATGGACTTGCAACATTGGTCTATGATTAATCTGTTAGATTAAATAATTATGACTATAGCATGAAATTTTTTTTTTTTTTTTTGATAATTTTTTTTTATGTGAATTAAATAATCAACATTAGTTTATGATTAAATATTTTTTCTACTTTTTTATTATAATAAAAAAAACCATCCTTAATTGATAATAATTAAAATAAGGAAAAAAAAAAGGTTTGGTTTGTTTGTTTATTGAAAAAACCAACAACATATTGAATTTTGAGTGTTTCTTTCATTTATTATTATTTGTTTTAATTTTTTTTTTCCCCTTAATGAGTGAATTTAATTGACAACGTACTTTCTTTTTAAGTCTCAACATCTCTTTGACTCTGTGTGTTGTAACTTGTAACTTTCTTCAAAGTTTGAACCCCCTGGAGCTAGTGCAGGAGCTCTTGGTCATAGCCTCTCACACTCTCATCCTCTCACACAGTTATTCATATTTCACCTAAGAAAAAAAAAAAAAAAAAAAAAAGAAGATTGGAGGACAAAATCATGTTATCGAATTTGTCTCTCATTAACAAGGAGGCTTTTTAGCTTCTAGTTTTGTCCATTAATCTAAGGCTAATGCTAATGGCCTTGTGAAACCAAGCTGAGGCTTGGCCCAAGTCTCTCACAAATCAGCATAAACAGAAAGTTGATTCCATGAAAAGCATATATGCCTGTGAGTAAAATCCAAGCGAACGAACACAAAGAAGTAGTAGTTAGAACTTTTAACCCATTTACAATTGGCATTCCAAGAGAATTTGAATTACAATAATAACAAAACTAGCACCATAGGTTCTTACATAAATAATTTTCTTTTACATTTTCCAAAACACATAAATTTCCCTGCACACCTGGTAGAATTCCTCTGATAAATAATGCAATTGTGTGATACACCTTTGAAGAAAAATCCTTTTGAAACTGTGCTTAATTCAAGCATTGGTACACCAACTTCCTATATTCACAAAGACGCAACTCTTGGGCTCCCTATAGGCTAATCAGTGTAAACAAAAATTTTCTTCTAGGTTGTTCAGTAGAAAACTAGCAGTAGCTTTACATGCCAAGTTAGCAAACTATACCACCATCATCAATCATGATCAAATTGAATGTCCATCGGCTAAAGTCTTCCACATCCTTTCATCCAAGGCATACATTTGGATCATCTTCATCAGAGTCAAACTCAACCTGCAAGCAATAATATGCATAAATCACTACATTTGACATCATGAAAAATAATATCATTAAAAAAAAGAATTAATTAATTGCTTTAATCAAAATAGTATAATCCAAAATAAAATTATTTGGTAACTTCAGAATCTCAATACACCCTGTCAAATTTAGTATAGAAAGCAGTATCAAGAACGATGCCCAAAAAAATAAATAAATAAATAAAAATTGCCTCACATTTTCATCTCTGAACCACTTCCCCAGACAATCACGTTTCCAACCTGTAGCTGTAAACTTGAGCTCCCTCTCTCGGCGCTCTAGGAAATCCAAATGCATTTGCACAACCACCTTGTCAGTGGCTTGAATCGCAGGACAAGAACTATTTTGACTCAGATTAGAATTCCCATCAGTAAGGCAATCCAGAATTAATTGTAAATAACAGTTCGCATTGCTGGATTTCTGCTGAGGAGTTTTGTTGTTAAGTATCTCCGAAGCCACATTTTGTGTCTGTTCAATCAATGGTTTCCCAATTGAGTAAGTTTTACTTGTCTCCTTTGAGGCCTCCTTCAAAGTATTAACCAATAGGCAACAAGGCAAACTACATAAGCAATTGCCATTCGATGTCTCCATTCTCAATCCCATAATCCACGTCTCCATTCCCAGATTTGCAATACACGTGTCCTTTTATTCTCTTGTCTATCCATCTAACAAAATTATCCCATGACAACAAAGCTATTACAATCCATGATATGCATAAATACACTAAGCTATTACAATTCAATGTGTTTTGTGTAATCTATTATATAAGAATATAAAACTTAGAAAGTATTTGGCTTGCTAGTGAAATGCCACTTCATGGTTATAGTAATAACTAAAACTAAAATCAAATAAAAGAAACAACTTCATAGCTAGCATCAACAACTTTACAAGACAAATAAAAGTATCACCATAATATAACTTAATGAACATCATTGCTGCAGTAGAAACTGCGATTAATATACTAACCCTTCCCAGCTACTGACATTAATTAAAGCCAAAAAGCGAATGACATAATAAGCACAATGTGGTGGTAAAAGTCCGTATGATTTGAGCATTTGAGGGTATCTCTCATGCGTTTTTTGTGGGAGGGGGGTAGGGGTGGGTTTGAAACTGCCAAATGGCTTAGACAGGCACTGAAAAATCAAGTTGAAACAACCCTACAAATGTTCCAAAGTTTAATGGGTCCCTAAACCACTTATTAATATGTAAATATGACACTAATTAAACTTTAGCTCTTTGCAATATCACCACATTATTTGATCTTTCAAGAAAAGATAAAAAGTTATCAAAACAAATAAAATGTCCTGTCACTTCAAAATTAAGAATTTATCAAACCATTCTGGATAATTTATAGCATGGCTTGAAAAATTGTTATTGTGACAGTTTATGAATTTTTCACTATTAACTTCTCTATTATTTGGAGGCACCAAAATGCTCTTCAAAGAACAAGACAAAGTAACCAAACTTAATTACAAGTATACCTTTTAAAACCTCAATAATAAGTACCATAATCTTTAAGCAATATCATAGAGGAATTCTTTAGCTTGAGGGCTAGAATTACGTAAAACTAATCAATTTTAGTATAAAGCTTGACCATCCACATCCATAGGAAAATAGTACAAGGGAAGAATGCATAACTCAATCGCCTACAGTTAATCCTTTCATTTCTCAATCCTGGACTAGAACTCTTGACTTCAATTTCCACTACAAGTTCATAAAATCAGTTCTGCCTACACTAAACTTGGCCTAATTTTAACTTTGGAATAATCCCAAGTCTGACCAAAGAGTATACGGCCAGCAACAATTAAAGCTACAAAAAAAAAAAAAAAAAAAAAAAAAAAAAAAAAAAAAAAAGACAATGGAAACTAGCCGAGCAATAAACAAGCCAAGCCCAGTTGAACTCTGCCCAAACTTGATAAACTAAACCACTTCAGGCTTACACTTGGCTCACGAGATCATTGAAAGCCAGGTTTTACACAACAAAGCTTGTCTTGTGACAAAGGTAAGCACAGCATATGAAACAGCCAAATACAAGTGAAAGTACTCAAGAGTCCCCAATTTCGAAAAATAATTGAATGGAACCAGATACAGAGTATTGGCAGTTACCTTAATGCCCTTACAGCAGTGACCCAACTACCTTCACTTGTTGGAATGAGACTGAGACAAACATGATTAGCAGCACCCTGCATGCAGAAAATCAAAAGGAATCAATCAGAACGGTCCATCTTCTTGTAAATTAATGCATGTTTTCATGATAAACTTTTCCTTTTGGACCAGTGTAAAATATCAGCCACTTCAACACAAAATATAAACAACCCAGAAAATCTTTAATAGGATTCAAAGCCTCTAAGCTACTTAAACCATCTGTTTCAATTGGTTTGCTTAAGCTGATTTCAAATCAAATATTTTCAAAAAAATGATATAAATATATAATAATATCCAAATAGGAAAAAATCATCAGATTCAAGCTAAATATATAACAGTAACTGTGTTATCATGGAAATTATATTGGTAAATCAATGTAAAGAACTCCAATTTATCTCACATACTTTGCTCCAGGTTGTCATACTTCTTAATCACGCCTCTTAGGTCAAATAGGTGCATATTAGTTGTGCTAATTGTAGTGGTTAGTTTAAATTTCTTCAGCAAACCATCTAGTGATTGTGACCCTAATCAAGTTCTCAGGGGTCAAGAAGACATCAAATTCTACTATTACGCCATCACAATTCACATCAAAGTCCTGTAGCCATCATTGTTTTTCATGAGAAACTAGGTACAACCACAAACATTGTGGTGGATAACATAATTCTCAAGGACTTGAGCAACTTTACCTCAATGAAGGGATCTTTGCATTCTTTATTACTAGAAGAAATAGATTCCAGGAATTCCTTGTAATCTTGTCTCCATCTACGGATTGGTAGCTCGTCCTATCTTCTATCTTCTTCTTAGTAACTGCCAGCTCAATGGCCTCCCCATCTTGTTTAGCTTCCCAAATAAAATCTTTACTGTGTTTCTCAAGATTGCAAAAAGCACTCTCTTCCTTACTTTGCTGTGCTTGTTCCCAACCCCTAAAAAGACAAACAAATCAATATGCAAAAGACAGAAAACAGATAATAAAATTAAAGGTTCTGTAATTGGTTCACATGTAACGAGTTTAACAATGCTAATATTTGAACTAGTTAACTGAAAATACCAACCTTCACAATAGGAGTGATAAACTCAATTATGAAAGATGAAACTTTTAACATGATCAATATACGAATGAATAAAATTGATCAATAGCCCTTTAATGTGGGAACTATCATGATCCTGTACAAAAAATTAGAGTTAAAATTTTATATTTGTTGAAGGCTGTCAGTGTGCCTTGTAGAGAGAATTGTAAGCATAAAACAAGAACAAAACAATAAGAGAAACTTAAGGCGCACCTGATCAGTCATACTGTGTATAAAATGACCATCTCTCAAAGATTTTACATGGTTGTATTCTTTATGCTGCTGAAGTCCAAGAATCTGCTTTATGTACCCAATTTCTTTATAGAAAGTGAGCTGTTTAGCAGTGGCCTCTCAGTTGAACTTTTCCTATGCTTATGCTTGTTGCTATATTTATCATTGGTTGTTTATTTTTAATGCACCCTTCTCCACTTTTAGAAAAAGTTCACAACACCAACTACTCACGGGCTCATAATATGCAGAGAGAATATAGTTCCTCATCATTATAGGGGCTTCACATGCCATTCATGGAGTGTTAGCTATAACTATTGATGCCCTCCTAAAAGTGTCTATCACTTCTCTAACACTTGCCCTCATGGATCCAATAATTCTCCTTGTTCTTGCATCTCTCTTCACTCATCCACTTTCTCTAATATTCCAATTTAGTAATATCCCCTCTCGGATTGCTGTAGGGGGCGTTGTTTATTGTGATATCTATTCTAGCAACACTTTCTCAAGACACAGCTACTTCTTGCCAGGGAATTAGCCCCTAATCCACATCTAGTCTATAGTTTCATTCAATCTTTCAAAAATAAAAAATAAATAAACGTACAGAAGATTGTTGTTCCCACAAACATGTTAGAAATTAATCCTAGAGAGTAATTTATAGGTTTAGTGGATTAGTGAGTCACCAAAAAAAGGAAAAAAAAAAGGGTCAAATCAATATGAAATAATGGGTCTCAAAAAAGGACTTTAACATGGTTAATTGTAATTCTGAATTAAAACTAAATCAATGAGTAATTGTCAACTTTTATTACTTTAACCCGATCCAAATGAGACCTCTTCTTCCAAGTTATTAAGTGTGGGGTTTTATTGATCAGGTGCGAATGTTCAAATACAATGCAAATTCAAAGCGAACTCACCCAAAACCACAGAACAGATCACATTCTCAGTCAACAGAACAACAAATAAGCATTGAGTATGTAACCTGGGTCTTTCAACTTAGTAGTAACAACATTGTGCAAAGTAAGCTTAATAAGGAGCTCATTTGTAGCCTGGAACATGCCAGTTTTAAAGACAACATCAAATGTGATTACAGTCAAGTCTAAGCAAGACAATCCTTGTATATACAACTTGAATGCACTGAGTTATAGGCCATCGAAGAAGAATGCTACTCTATGTGGAAATCAGTAGGAATTTTCAAGATTAGTGAATGCCTAAAACTGCTTTCTTCCTTACTTCCCACCATATGGATTCCCTCTCCCTCAATTTATATTCCCTCCATTACCCTTTCCTCCTCTACCACCTTTTTCATCGCTACCCTTTCCTCCACTACCACCTTTTCCATCTTTGCCCTTCCCATTCCCAAGACTCCGTCCTTTTCCTCCAACTCCCTCTCGTTTGTTTCCCACCACCTCCACTTGCATTTAATATAAGAGACCCAAGAACTTGGATACCTTATTTTTTATTAACTTTCTCCTCCTCCACCACCAACATCTAATCTAATCTTGGAGACCCAAAAAGTCTTGGAGACCCAAAAACTTGGATACCATATATCCCTCCATCCCCTCCATCCCCTTCTAACGACCATCAAAATCAAAATCCATAGCAATTGCTTTATCTTATTTGTTCTTCAATTGTTCCAAAAATATGATTAGTGCTCAAAGGTTACAAAACCTTCTATGTTAATGTTGGAAGACAGATGCATATAGAAACTACGATATAATTTGCCTAACTACATTGCAGCTATAGAAAAGGATTTCCAAAATATTCCAAAATTTTTGTATGATTCTAAAAAACAAGAAGAAGAAGGAACCACATATATGTACAAATTCTCGATTAAATTTGTGATTCCCTCACCCTAGCAAAAATACAAACATGAAGAATTTATGAAAAGAATGTCAAAGAGACATAAAGATCACCTAATTCCTAAGTGCAAGTTTTGTCCCAAAAGTTTGAGTTGATAAATTAGTAAAACCCATCTCATCTCACTAATTAATATTTAAATTGAAGAGCATCACTGAGTAGTCTTATTTAATGGCTTCTTATATTGGGTAGAGGGGTGTTGCTTGTATGATATCAGCAATTGATTGGGCTAAACAATTCAAAGAATAGAGAAAATTATAGTTCCACAATGAGTAGAGAAAATTTGTAAAGCAAGACCCTAACCCTTTGTCCAACAATTATAAACTCTAGTTCCAATGACACAACATCAATTCTTAACCCACCACAACACCTAGTACAAATTCTGCCACCCCTATAAATAGACCTCATCCTATTCTGAATTGGTCCTTAAAACCCTTGTGAACACCTACTGAAAACCATCTTCAACATAGCAGAACAAGTTTGAATTGGTGTTCGTTGTTGTTAATTCCTAACAAAGTAAGAAAGAAACATAAGCCAAACCAGTGTTGGTTGGAATTTTACCCCCATATGCTCCACATCATGCCAAGCTTCAGTGATCTTTTCGTTTCCTCACAGCTGCCTTGGCAGGTCTCGTCTTACCTGAAATTGAAAGCAGAGCACATTACTTGAATGCACACATTCCCTAACAGCCAAAATAGAGTTTAAACAGAGGGATAAACCATGTTTTGTACTGTGTACGTGTATGTGTCTTATTATTAATATTTTTAACCGAGTTTAATTATTGTTTTGGAATAAAAGTACTTTTTACAGAGTAAAATTTCTGACTAAATAACCATATACACAACCGTAGTCATTCACAATTAATTCACAGTTATTGGCAATATTATATGCAACTACGACAATTGGCATATCTATTTGAACTATTAGGTCGACGTTGATGCAACATTTGTTGGGATGGAAGTCTACATGAAGACAATATCCAACTGCGCTATATGTACATGTACATTGGGTCATCTTCCCTTTCACATTAAATGCATTCACTGGTTGTGCTTCTCATCTTATTGTTTGATTAAATAACTTTGGAAGAAGTTAGCAGGGGAATGCATGGTATTTACCGTCACCGGTCCCGCAACCAGGGGGATGTATGTCAGTGCGGAGTGATCTTCACAACCCATGGACCGGATCAATATTTTCACTCTATATTTGTTCAATCTGTGCAGCCGGTTCGTCGGGGTTAGGAAGTGAAGGTTCCTGGGTGGGCTCAGCCTGAACTACAGGTGGGGTCGGACGACCAGGTGTGGGTACAAATATACAGCCACCCTCATGGGCAGAGCCGCTAAACAATGGGGGAGACAGCAGAGTGGGTAATGGGGATCGAGGGCGAGCCTGAGCATGGGATGTGTGTTCTGTACTATCGTCATGGCCAATGGGATGGGATGCCTGGGCAGTGGCGTCAGATGTGCATCGCGATGACCCGGTACCATCCATGTACGTGTCCCAATCGGCCTCCAACGCCTTATCATCTGTACAAAGACAATTGTATTTATTAAGATGACAACGAGGAATTGAGTCACTAAATAAACAAGATAAGTGAGAATCGTTTCAGTTTTGGTAATAGAGTGGAGTTTGAGCCATTGAAATTTGTGAAATCAGAAGAATGGGATATCGTGTGTGGCTGTGATGAAAATATACTTCGCTACTGTAATACATCCTCTAAATAAATTACAACTTAAAGTACTAGAATTGGAAGTCAATAAGAATTGGAGGTGTTAGAGTTGGAAGTTACCCAAGTCATCCTCATCATCAGCAATGCCTCCACGACCTCCACGGCCTCCACTACGTCCACGCCCTCTAGACCCACCACCTCGCCTGCCACGGCTTGTGGCCTGTGTGCTTGCCTCACTCGCCATGGCACGCACATTATCCAATGCCACTCGGTTCAACTCCCCAACAAGATCCAGCGTCTTCGTCAGCTGGTTGTAAATTTCAGAACCTGGTTGGCATTGCAATAGCATTTCCACATTAGACTCAACCTACGGAAGAAAGGAGTTGCATTAAAAATTTTCTAGTGCCTTTAAACATTGAGAAAGTATAAAGATTTCAGGTCAAATCGTATGATATTTGAGTATATATCTTGGCAGGTAATTCAGGTCTGATTTGGAAACAGATTATGCATGATGAGCTTATTCATATATATATGAACATTGAAATGGCATACCTGGTGGCAACAAATGCATATCTAGTGGCAAGAAATGAAATGTAAAAACCTAATGAATGTCAAAATATTGAATCAATGGCGCCACAAAACTTAATATTCATAATGCTCTTTGCAACACACGTATAATATCAATCCATAAAAGAAGCATTGAATGGTTGCCTTACCAGGATTTCCCAATACGCCGACTCTCGCGTAATGTACCGTCTGGTCGACCTTTGGTACTCGGCCATGTAAGCAGCAAGGTACGTCGTGTCCCCATCCAAAGTGGGTGCGTTGGTAACATGTTCCCCTCTATGGGCCCATCGGTCAATGTAGATAGCATGTTCTTGCACCCAATCCCTCTCTAGTTTACCTTGGAGGGAGATTCTGTGGAGTTCAACTGAGGTATCCACCAGACCCGGTGGCGCTTGCTTCATCCCAAACTGACGAAAGACACATTCGAGATGATGATCCTCTACTATCCAAAAATAGATCAACGACATTGTGGCCCTCCATACATGTCGGCCAGCAGTGCAATATGGGGGCAGTGAGTCTAGGACATCCCTATACGGCTCCCAAACAACCTGAATAAATGTTCAACAAAAAAACAAATAAAATACGTACTTATTTGTGGCAATCCTCAATTTGAGCAAAAATGTAAAAGACCATTGAAGAATCACTTCACTAAAAATCCTAAGTCATTATTGACCCTCTTATTGGATTTTACATGGTAAGATGCACCTGAATACTACTGGTTGCACTAGCTGAAACCGAGGGAGAAATTTGAAGGGTTCACAACTAAATATGTGTGGAATAAAAACCACAAACATCAATTCAAAAGAAGGCCAATCAAGGTACTTTATATTGACCACCCACAGTTGTGAAATGATCGTAACTAATTCCTTGTATATATATGGTCTACTTGACCAACATTACATTATTAACTATACACATGCAGTAGTTGACAGAAACAATAAAACTAGGGAGAATTATATTGTTGTGACATGAAGCGGTAGAATACCTGGTGTGCCCGTATGCTCGACAATGACGCACGATACGCAGCTATTACATGTGTGGCATGCTCTGTCGTGCTCTTCGGCCCCTTCCATCTAGTAAACATACAATTGTGTTAAATGGTCATTAGTTAATATCAAACAACCATGTTGCCATAAGAGTAAAATGCTTACCAAAAATGAAGCCAGTAATTAGCTTTTACTTTTTCATTGGAAAATACTTATTACAAATAAGTAAGGAAATATGGTTTGTTTTTTTTTCCTCCATACAACAGTCATGAAGCACAAAAACGATTTTCAATTTCAGTTTGCATTTTAAATTTTTAACAGCTTACTCTTGGATAGCCAGCAGTAGCAGAAAGGATACTTCAGAAAGCATCAAATTTGAAGAAATCTATTTATCAAGCAACAAATTAATAGACGGATTAAGAAATCCACAACAAGCAAATCAAAGACACTCTCCTAAGATTCTACCAGCAACATTCTTCCCTTTGTTTTTTTTGTTAGTTAGAACCAAAAAACCATTTTTCTCAGTAAAAGTTCACTATTGTATTTCTCTCTAACAAAGCCCTCTTCTCTCTCTTGCAGATCTGTTCTTACTAATCAAAAGTCCCTCAGGTTCTCTCTAAGACTCTATCTCTGTCTATAGATGTGTGTGTGTGTGTGTAAATGAAATGAAAGTTTTGATCTTTTTGGGTTTTCTGTGTATATGTGTATGAAAGAATTTCTGGGTTATGGTTGTTGTGGCACTGTTTATTCAATTTAGTTGGGTAAAAGTAGTGGTGGGTTGGTTAATTTTTGTGGGTTTTGCATGAAATGTATGAAGGGATTAGTTTGCTTTTTGTTTGACTTTATTTGCATTTGTGAGTAGTTGATGTAAAATCTTGGCAAATAGAGCATGGGAAAGTGCGTGTGATATTGCATTTAGGAGTGATAACAGTGGCAATGAGTTTGCTGTGGATGAAATTAGAGACGTTGTGATGCAAAAGACTTGAACTTTGGAGCTATATGAGGATTAGCAAAACAATCATACCAATGAACTTATTTGTAAATATATGTGTGATTCAGAATTGAAGATGGCCATGGCGATGGGCTCCCCTTCCTTATAGGAAATTCTAAACCACCCAAATAGTGTAGTGTGTGTATTGACTTTTGAGGAGAGAGAATCAGAAATGGCAAGGTCTTTTTGGTTTTTGGGTTCAAAGTTTCATTCAAACATGGCTTCAAGGGCTGCCTCATACCTCAGGATCCCTGTGTTCAGAAAGGCTTTGCTTCTGGTATGTATCAGACTTTGCTTTGATGGGTTGTTCTTTTTTTGCCTTTTAGATGTATATATTAATCAAAAAGATTGAGATGTGGATTTGGATCTCTCATTTATATGTTGGTTGGTTGAAATGGTTGATCTATGATTCTTTGATAAGAATATTGGTTTTTGGAAATGGGGTTTGTTGTTTTTGTCATTGGTATCATATTTATTTTCTAGGTTTTGGTTTTTGTTACTACTGAGATCAATGGGTTCTTGATTTTTGGAAATGGGGTTTGTTTGTTTTTGTCATTGGCATCATATATACCAAGTTTTGTATATTTATTTTTTATTTTATTATTATTAAATTACTGCTGAGATCAATCAATTATTGAATCTTGGCATTCCTTTATCAATATATAATCTGGGTGTGTGTGTGTGTGTGAAAGCTATACTTTTTATAGTGTGGTCAGTTTCTTGTTGTGCTGGAATTCTAATTAATGTTAGGCCAATTATCACCATAGATTGTCTAAACTCTTAAGAACCAGTGGGTTCTTATCATTGTGATATTCTTATTATTGTTATTGTTAGATCATCTATATAAAGGTCAGTTGAAATTTTCTGTACAGGTTGTTATACAAGAAAACCAAAAAGCTGTAATTTTTCTCAGTATCATCTTTACCCCCATTTCAAATCTTTCACAGATTCCTCTGTTTCTCTAATTCTAAATGGTCCTCACCAGGGCATAAGTGGCACTTGCAGCAATTTTTTCCTTTATTGTCTACGTTCAGCTATTTTTCAACTATTTATTTATTTATTTCCTGCACTTGGAAAAAAGTAGGTGCCATATTTCTTTTGGCCCAACGAACTCTAACCCAAATGACACCTCCTTCCCTTGTAAGATCATGGTGGAGGGTAAGTTTGTGGGTTTAAGACCCGCTTAGTGTGTGTGTTAGTAACTAGTCAATAAAAGTAGAAGGTGAATTATGCTCAGGTTGCACAGTGTGCTTACAATATGGTTCATCTCACTTCATCATTTGCACACACAAGTGTTTGGATAAAGTTATTGGCATTAGCCTTAGTGGGAACCATTGCAAATTAAGGGAAAAAAGCATATTGTATATCTATTTGGTTACTTGGTTACGGTCAGAATGTAAATGGGTGATCAGAGAATAAATGGGTGATTTGGAAGATTTTAATACGACCTTTAAAGCACTCCGATAGGTATGGGTGATTCTTTTTGTATCTACTGATTATGTGCCAATTTTTATATGAGAGAGAGAGAGAGAGAGAGAATGAATAGATACCAATATTTTCTCTTCAACTTCCACATCTTAGTACTAGTATTAAATTTGTATATAAAAGAAAGTACTAGTATTATATTAAAAATTATAATATATGTTTCACAAAATGGATTTATTATTAAAGTCAACTATAGAGACATGCACGGTGAATGACAAATGCCATGACAATTGAATCAAACTAATCAAATAACATACCGACAGGCGAGGGGACCTACATCCATTGGCGGTTGTGGTGGCCTCGTAACAGGGCATATCAATGGGAACCTTGAATACGTCCACAGCTGCACCAACATCAGTGCACCTCCAATCTGCATCGCCGTCGTCTCCGATGCCTTGCATAGGTGCCTGTACAACCAGGCTAGTGCTCCACTACCCCAACTGTACCTCTTTGCGTTGCTGATCGGGTTCAGGAATAGTAGAGGCCTCACCGACACCCGATCTGCCGACTTGTCCATAAATAGAATGGACCCCAACAACACAAGTATGTGATAGTGTACGTGTTGCTGCACTACCTCGTCAGTAGCATCCACAGCGGGGGGACCTCTAAACTGTTCCTTCAGCCAGCTGACTCTTATCCTCGCCCTAGCAAGGATAGACTTGTTTTCATGGGGATGCGGTACTGGGTCTGGAGGACGACGACCCAGTAAATCACGACACAACGCAGGCCAATTCCCCTTGGCACTCCCAGTCATGGGCAACCCATCAACAGGTACCCCTAGCATCACCTCAGTGTCTTGTAAGGTGATACCCATCTCTCCATGCGGTAAATGGAAGGTATGCGTCTCTGGATGCCAACACTCGACCAGTGTTGTGATCAATGCGTGATCAACTTCCATGTTTGGAACCTTCAATAACCCTTCAAAACCTACCTCAGCTATGTAATGGGCAATCCGTGGGCCTAGCCCATGCTAGGGTGACTCCTAAGATCGGCGTCTACACTTTAGCACGCCTGGCACTACCTACACACGAAAGAGCGTTGTCTTAGGATAGTGCACATGAAATAACTATAAGAATGGTACATAATAACAATATGCAAGAAACAGTATGCTAACTGGTTAGTTATGATCAATTTTACAATATGTTAATTACAATGTTAACTGGTTATTCACTCTACCTCAATAGCAGATAGGATCAATTCAAGATCAATGACATTGTTTAAAATTAGCAATAAGGTGATGGGCATTATGTTTTGAAATGAATAAACACAGTGCTTCAGTATGTCAAATGGAGTATAATAAGAATTGAATTCAAAAGTCGGTTGTCTTATGTGTAGCCACATGGGGTTTGTGTGCGCACCTTTGGGAAAATAAAGGTAGCGAATTTTAATTGATTACTATAACTTTTAAATGAGATCGAATATACCTTTTCATTGTTTAATATTTTTTGTAGTGTTAGTAGTTTCAATTTATCTGGAAATAAGACTAGATCCTGTTGATGAAAGAGTGTTTTAAAATTCACGCTTATTTATGCTTCATACCATTTTCTCTTTTGATTAAATAAACTGCCTAAACCAAAACAGAAATGATACCATTTTGAACATCTATTTACAAATAATCAAAGAACCCTACAAAAAGAAAATGAAACGATTTCGACACGTCCGAAGTTCTTTACAAGTACATACCTGACCAACAGGTGTCTCCCACAGTGCCGTGGATCGATGCACCAGTTGCCGCGTCAACTGTGCACCATTTGCGGGTCCAGGTTCCACACTTTGCAGTTGCTACATATCTGACACGCATGCAATCATGTTAATATACCGTTGACCATAAGCAGACATTAACAAAGTTCGCTGGACTTGCAATTATTAACAATCGTAATTTCCAATACAGCTAGGACTTGCGAAAAACATAGAACTTGTTTCAAAGGGAATATAAGTTAACCTTATTACATATTAACTATGAAAGTATCAAAACAACTAACAAAACAACTAAAATGCAGCTTTCGGCACAAAACAACATTTGAAAAGATAAGGATATTTAAAAAATTACAAAATGGTGGGAACGTAAAGCATTCACGCTTTTATTTTTTTATTTATTAAGTTTTGGTCCCAAGGGAAAGGGGAAAGGGGAAAAGGAGGGACCCCTTTCATACAACATATTCCATATACTTTGTTCGATATACTTTGTCCAAGTTTAGAGAAAAACCTGAATACCGAAAAATCTAACAGCCAAAAATCTAACAGGCAAATAGCAATCACAGCTTAGAGTCTTCGTTCGATCTAATTTGTTCCAAGTTTTTATAATTTTCTCTATTCTATAGTTGGTTATACTGTCTGTTTTGTAGTGTAGTAGCCTTACGTGAATGCTAGGTTCTAAAATACATTGGAGTCGATAAGGTTCACAAACATATTCCATATAACAAAAAAAAATTTGAGATTCTAGTACTAGCAAAAAACCATAACATAAAACAGAACTAGGAACAAATCCTTCTTAAATATATTATGAAATTCATGAGTCCAAATGATACAGTAGGATTACAATAATTCTATGAAAACTAAAAAAATTAAGCACAACATAATCACATCACCAATGGATAAACACATTAAACAAAGAGCTGTGATTTAAATCCAATATAGAGTTTTACAATATGGATAAATTAGGTCAGTTCCAAGGGGGAAAAGAAGCAGAAGAAGGTAAGAGTCTAGTTCCAGACTTATGATTTCAACTCAATATCTCTGTAAACATGTTAAAAAGTCCTATTTTAGCTTTTGAACATATGTTCCCAATCAGCAAATTTCTTACACATGCAACCACATAAGTCTAATATGCATTCATTCACTGAAAGTCTGGCAGAGAAGCACAATTTAAACAACTGACATTAATTTTTCCAATAATTTAAGCCCAAGTTCTATTCATTGGGAGAATCGGGCAATGCCTTACCTAGAAGGCTCTTGGCATAATTTCATATTTTCTTTTGACAGATAAAAGTTAGCATTATTAGAGTAAGGACAACCATTCAACATCTGAAACCCCATGAAAGGCTGTCAATGTGAATCTTACTCAGAACATCCCAATGAACCCAGCAAATTTCCATATTCTCTTTAACAAAAATCAGAAAAAGAGAAAAGTAAACATCAATTACAATGACAAACACCTTTTGGATACATAATACAAAAATTCTGTTCACAAGTCAGTATAATTCATCAAAACCTGACTAAAATGACAGTAGATATACAGGGCATTAAAAAGCAATTTTCCCTAATAATGAACACCATTGTCATGCCAAATGAACACCCGTACCCAAAACCCAGTTCAAAACCAAACCCAGCAAAGCTAAAACAGCAACAATAATAATGAATAGAGATAACTTTAACAGAGAAAAACTTAATAAGCCACACCCACACTCAAATCAGAGTACATGCACAAGCAACACATAACTCAGATTAAATGCAAAGGGAAAAAAAATTGAACTCGGCATTTACAAATTACCTTAATATGTTTCTAATCCTTTAACTCTGAAGATGGATTGGGTTCAGCTTCGCCGATGGTGAGGGTTCTGGTGAGAGTGAAAGGTGTGGGTTTGGATGTGGGTTTGGGTTGAGGTTCGGAAAGGGTATACTAAACGGTTTGGTTTGGGTACGGGTAGAAATAAGAGAACTTGAAGATGGAAGATGCGTTGAACTTAGGGTGGCTACTGATCGGACTGAGGAAGGAGGAAGACAAACTGTTTGGGAGACGTTACATTCAAAATTGGGTTACATTCTGCACATAACTCGATTTGTACAATGCCGAGTTCTAAACAGTTACGCAGGAATATTTTATTGCCCAAAATCCACGCTGGATGACCAGCGTGGCAGAAACCTGCCTTGAACTCGGCCCTGGAATGATCGAGTATTTTAAGTAACTCGGCTTTATGGTGATCGAGTATCAAAACAAGGGCACGCCCCTATCTAGTTTCGAAACAGGGGCATAAGGCCAATTATTTTGCCCAAAAGGGGCAAAAGGCCAGAATGTCTGCAGCATTACTACCTATGAGATATTTATAGATGACATAATCCCTAGAAAGCTGAAAAAGATGCATAAACAATGCGAGAGACATCACCCTTTGCTTCTGCCATCCCAGTTCTCACAATGGCCACTAGATGTAGAAATCAGATTCGGCTGCGCTTCTAATGTGTGTGTGCTCGTCATCAGAGTTCTAGTTCTCACGCGCTTCCGTGAACCCTTTCAAATTCAAAAACAAAGAAACACAGAAAGAGAGAGAGAGAGAGAGAGAGAGAGAGAGAGAGAGAGAGAGAAAGGTTGGCCCAAATAGGAAAGGCCCATTAAAGCTTATGCCACAAGAATGAATTTGTGTATTCATTGAGTTGGGATAAGTTCTGGATAATAGACATGAGCCCATAACTGCAAAAGCCACAAGGATTTATATTTTACATACTAAATTTTGAAAACACTCAACATCATATTATCTATTTTTCATTATATTTCATTAAAATATCAATTTTTAAGATACACTTTTTCTGCTCATTAAGAAATTTCTCTCTACCTTTAGCTTAGAGGCATTTCCTTTTCATTCTTTGATATTACCATATTTACTGCAAATACTCGAATGAATAACTAATCATAAGAATCTTAAAGATTAAAAGTATTCTCAATATGTCAATGACTAAAGGAGACTGTTTAGGAATTGTGTGGGCACTTTTATTTTGTAATTAAATTGTATTTTTTCACCCTAAATTTTTAAGTGTATATATATAAGAGAAATGCTAACGAATGCTCTTAAGGTATTGGTTAATAATCCATTTAAAGAAAGTTTTTATTGAAAAAGAAAAAAAAAATTAATATTTTGACAACTTTTTTCATTTCCCATAAAAATAGTGTCAAAACTTTCCTAAAATGGATTGTTAACCAATGCCCTAAGGGCACTCGTTAGCATAACCCTATATATAAAAGAATTGTTACAACAAGTGTGAACCATGGATTTGAATTTTCCTTGTAAAAAAGACACATTAAATATCATTGAGCCACAAATTTCACAATAATATAATTTCATCTTTTTGTTGGTAGTATTCATTAGGTGCTGAACAATCCACCCTTATTTCCCTCTTTTTTTTCTCTCTAGCCCAAATGATTCTTTTTACATTTTACTCACGTAACATTTGAGATAGTACTGACTACGGAGTTACACAACATGATAGCACCACAAAACACATGCAATAATGTGAAAAAAGCAGTGAAACCCTCAATGTCATAGACTTTTCCTTTGATCTTTTAGCAATATTGCATTATTTTTAGGGCAATGAATAATGTAATGTACGTTGACTGAATGCAGCTAAATGCAGTCACGAGTCACGACACGACATCTTCACTAACTTTATTTGAACCCCCAAGTCAAATATATATATATATATATATATATATAAATAAGAGAGTAAAAGTTAGTACAAGATTAACATTTGAAATTAGATTTGATTTTCCATAAATATATATATATTAATTTTTTTTCCTAAATTAAATGGGGTTATAATAAATTGGATCCAAATCTCCTGTTGGGTGTATCGAAAAAAAAAAACTCCTGTTGGGCAGTTCCACTTTATTTTGATTTTGATTTTTTTTTTTTTTTTTTTTTTTTTTTTTTTTTTTTTTGAGTAAGTAAGAAAATGGGAGGAGTAAATGAAGGCCTTATAGTGGCATTTCAGAATTTAATATCAAGATTACTCTATTAATTCATTTAGGTCATTGTGGTCTTTTTATTCTTGCCAAACTAGAGACAAATGAAACATGTCCACACTGTGAATATTCCATATTTAGTAGTGGATCATAGCACTATATTTATCATTCGGACAAGTCCAACTAGAGATCATAGCACTATATTCCATAATTAGAGATGCATAAAACGTTGGCCCATAGCCTCCCCTTGAACTTGTAAGACACCAATTTGAAACTGTAATAAGGCCCATTTTCTTTAGATTGTCGGAAGTTAGAATCTTCGCTTTCACAGTGAACCAAATAAAACAAACCAACACGAGAGGGACACTATCATGCCACACCGCTTGCTAGGGAAATTATTGATCCTCCCAACTCCTCAAAATTTTGTAATATACACTCAATTGTAAATTTGTAAATCCTCTAAATCTGAAAGAAGTCCAAATCTACGACTGCGAGGGCGAATCTTACTATTTTTCTGGCAAAATACAATTTCTTCGATCGGGAAGGAGTATTCTTAGAAGAAACTCTACAAATAATTGAGAAGAAATATTTTGAAAAGAAACCACTCTTCAAAAGAAAAATAATAAAAAATAAAAATCTATTACCATTAGCATTAGAATTTAGGAGCAGGCGAAACGTAACAATTTAGGAGCAATTAGTGTTAAATGCAAGTTTTTCATTCTTTTTTTTTTTTTTTTTTTTTCCTTTATATAGTTTGAATAATCAAATCCCAATTGATTGTGGTTGTAATGATCCCACTTGAATAAAAAAAAAAAAAACACCCAGGAGATCAATCTAAGTTAAATTTGATCGAGTTGGATTTATCGAGCTGATGGGTTAAATTCACACTATCAACTATAGATAGACATATTGCTTTGAGCTTGACTTGTACCATTTGGCAATGAAATTGCCTACATTTAGGGTAACAATGTTACAATATGATCAATTGCTCTATAAAAAAATGCCATGTTAATTAATAAAAATTACAAGTCAGCAAACAGAGAAAACCTCCTCATCACTCTGTTAAGTGTTAATCTATTCACTATGCGCAGCATTCCGCCATTCCCACATATAATACAAATGGATTGAGATCAGGTGCAATACCTAATTTTTTTGAATGGTTAAGATTAATAGTTGCAAAAAACAATTTTCAATCTTAACGATTGATTAAAAATATTAAGAAAAAAAGTGAAGATAAGTAAAAAGTAAAAAGTAAATTTTTTTTTTTTGTGAGAGATGGTAGGTATCTTAATCCAATACAAATCATAATTGCATGCATGAAACGACAATGACAGAAGAATATCTCTTTCGGCCAACACTGCAATTAAAGTCGTTGTATATCTTTCTAAAGACCCATATCCTAAAATTAATCCTCATGAGAATGAGAGAGAGTATCATAGTTTCAACCTAAGGCAATGACGGTGACAACTGACAAGTCGTCGGTGTTCAATAATGAAATAGCCTAGTTCTAAACGACATGCCGTGTTAGACCATCCGTTGTTGACTACTTCTTGTTTTCTATTGAAGAATTGACAGACTTGTAGATTAGAGTTATTAGTTAGCAATGACTGTTGTTTTGTTTAACATTATTCCATTGGTGAAGTTAGTAATTTATTATGCTGTTAAGTTGAGGAGTTAAGAGTGTTGTACAGTAATATATGAGAAAAAGTGCCCATAGGCTTGAAGTGGCCTAGAAAAATAAATGAGGACATTTCATGAAGAATCACTAAAACTGAAACCACATATATATATATAAACCGTCAAACACAAAAAGTGGTAAATTATGAATAGAAATCATGTACCATTTTTGTGTTACATTTTTTTTTTTTTATCAATCACAATTTATTTAACATCAAAAATGAGACAGATGATCTCTGATGGTAAAATACACATTTGGCTAGCTACAAGCTAGAAACTGACTCATTCAATATAGATAAGGGCAACATTGAGTGTGTTTGATAGAGTAGATTTTAAGGAAGATAGAAAAAAATGAGAGAAAATGAGGAGGAAAAACTTTTTGGAGGGTGTTTGGTTAGGAGGAGAGGAGGAAAAAGTAATGGTAGAGTCTAAGTGTTTCTTCCCTGACCTACCAGAAATTAATCTCTCCAAAATGAAGAGAAAAGTAGAAAGAAAATGAGAACAAAGAGCACAGGTTATTTTGGACAAAAATGTCCTCCTCTAGTGTTAAAAAAGTGTGTTGGCTTTTGTCATTTTCTTCATTTGATTTGTCTTTTTCTCCCATTATTTCTTATACGGTTTTTTTTTTTTTTTTTTCATCTGTTACTTCTTCAATTCAGTTCATAAGTCTATACTTTCATCTTACTTCTTCAGTTTTTTTTTTTCACCGGTTGTTTTTTTTTTTTTTTTTTTTTTTTTTTTTTTCCTTGTTTGCGTTCATCAATTTTTTTCCTTTCACATTCTCTCTTTTTTTTTTTTTTTTGTTTATTTTTTTCTCATTTGTTACTTCTTTCTTTTTTTTTTTTTTCATCATTTTTTTTCCTCTTTGTTTTCCTCATTTTTTTGGGTTCTTGTGGTCTTTTTTTTTTTTTTTTTTTTTTTTAACAAAGTGTCTTTCTATATAAAATTTTTAATAAAAATATAGTGTGCTATTTTTTTATCTAATAAGGGTATGAGAGTAAATTTATATAAAATAGTTTTCAATCCTTTCACTTTTCTATCTCTCAAACCAAACACACATAAGAGAAAATTAAATATTTTCTATCATTTCACTTTTTCATCCCCCCATTATTTTCTATCATCTCACTTTTCCACCTCTCCAACCAAACAGACACTTAAGTACAATACTTTAGGTCTAGTATATATATATATATATATATATTTTTTTTTTTTTTTGAGAGAGTTTCAACCTATGGCGTCCGCTCCTGATAATTGCTCTTTATTATCAGACCAAGACATCAATCAGTTTTTGGTGTAGGCAGGGATTGAACCCCAGATCTCTTATACAACCATCAGAGACTTTACCAGTTGAGCTAACTGGAACCCACAGGTCTAGTATATTATTGATTCCTCAATTAAATTCAATGCATGATTATATTGACCAACAAAACACAAATAATATATATTTTTTTTAAGGACCATTAAATTTAATACAACTATATATTTGAATTTAATTGCAAAACTTATTAATGTACAGCTTTTAATTTGATTGGGTGTGATATGTTAACTATAAATTATAAAGGAACTTTTAGCAATAATAGTCAATATGGATCTAATGAAATTATATTCTCTCCCATGAACACACCTTTTCCTTATTGTTACGGTTCACTTCTTCAATTCATCAAGATATTTTTCTCTAACTTTACCTTAGCCACAAATGATAGTTATGTACTGCAAACACAAATGATAGACTGGCTATTTGAGTCTTGAAAGTCTAGGTATTCACAAATTTTTAGTGACAACTGAAGGAGATTGTTATGGAATTGAGTGTGAATATTTTTTTATTGCACATTTTTTCATCCTAAATTTTTTCAGTATATGTATAAAAATTGTCACAATAATAAGTGTGAGAGGGATTTAATTTTTCTTATAAAGAAGCCAACTAATACCACTAAGCTACAAATTTCACACTAAATTCCTTTATTCAGTTGTGCTAACCAATCCAATCCGTCTTTATTCCTCATGTTTATCTCTCCGGTCCTACCACAAACACAAAAATTCACTACTTTTTCACACCTTATTCACATAGGCTCGCCGCAACACAAAAACACATGTATAAGGTGAAAAAAACAGTGAAACTCTCAGTGTCCGTAGACTGTTTTTTTCTTTTTATCTTTTGGCAATCTTCCATTATTGTTATGGCAATAATAATATAGGTCCGCTCAATCCAGCTGTGTGGCATCACAAGGAGAGTCACGACATCACCACTAATGTCATCTGCTTTTCCATTAGTCCTTTTGCAGACCAATCAAACCCACCTCTTGCTTTTCTCTTTTGGCAAGTATTCACCAAAACTGCATTATTGATAGGGCAATGAATGAAATGACACCATCACTATTGTTATGCGCTGAGCTTTTTCCTTTTTCTTTTACGAATAACATCCCTTCCTTCAGGTGCGTAGCTAAGAATTTTTACATGGGGGGCCAATTCAAACTATAAAGGTTGAAATCGACGACGATGAGTATCATCATTGTATGGATAGTCTATATTTTTAGGTTGATATGGACATTCTTTGGGATAAGTTCGTCGGATTTTATCTTGTTTGTTGATAGGAAATTCACATATTTATTTACGTGATCTTGGATCACGATCTATCTCTTCAGATTGAATTCTTGAACATTTGGAGGGGTCAGGGTGTTCATCAGGCATTGAAGTATCAACATTTGTTTCTACAGCCATAGATGTCCTAATTTCTGAATTGCTAACATCTTTTTTCTTAAAAAATGCATCAATTGTTTTTCGTTTACTCATAATTCTTTTAGCTTTAAGAATATGACTCAAAAATTAACCTGAAAAGAAGTTTAAAAAAATAAAATTTTAATTAGAAATTTTTACTTAGTTATATGGATGTTATTTATACTCAAGAAAAAACAAAATTTCCACTATAATTTAAACATACAACCCATTTTTAATACGACTTTAATTAATAACATCCCTTCAAATAAAAACAAAAATTAAACACACAAGTATTGGTACACAACATAAACCAAACAATTTAACAACACCCACAACCACATCCATAGCCACATGATATCTAACTAATCAAAAATAGGTAATAAATCAAAACAATTTTACCTTAGAAACTTTGTCTTCACAAAGTGCAAAGATGGGTCACCTGTGTGGCAATGCCTACTGCCTCTACCTGACTGCCTCAAACTTTTGATCTTCCCTTCAAAACTCATCACAAACAATCTCTCCACGCCTTCAATCATGTATTTCTCTAAAAATATATGAAAATATAAAAAGTATGTGAATATTTAGGTGTAGATAGTTGAGAAAATCAAAAAAAGACACTAAAAAGAGATGAATGTCTAATGCTTAAGAAAGAGAAGAAAACTCACCAGTCACCAAGTAGTCACCAAATTCCAAAACTAAAGTTGATGAAGAAAGAAAAAATTGGTCAGGATTTTTTTTTTTTTTTTTTTTTTTTTTTGGGACTGTGAGTACAAAAGATTGGAGTTTTGGGGGTTGGTAGGTAGGTAACGGCACTAGTGCAAATGAAAGTGTATCAAAGAAGACCAAACAAAAGAATAAGAAGTAAAGAAATGGATTTCATGGGTCAGTGGGTGGATTTTTTGAGATGAAGAAAAAGTGAAGTTTTGTTTTTAGTGTTTGGGCTTGAGCGGGCTAGCTTATTTTATTTGGAGTACATAAGGTGATAATTTGGGCTTGGGAGAATATTTGAGCTAGGCTTGAGAGAATAGTTGAGAATTGGGCATTGAGGGGGCCGGTTGTCCAATATTGGGGGGGCCCAATTTTTTTTTTACCAACTCTAATAGAAGAAAAAAAAATTTTGCAGGGGCCAGGGCCCCCCCAAGCCACTATGTGGCTCCACCCCTGCCTTCCTTCCCACACTCATTTAATGACATTACTTGCTTCTTATATTTTCTATCTTCCTTGTGATTTTTCCTTAATTATAGACATGATCCCACAAACTGCAAAAGCCACAATGGGCCTTGGCTTGATTTGGTTAAATAAAACATTATCTAGTAAAGAAATAGTTGAGGTTTAAATAGATTTCCTACTACAAAAGGGTTTGAAGCCTATCTATCTATGGGAAAGAGTTTTTTTTTTTTTTTTCTCTTTTGGTTAATACAAAATAAAAATTTTACTTTAGCCTAATCTAAGTATATATGTGTGTGAAACTCCCTTCTAGAAACTTGAATCCCAACCCTTGCCCCCCCTCCACAAGAACTTTATACTTGTGTAATAACCATTATGCCAAAATTGCGCAGTGGTATGTGAAAGAATCTACCCTCTAGGAAAATGGATGAATTAGTAAATTACGGATAAAAATCATGTACTACTTTTGTATTTCACTTTATTCTCCACTAAACACAATTTTCTGAACACAAAAATTTGTACAAATGATTTTTATTCATAAATTACAAGTTTGGCTATACTACAAACTAAAAAATTAATTGTCAAGAGTTTTGTAGCTCAATTAATTAGTACTTCCTAGTGTTTCTAGGATATCCAAGGTTCAAACCCTCTCTCCCCAAAATTCTTGTCTATTTTAGTATAAGAACTTATTTTTTTATGTTTTACACACTAAATTTTGAAAACACTCAACATCAAATTATCTATTTTACTCTATATTTTATTAAAATATCAATTTTTAAGATACATTTTTTCTACCTATCAAGAAATTTCTTTCTAACTTTAGCTTTGAGGCATTTCTTTTTCATTCTTTGATATTACCGTATTTATTGCAAATACTTGAATGAATGACTAACCATAAGAATCTTAAAGATTAAGTATTCTCAATTTCTCAATGACTAAAGGAGACTGTTTAGGAATTGTGTGTGCACCTTTTTTTTTTTTTTCATAATTAAATTGCTTTTTTTCACCCTAAATTTTTAAGTGTATATATATATATATATATAAAAGAATTGTTACAACAAGTGTGAACAATGGATTTGAATTCTCCTTGTAAAAAAGACCCATTAAATATCATTGAGCCACAAATTTCACAATAATATAATTTCATTTTTTTTGTTAGCAATATTCATTAGGTGTTAAACAATCCAATCCACCTTTATTTTCCTCTTGTTTTTCTATCCAACGCAAATGATTTTTTTTACATTTTACTCCCGTAGCATTTGACATGGTACTAAGACTTTATTTGAACTCTCAATGTCATAGACTTTTCCATTGATCTTTTAGCAATATTGCATTATTGTTAGGGAAATGAATAATGTAGGTTCACTGACTGCAGCTAAATGCCATCACGCATCACGAGTCATGACATCATCACTAACTTTATTTGAACCCTTAAATCATTTTTTTTAATGAAAAATCAAATCTAATTTCAAATGTTAGAGCATTTCCAATAGATACTCTATCTCTATTTTTTTCTCCAAAAAAGTCACTGTTCACACAAAAAAAAAACCTCTCTAGTAGCGCCTCTCCATCTCCAAATTTTTTTTAGATTTGCTACAGTAGCTCTCCAAGCCTGGAGAGCACTGTAGCAATCACTGTAGTTTATGCAAAGAATATTTCCCCTTAAAATAATACCGGTTGAATTTTTAAAAAAAAAAAAAAAAAAAAAACTTTTTTCTCTTTCCTCCCTTTCTCTCTCCTCTCACGGCTACAAACACAACCATTTTTCTCTCAAACATCTCTAAACTCAAGTATAATCAAAATACAAACTCAAAACATAATCTTAAAATTAATCAAACCATAACAATAAAAGAAAATTCCAATTCTTAAAATAAAGTTGAATCAGAACAAGCAAATATGAAAAAAAAAAAAAAAAAAAAAAAAAAAAGAACAAGCCGATCTAACCTAGCCTGGTGGTGGAGAGGAGGACGCATGGTGGTGAGGCAGCGAATGTAGTAGTGCTGCATGGTGAATGCCGATCTCCACCAGCTTTGTCCTTTCGGTGACCTCGATCTCCACCGGTGATAGGGCGGCGGACGATCCGACCCTCTCTCTCTCTCTCTCTCTCACTCTCTCTCTGATGTGAAACAAATGTGAGGTTGCTAGAATGTTTTTGAGGTGAAAAAGAAAATAAAAGAAGGGGGGCTGGACACTTGTGTGGAGGAGAAAAACATGAAAAAGAAAAAAGAAAAAAAGAAATGAAATGTGTATGGATGAAAATGAAATGAAAGGAAGAAAAATAATATAAAAAATAAAAAATCCTAATTGAAAAATACTACCACAATTGTAGGGACACGACTTTCAGACCAGGCCCCAAAATGTGTGGGATCTTGGCCTAGTGAGCTCAGTACAATGAATTTGTAAAGAGCGGGTCAAAGAGCTAGGCTTTAGTGCATGGGTAACAGTTAATATGGTGTTCATGACAATCAAACAGAGATGAACTGAGTTTATCAAAGAAAGTTTGTCTTCGGCACAATCAGAGGGGCTTTGTTCTAGTAAATATTGGATGAGAATGGTTATAAGAGTTCTTGAGATTGCTACAGTGCTTTTTCTCTCAATTGTCGGCCTCCTCTTTTTCTAAGTCTCTCCCCTTATTTATACTACATCTATTCCTTCACCTTTACCCAACACGTGGACAGTTGATCGTTTATACTGATACTTGTTCCATCAGCCCCATCTAGAAGTCTTCTGGGGTGGTTGTAAGGCTGCAATAATACTGTGCAGAGATCACTTCCTCATTAATGTGGCCAGGGAGTTAGATGGGGTGCATTCAATGCGGTGACAACAGTTTTTCCCAAGATATTTTGGGATTCTTCTGTCTTTTGTTCCTCCAATGCTTATCCATATTTCCAGAACTTCATGGATTGCACCTCTAGATGGCAAGCATCCTTTACAGACCTCGGCCTTGGCTAGCCGAGGACAAATTCATCCTCGGCAAAAACTCCTAGGCCATTATGTTCAATATTATCTTCCTTACCCACTAGCATGGGTTTCCTTGGCTATACTTACCCATCCTCGGACAGCCTTTTATCCTCGGCTTGGGCCTTAAGCCTAAAATCCAGTTGTATGATCTGGGCCCATGACCTCACAATAGCCCCTCAAAACTCCGATTTTTTCCTCTCATCCGAGGAAAAATGTAGGGTTTTGAATTTTTAAGAGTTAATTCTGCTTTGATCCTTTGATTTACACCCGGGGGAGTGCCGTTTCACGTGCCCCATATTTGTACTATAAATTGCTTCTTTCAAAGCTACCAATTTGAGGGGGTGGTTATAATTTTGGGTCTGTCTTGGCACTTATAGAAAGATGCCATGTGTGTTAATTTTCCCAAAGCATGTGGTCCGAGGACCAATGCATGGCTAAGGTTCTTAGCAGGAGGTCTGAGGGACCCGACATAGGTAAGGCTCTTCTTAGTAGGAGGTCTGAGGGACCCGACATAGTTAAGGCTCTGTTTAAGCACTACTCCAGGGTGCCTTAAAAGGCTCAGCCTCAAGTGCAAAGATGCCACTAAGTGTTAACCAACTCATATCATCTGGTCCGAGGACTACAGGCATGGTTGAGTTTAAGTTTAAACACTTGAGAAAGATGCCATTGAGTGTTAACCAACTCATATCATCTGGTCCGAGGACTACAGGCATGATTGAGTTAGAAAGATACCAGTGAGTGTTAACCAACCTATATCATTTGGTTCGAGGACTACAGACATGATTAAGTTTAAATTTAAACACTTGAGAAAGATGCTACTGAGTGTTAACCAACTCATATCATCTGGTCCGAGGACTACAGGCATGATTGATTTTAAGTTTAAACACTTGAGAAAGTTGCCACTGAGTGTTAACCAACCCATATCATCTGGTTCGAGGACTACAGGCATGATTGAGTTTAAGCTTAAACACTTGAGAAAGATGCCACCGAGTGTTAACCAACCCATATCATCTGGTCCGAGGACTATAAGCATGATTGAGTTTAAGTTTAAACACTTGAGAAAGATGCCGCTGAGTGTTAACAAACTCATATCATCTAGTCCGAGGACTACAGGCATGAATGAGTTTAAGTTTAAACACTTGAGAAAGATGTCATTGAGTGTTAACCAACTCATATCATCTGGTCTGATTGAGTTTAAGTTTAAACACTTGAGAAAGATGCCACTGAGTGTTAACCAGCCTATATCATTTGATCCGAGGACTACAGGCATGATTGAGTTTAAGTTTAAACACTTGAGAAAGAGGCCACTGAGTGTTAACCAACCCATATCATCTGGTCTGATTGAGTTTAAGTTTAAACACTTGAGAAAGATGCCACTGAGTGTTAACCAACCCATATCATCTGGTCCGAGGACTACAGGCATGATTGAGTTTAAGTTTAAACATTTGAGAAAGTGCCACTGAGTGTTAACCAACCCACATCATCTGATCCGAAGACTATAGGTATGATTGAGTTTAAGTTTAAACACTTGAGAAAGTTTAAACACTTGAGAAAGTTGCAACTGAGTGTTAACCAACTCATATCATCTGGTCCGAGGACTACAGGCATGATTGAGTTTAAGTTTAAACACTTGAGAAATATGCCACTGAATGTTAACGAACCCATATCATCTGGTCCGAGGACTACAGGCATGATTGAGTTTAAGTTTAAACACTTGAGAAAGTTTTCGTGGAAATAACCCCGCTACGAAGCCCCCTGGATTTGCTCTGTGTTGCTGCCACTTCCTCTCATGGAGGTTTAGCGAACTCGGCCACTAGATTTGCGAGAACTAGCCCCTTAACAGAGGTACGGGGCATATAGTTGATGTTAAGAGCCCCTAGAACTGTGTCCCATATAGTAATCCTTCCCATGTAATCAACACTTCGAAGTGTAGACCTGAGCGAAAGCTGAGTTATGACAACAACCGTGTGTGCTCTTGGAAATAATGGGGAAGCTTTCCTGTAGCCTGCATCACCACCAAAATTGCCTTTTCCAGGGACTCTTGCTGATGGGAGTTTGATCTTACCATGATTAACCGTTGCACTCATTAACACACAAGCTCTCCCCACAGATGGCACCAATTGTAGGGACACGATTTTCAGACCAGGCCCCAAAATGTGTGGGATCTTGGTCTAGTGAGCTCAGTATAATGAATTTGTAGAGAGTGGGTCAAAGAGCTAGGTTTTAGTGTATGGGTAACGGTTAATATGGTGTTCATGACAATCAAACAGAGATGAACTGAGTTTATCAAAGAAAGTTTGTCTTCGGCACAATCAGAGGGGCTTTGTTCTAGTAAATATTGGATGAGAATGGTTACAAGAGTTTTTGAGATTGCTACAGTGCTTTCTCTCTCAATTGCCAGCCTCCTCTTTCTCTAAGTCTCTCCCCTTATTTATACTACATCTATTCCTTCACCTTTACCCAACACGTAGACAATTGATGGTTTATACTGATACTTGTCCCATCAGCCCCCTCTAGAAGTCTTCTGGGGTGGTTGTAAGGCTGCAATAATACTGTGCAGAGGTCACTTCCTCATTAATGCGGCCAGGGAGTTAGCTGGGGTGCATCAATGCGGTGACAGCAGTTTTTCCCAAGATATTTTGGGATTCTTCTGTCTTTTGTTCCTGCAATGCTTATCCATGTTTCCAGAATTTCATGGATTGCATCTCTAGATGGCAAGCATCCTTTATGGACCTTGGCCTTGGCTAGCCGAGAACAAATTTATCCTCGGCAAAAACTCCTAGGCCATTATGTTCAATATTGTCTTCCTTACTCACTAGCATGGGTTTCCTTGGCTCTACTTACCCATCCTTGGACTGCCCCTTACCCTCGGCTTGGGCCTTAAGCCCAAAATCCAGTTGTATGATCTGGGCCCATGACCCCACAACAATATTTTCACAATAAATTTTAAGTAACAAATTGTTATTAGTTAATATTGGCGAGTAAAAAAATAATTTCAGTGGTGAGTTCAAATTAGAACTAGTAACAACTTTTCACATAAACTTTGTTGTGAAAGTATTGCGTAAAATGTTGTGAACACAACACTTCTCATTGAAAAATATAGTTGTTAAAAAAAGAATAAATGATTATTAAAAAAAGAATAAACAATGAATGAAGAAATAATATTTAAATGGGATAGAGAAAAGAATAGAGAGTTTGTTGGAAAGTGTATTTGAAAAATTAGGTAGGCAAAAGGTAAAATGAACTATTCACTTTCCAAACAGTACAAAAATTTGAAGAAGTTGCTGAAGATGCTCTTAATCTTCTGCTAACTTTTTACTCTCTTTTTTATATCTTTTTTTTTTTTTAAATTCCTAAATTAAATGGGGTTATAATACTTGGATCCAAATCTCCTGTTGGGTAGTTCCACTTTGTTTTTTTTGAGTAAGTAAGAAAATGAGAGTACATGAAGGCCTTACAGTGACATTTCTGAATTTAATATCAAGATTACTCCATTAATTCATTTAGGTCACTGTGGTCTTTTTTTCTTTTCCTTTTTTAGCTTCTTAGCTACAGTATACAGCCATCTTTGGCTGTGCACAAAGCTCAACAGCCAAAGTTTTTAGTTTTCCTTCCACCATCGTAGCATGTTTTTTATTATTGGTGGTGCTAAAAATAGCAATACAGCTTTTTAGCTATTTTTAGCACCACCAATACCAATACTTTTTTTTTTTTTTGAGAAACCACCAATACCAATAATAATATGGCTTTTTACTAAGGTAGACTCTTTCGACTCATCAATATATTTCTCTCTAACTTTACGTTTGAGACATTTCATTTTTTATTCTTTGAGATTACCATTCATGCTAGCTACAAATAATCGCATGACTGACTAGCCATACGAATCTTAAGTACCCTCGTCGATGACCGAAGGAAATTGTTTTGGAATTGAGCGGTGCACCATTTTTTTTTTTTTTTTTAATTACTCCTTTACATCCTAATTGTGAAAGAGGGAATTGAATTTCTTCTCCTAAAAAATACCAATCAATATCGCTTAGCTACAAAAGTTTCAATAATTTCATCATTTTGTTGGCATTATTCATCTGTTAGTTGTTGACCAATCCAATCCATCTTTATTTTGCTCTTGTTTTTCTCTCCGACCCTGTTACGGCTATAAAAAAAAATCACTAAAATTTTCAAATATTAGTCCCATAACATTTGAAAATTGAAATAGTATTCTGAGTGACTGTCTAAAACACCATGAATACATAATGTGAAGGAAACAGTGAGACTCTCAATGTCATAAACTTTTCCTTCTTATCTTTTAGCAAGTCGTTTCTTTCACACCATGTAATTAAAATCGTGGATTAATTTAACTCACATTTTTTTAGCAATATTGTATTATTGTTAGGGGCTTAGGACAATGAATGATTAAAGTCCGCCTGAATGCAGCTAAAGGCCATTACGAGTCATGAAACCACCACTTATATTGCTACTTCACTTTTAATTATGCAAAAAATTTTGATCACATAAAAAATCACAATCTTTAATACAATTGCTCACATAACAAATTATAAACGATAAAAAAAATAGTATATATAAAAATAATAAACAGCTAGTAATTGGTAAAAAATTGTATGACAATTAAAGTTAATTATGTCACTCTCCATTTTCGTTTGTCCTATTTCTTTTCTATTTTCCCAAAAAAATTACCTAAAAAATGATGGTGAAATAGTTTCTTTCCACCTCATGACTCATGAGTAGGACTAGGACTAGGGCTCTAGGACTTTTATTTTACCTTATCACATAATACCGCCTTGGCAGGTAGGTAGGGATGGAACTAGTTTCTTGAATATTTAATATTCACTGTTAAATGGCAAAAATATTTTATTCAAAATTTCAAACTATTCTCCCTTTAAGATTAAAAGTGGGTTCCATGCATGACTTTCGTCCCTAATCCCATATAAATAAATAATAATAATCAAAAAACCATCATATAACAGATATTATAAAATTAAATCTTATCATATATGTTTCCTTTAAAAAATAAATTGTGTACAGAAGGATGTCGTCTTAAAGATTATAATGAGTCAAAAAGAATGATATTGTCGGGCAATAATGGATATACTGATTGCGTTGTGCTTGACTTGTAAAAAAGATAGGATTGCTTGCACCATTTGGCGATGAGATCTCCTGCTGTCCTGCAATCAAGTTTGTTTTGTTTTGTTTTCTTTATTATTTGAGCGTTTATTGCTGGGCGTACTTCTTTGAATTGATTTTCGGAAAGCCCCAATAAATTGAGAAATCACGCTAGTATTACATAAGAGTAGTGATGCATAACAAAGAAAGATCATATGTGGTCTTAAGCTCATAATATAGACAAAAAGGAATATTAATCAAGTATTGAACAAATGATATAATGTCCTCAATTCTATATAACAAAGTGTGGATATCGAGGGAGGTGATGAAGAAGAAAGAACTGACTACTTATACTACACACACAAACGCTATTCTTTTGAGTTGTTGTATTTACACCAAACTAGAACAAAGAATACGAATGGGGAAAATTAGTTAGAACTAATTGTTGGGAGTTGATTTATTCTTGCCTTACTCTTTGAGATTTATTATGGATTAAGAAAGCTATTATTATCCATCTTTCTATTTGATTGCTGGATTTTAGAAAACATGGTAATATTGAAATTTGTTGCCAGTTGGATAATAGGGTTAGCTGCTTTAATGATTGTTTTGGGAAATTTTTTAACCAGTCTCATGTTCTGAGCTTTGTTGAAGGGAAACAACCCTCTTTGAAATCTACTAAATTTGTGGGATGTAGTCAGAATGCATCATATGCAGCGAACCTTTTTATTTCAGCTTGGAAAAACCATTCGAATTTTGTGTCAAATTAATGCAATAACTTTAATTAGTGTTTTTATTTTTTGTGTGTTAGTGGCTAGCACATGGGTCTTCTCATAGACCCTCAGCTTCAATAATTGTTTGAAGCTCACTTTGTGGAGTCCAAGTTTAGGTTCATAAATAAGCCCAAATAAGATCATTCTTTACCCTCCAAACTCCATTTCTTCAATTCTTTATTAAAAATTATTGGGGTTTTACTTTATCCGGACTTATAATATTTGTAAAAAGAACTGATCAATACAGGTCACGTTAGGATTAGGAGATTTTGATATATTAATGAGTCCGTTTGGATACAGCTAAAAACTAAAAACCGAAAATACTGTAGCAAAATAATTTTTAAATGTGTAAATAGTATCGTGGGACCCATTTTTAATGAAAAAGTTGCTAAAAAGTGAGATTTGTGGTATTCGTGAATAGTACATAGTACACAATTCACTAGCTGAAAGTTCAAATAATGCAAAACTTGCAAAACGCAAAACGCAGACTTGCTATCCAAACGCTCACATTATGGGTCGAATAGGAAGTGTAGCTAAGGTAGTCAATTAGGAAGTGTGGCTAATAGCTAATTTAATCGCAGCTGATATGTTGCTACAGATTGTAAAGAAGTGCTTTCACACATGACGTGTACCTAATTATTTTTTTTTTAAAGAGAAATGTCAACAAGTGTCGTTAGGGCATTGGTTAAAAATCTATTTTAAGAAAGTTTTGATATCACTTTTATGGGAAATAAAAAAAGCTGTCAAAATATTAATTATTTTTTTCTTTTTTCATAAAAACTTTTTTTAATTGGATTATTAATTAATACCCTACAACTTTCGTTAACCTGACATTTTTTTAATAGGAACATATACCTTTTCTTTTCTTTTCTCTTTTTTTTTTTTCTTTTTTTTTTTTTTTGGAGAAAGTATAGGAACGTGTACCATTTCTTCTTATTTTCCTTTCTCTTTTTTCAAAAGTTTTGTTTTGAGACTCTCTTTTTCCAAAAGTTGATTATTCTCCTTATACCTTTTTCTACTAAAGTCTATAGCTAGTGATGGCCTAGACTAGCTATAGACTTCAAAAAAAGTCTATAGTGAGAATGTGGTAGGAATCCCAAGTTTGGAAGGGAGGTTCTCCTCCTTTCGTCCATCAACTCATCCAAAATGATTGTAACCAGCTGTGTTTCGTCCATCATCTCATTCAAAATGATTGTAACCAGCTGTGTGTGCTTTAAGATATTGACTCTGTTGTAGTCAATTTCATTTGAATGAAATTCTTTTCAAATTTCCCATAAAAAAAAAACACTTTCCCTGTCTTTTATAACTCTCAAAAAAAGTCTACAGCTAGTGCCTCACTAACCTGCCCTCTCCAAAAGTTGAGGTAGATAATCCAATAAAAAAATGAATTTGGGCGAGAAAATGATTGTGAAACCAGAGATGGTGTCTTTTCGCTTGAATAGAACGGTCCCCCAAGTCTTTAAATATTTTTTAAAGATATTATGAGGGTGTTTGGTACATATATTTTGTTGTTTAAAAACATATGTAAAAATATGTGTAAGTAAAAAAGTGTATAGAAATACATATAATATTATTTAAAAATTAAAAATGTGTTTTTGAGTGGGTGTACCAAACACCCCTATACTACCACAATTATTGATCATTTTTATCTTTATGTCATTTCCTCTTTCCTTTCTCATTGACTTGGAAAATCTTTTTTTTTAATATATACTATTCTCTGAGCACGCACGTGCTTAGAACCTCTTCTATTTTTTGGATAAAAATTAATAATTCATTTATTATAATATAAGATTTCTACTTTTTCCAATTACCCAAAAAAAAAAAAAAACATGGGGTGAGTTTTGTAGATTGAATGAGTTTTAAAACTAACAAAAGAGTGATCATATTTTGTAGGGAGTTAGAGAGTAGAAGTAGGAATTTAAATTAACGTAAAAGTTGGAGTTTATTAGAAGCAGAAAGGCATTTCAACGTAAAAGTACGAATTTATTATTTTTGTCAATTTACTATTTTAACCCCATTTTTAAGTTTTAGGTAGGGGTATTTTTTACAGTAAAAAAGGTAATAACTAACTTTTTTTTGCCAATTTACTATTTTAACTCAATTTTTAAGTTGTTAGTTAATTAATTTAGGGGTATTTTTGACAAGAAAAAAAACGATAACTAACTTTCTGAATTCTCTTAATATATACAGACAAATATATATATATATATATATATATATTAAATAATCTCTTTCCGCTTAAATAGGATTAGAACTATTTTACAAGTCTAAATCTTCTATCTCAACTTATATGCTTTACTCTATACCCCATCAAACATATCATGCCACGTGGACATTATTTATTAAACACAAATGGAAGACTTAAACGGAGTCTCTCTTCTCCCTTCTCACCCTCTCAACTCACGTTCCAAACCAAAAAAAAAAAAAAAAAAAAAAAAAAAAAAAAATCGAAGGATAACCATCAAAATATCCAGCCAAAAGGCTGACAACCGAATTCCACCACCATAGCTATCTAGAGAAGATGAAGATGGTGAATCTCAACAATAAAGCTTGCAAGCCTTCATGATCAAGCCAATACTCTGTTATTTTTATTCTCTCTCACAAACCCATATGAGATTTGTTCCCAAATCCATTTGTACAGATTTGGATTTGAAGGTTTGTGGGATCTTTTTCTTTGTCTCCATTATTTGTTGATGGGTTTTTGGCCAAGAAGACAACCATGGGTAGAAGAGTTGTTTCAATGAATGGATTGGGTTGTCATCTTCTCCAACATTGGCGTTGGTGTTGAAACATTATAGGGGCTGTGGAATTTTTTATGCACCACCATGGGTGGTTGTCCTGTGATTTTTTATTGTTGGGTGTATTGGAATAGGCGTTGGTGGCTGACAAGATTCACCATTATCATCTTCTCTAGGTGGTGGTGGAATCTGGTTGTGGCTGGGTATTTTGATGGTGGTGCTTCGAAATTTTTTTTAGGTTTGGAGCGTGATTTTGGAGGTTGAGGAAATAGACTCCGTTTAAGTCTTCCCGTTTGTGTTTAATAAATAATGTTCATGTGGCGTGATATGTTTGGTGGAGCATGGCTTGGAGCAAATAAGTTGGGATAAAAGATTTGGACTCCTATTTTACTAGACTAATCGGTCCCCTAATAATTCTAAATATCCACCTTATCCACCTCAGCACAAACTAAGTTATACCCCTTCTAATCTTTTTGAGAGAGTTTTAATTTATGACATCTATGACTATATTCTTGCTCATTATTGTCATATTAAGACATCAATCAATTTTTGGTGTGAGCGATGAATGGATTGAACTCCTGTTTAATCTTGATAATGATATAAAATTCCCCACCAGATTTGTTGCTAGAGATTACAAAAAAATATGTTATTAAAAAAAAAAAAAAACAGCCACCTTACCTGTGTGTTGCTGTCGAGACTCGAGATTGGAATCCAGTGGAGGACCATGTAACATGCTAACAACCTTAACAAAATAGACAACCGCCATAACCCACTCTTGCTCCCAACGAAAATTGTTAGTCTTAAAATATTTTATAAATTTCTAATATGGCGTGTAGTTATTGATAAATAAAAATGCAATGTTAATAGTGACCCTAAAAAACTGGTAAAATTTTACCACATTAACAATTTGTAAAAATATTATAAAATAATTTGTATATGTAGTACAGTTAGCATTCCCAAAACCCAGGACATATGTAATCAAACGAATTGAATAATGTTTCCCATTGCCGTTAACTCAAATTTGGATTGTTTGCAAATCAATGCTATAGACAAACAAATCAAGCACTTGTATTCTTGTCTTTCTTCAAGATTTGAACTCTCCGCTACTAGTTTTTATTTTATTTTTGTTTGTGTGTTAAAATATTGCCCCTCAAAATGCATTTTCTTTGATGCTACCGTGGTCGCTCTAAAATTTGTGCCGTTCTTTTCTACAAAGCTCAACTTGGAATTCAAAACTTAGGGCTTCATCAGATCGGATTTAAAGAGAGAGAAAAAAAATGGTTCTCACATGAGCCAATAGTTTCATTCTTTGTCAGTGTCTAGTGGTTCTTCGACAACATCGAGTATATCCGGTAGACGGCTGCCTTATGGCTGTTCCAATGCTGCTATACCAACTGTGTAAATATTGTCTGCTTTGGGGCCCATATCCCTCACGGTTTTATTAAAGACCTCTATACATTAAAGGGAGGTTACTCCTTATAAGCACATTCCCATGTGCTTCCCTAGGCGATGTGGGATTTTATGGATTCCTTTTGGATCTCTACAATTTTAACTACCTAAGTTTTGCCCAACTATCTGTGACTAGTTTTACATCCAAATAAATTTGATGTCATGGAAGCCTAAAAAAAGCACACACAATACTCTCTTGATGGAACAGAAACTAAACTATTAGTTTCTAGTAGTAAACTTTGAATCCACGAAGGGTTTCCCTGAATCCATAAGGAGAAAAACTGGAATCCACCAGAGAAAGAATTTGACAAAAGTCTGTGTTTATTGATAATAATCTAATTTGCCTCTGACGGCTACAAAACATATAAATACTAAGAAAAACATTTAAAACCCTAATTCGCACTAATTACATGATTAGGTGACAAAATATAGAAATTTACAAAAAATGGCAAAATTAAGTTAAATGTAGAATCATAAACTACTGACCTTAAGGGTTGTCCCAAAATAGATGAGACCATATTCTGACTTATAAATTAAAAGTTATTAAGGAAAAACAAATATTACTATAAATAGCAAAAACACTATTTTCGGAGCCTTAACGAAGGAATTCGCCTAAATTTAGGCGATGCTCATTGTAAGATGAGTTTGGATCAAAATGTCGTTTCCCTTCAACCTGCCAAATTTCATACAGTTCTAGCACTGTTGCCTCGATGGCCTCTATTGGCACCCCCTTTGATCTTGCGTTGTGACTTTCTATGCTCCTGCTGCTCTAGGAAGGCATGTGCTGTCTGTTCTACATCAAAATTTTAACTAGCAATAATAAATTTTAACTGAAAATTTGTTACTAGTTCTCGTTTAAGTTTACTGCTATTATTAACATCACTTTTTTTTTTAATTATCTACTTTGCCTCTTAATATTTGCCATAAAATTTTTGTGAAAATATTATATCCCTACCATTATTCAACTATCTATTCTATGATTTAAAGAAACAGAAATCATATATCTACAACATTTTTATAATAACTAGTTGTGAATCCATGCATTGCGTCGGATTAATTTTTTATGGTGGTCTCTTATTTCTTTTTCTTTATTTTTTGTGCAATTTGGACTACGGTTTTAAAAAGAAAAAAAAAAGTATATGTAAGTTTTTTATTAACTTAAAGACAATCAAAACCAATCGACTACTCCTAAACTCATACAACTTCAAAATCAAAAAATGAACTACAACATGAATTACCTTCTGAATTACTACTTGAAATTTTCACAATTATTGAAAGAACTTAAATTCAAATAATAAAATTGTTTATCTAAACAGAAAACAAATTGTCTTCAAGAAACGTTATAATGCATAAAAGAAAAACCAACAATTGTTCATTCATCTTAATTATCTTTTTTAATAAAATTTATTATTAAAAAAATAATACAATTTTCCTCAAGAATTCAAAAGGTAAGTTAGCAAAAATTTCAGTTTTTAGTAAGGGTTATTTATAACCTTTTTTGTATCATTAAAAAGTATATAGAAATTAGAAACTATTATTTTAGTTTCAAAAAAATTTCTCAAACCCAATTTTTTCTACCCAACATTCCAAAAGGTGGTTCATGATGATTGTAACTCTTTTATTTTTACACAAAAATTAAATTTTGTATTAATTGTATTCATTAGTTCACACTAGCATGTAACCAATGCATACACATGGATGCATTTAAAAATAAACATTTTTTATTAATCATAAAAACATACACAATTGATAGAATTATTAGAAAATATAAACATAATTAAATGCATATTAAAATTCCTACCCAAGTTAAATATACTTATGCTCATGTTTATTATAATTTTTAATAAGATAGAAAGTGTGGTGATTTTTGTTTGGTAGATGTATATATATATATATATATATATATATATGATTAGTTTTTTTCCCCCCATTAATATTAGACTATTAGTATTTTGCACTCATTAAATCACTTAGCACAAAGTTTAAAAAACTTTAGCAGACACATGGCACAAAATTAGTCCACAATTGAAATCTAATTTAGGATCTAATCGAATTTTCTCTAGCTTTGGCTTTATATATATATATATATATATAGATTATTCCTATAATATTAGTAATATAAATATTTTAAAGTAAGAAGATTAATTTATAACCTTTGTTATCATTATTCACATAGTATTTTAACAACTGTTGACATTATATAAATTTTTTTATAATCATATAATCTGCTTATTCTCAATCATAGTTTTCTCCTTAAGATAATTTTATTGTATTTTCCAATTAATATTTATTTTCTTTCATTTTTATTACTTAATTTTAGTTAATTATATAATTTATTATTGCTACGCTTCGATTGAGTCACATCAATGACCACATCATTATCCTTTTTCTTTCTAGTATTTCCTTTAATTGTTTTTAACATTTACTCATCTAAAGTGAATTAAAATCTCCATTATTTACAACCAAAATACCATCTCTCTCTTACAGTAGCGGCTCCAGGAATTTTGTTTAGGGGGGTCATTAAGAAATTTAAATTAAAAAAAACTAATAAAAAGAGAACTTGAATATATCAAGTTATAGACCCAAAAAAAAAAAAAAAAACATGAATTTTTACAATTTCCTTCTACAAGTTTTCAAATTTCGAATTGTTACACAATAGTTCATTATGAGAATTTATTGCCAATATGGGTAGCTATGACCAATTTATTTTGTTAAGTTTGTCTAAATTTTTATTTTTATGCAATTAATATTATATATTTGTCATTGTTTTTATAAAAATATTTTAAACTAAATGGCTAAACTCAACTCATTGGCTCTATATTAATTATTGACACATATAACCACACTTATTCATACATAAAATAATTCACTACATGTGTTACTTAACCAATCAAATGCTTGAATAATTGCTAACTTTGCAATTCTTTTCTTCAATTTTTCTAACTTTATGACAAAAAATTATTATACCATGATAACTATACACACACATATATATAACAAATCCTCTCTATTTTCTATTTACTAAATTATATAAAGTTATATTATATTTGAAAGTTCAAATAGCGTTAAAAACACTATGAAAGATTAGACCCCCAAACAATAAATTACCAATTCAAACTTATTATCAAACAATTAATGTGCAGAACATAAACATAAGCCAAACACAGAATTGATAAACAATCTAAACCAATTATAATCACATCCCCAATAGAAAATAAAAGGCAAAGATAAAGGAAGAGATATGCAAACACAAGGACAACACATGATGTGTTATCAAAGAGGAAACCGAAGCCCTCGGCATAAAACCTCTCCGCCGCCCTCCAAGTGGTCAATAATACACTAGAAAATGTAGTTGGGATACATGAACAGCAATAGACCCTCTAAACCTAATCTATCCAAGTACCTAAGCCCTTCAAGTTTCTTGCTCCAACGAGGTTGCGCCGAACCTTTGTCTTTTCTAGCTTACCAGATTCTGCTATAAACTATAGTATCAACCAATAGTCATTGGTCTTTTCCAAACTGCTTCCCTTAGCACCAAAAGAACCTTCTCACAAATGTGGGTATGGTGAGAAAAGGATTTGGTCAATAACCTCTCAAGGATGTATCAATAGAGAGGAAGAGAGTAGAGGAATTTGAAAAGTCTCTTGGGTGAAGATTGTGGATGAGACAATCTTGTTTTCTCTAGGGTTTCTCTCTCAAAATTCTCTCTAGCAGCTCTCTACATTTCGTGGGAATGAGGGGTATTTATACAAGGGTGAGTATGGAATGTGAAACGTCAGTTTTTCCCAAACAGGGCATTCTGGCGACTTGACCTCGTGACTTGGCTAAGTCGCGAGTTCAAGCCACGAGCTAACGGCCTGGCCAGCCTGAGACTTTTGTCTCGTAGTGCTATAGCTGGCGCGACTCTTCAGCTTCTAGCATGCTGGGCACGTGTGCAACTTCTGGCGACTTGCAAGCCGAGAGCCACCTGCGAGATCCAGTCGCGAGTCTTTGATTCTTTGCATAAACTTGATCATTTCTTCACACTCACTCACTCACTACCCTTACAAGTTTCCCACCTAAATAAAGGGTTACTAAGTGCTAAAATACAAGCAAATTTGGCACGAAATAAAGCCAACAAGATGGTTGATTAATTTCAACCTTACAATATTTATATTGTACACACAAACATTCACGTACACATCATTATTCACACAAATGACATTATAAAAAAAAAAGTAATACACACAATTAATATATGACACACTCATACACATATAATAAAAAAATTATAATACATAATGATACTTACAATTCACAAACACTTACTATTACTTTAGAGTTAAAAATTCTTGCACTAAGGATGCATAAAATTTAAGTCAGGGTGTACAAAAATATTTTTAAAAAAAAATTAATGTATTAAATTAAAAAAATTAAATATTTATATATATATATATATATATATATATTTTCTTCTGAAGTCAAGGGGTTCATTTGAACCCCCTGACCAAAGAGTACCGTCGCCTCTGCTCTCTTATTTTTGACTCTTCTCATATTAATTTCTCAACTTATTGTTACACTTTCTCCAACCTTTCTCCATTCTTTTTACTTTTTCATCTCTCTACTACTATCTACCTTAATTCATACGTGGTATAATGTATAATTTATTATTTAAAATTTATTGAAGATAATTTGATATCCTTAAAAATTGAACTATTTCTAAAAGTATTTTCCATCTCTTTATTTCTACAAATATATCATTTTTATTATTTTGGATTTTTTTTTTTTAAACTTGGGTGTGTTTGATAGATATTATTATTTTTTGAAGTGGTCTATATTCTTCAAACTTTTGTTATAATGTGTTATGTTTTTATTTTATTTTATTTTATTTTTGTACAGCCTTTTTTTTTTTTTTTTTTTAGGTTTCAAATTAATGATTCAAATTTCTCATTTTCTTAAAGAGATTATCATGAGTAAAGGAATACTCAAAAGAAAATGTATAGTTTTAAACAGCAAATTATTCAGGTCATGCTAACTATATAATAGAATAACATTATATTTATATGCTATATAATGTCATAGGATAACATCTATCAATCAAAGAAAATAAAAGAAAAAATATAACAAATTAAAATACTACAAAATCACATCAACCGAAAACAATGTTCAACACAAAAATTCATCAACTTAAAATGAAGATGCAATCTTTTCTTTTTTTTTTTTTTTTTTTTTTTTTTTTTTTTATAGAAAGTTTCAACCTATAGCGTCTGCTTCTGATGATAGCAATTTTTCACCAAACCAAGACATCAATCAGTTTTTGGTGTATGCAGAGATTGAAGTCCTCGATTTTTTAATTATTTAACCATAAATAAAGATACAATCAAAAATTAAAAATCCACCAAACTGACCCTTAATGAGAAAAAATATACTTTGGTTTATGTTTTGATGCGAAAAATCAAACCCAAGTTGCGACTTCCGTTCCTGTCCCAATAAAAAAAAAAAAAAAAGTTACTACTTACGTCACTGCAACTGCTGATACATAAGGAAGAATCACATCCCTTTCCACCCTCACAAAATAACATTGCTAGCTTATTCTCTGTAACTATCATCCTAGTGATTCTTAGGATTCTTCCTCAGAATTCATCCTTAATTATACTAGCTTGTTCAAAAATTACTCATGGCACTCGCTATTGTTCGCTATATCTCTCGGTACTCCAACGTTCTGCAATATTTCTAAGTAATACAATTCTTTGCATTGTATTGAAGGTAGAGGTATGTCCCAGAAACTTTTCCTTCCTTATGATTTCTGTTGAACATCTTTCTTCCCCAAGTTTCAGCGGATATTTTCATCTTAAAGCTCCTGTTTTTGTTTTTTTTTTTTTGGCTGCTGTCTAAGTGCCCGTTTGGTTGGGCGTTTTGAGCCCACTTTTACCAAATATGCGCATTTGCAAAATGCTGAGAAGTTATTTGCGTTTGGCTCAGCCCAAAACGCAACTTTTTGAAAAAAGTTGCGTTTTGGGCCAAGGCAAAAAATAGTCCGGGAACGCGCAACAAATATGCAGATGTATACCTCAGTTCTCACGCTTTCCCTTTTATTTCTCTCTTCTCTTCTCTGCTTTGCCGTCAAGCATTGAGCTCTCTCACTCTCACGCTCATCTCTTCTCTGCCCTCTCCATGGTAAGTCATCCGTGAACCCGGTCTACCACCACAATCAACAAAATCAACAAAACCCATTTCAAACCCAACTCAAAATCAAACCCAAAATCCACAGAAAATCAACTCAAAATTAAACCATTAATTAAAAAACCATAACCCAAACCCAAAATCAAAATCAAATAAAAATACAAACCCAATGTTTCAATCATCTTCATCATCATCATCATTATCATCTTCTCTGGAGGAAGTGAAAGAGCGGCTTTCGAATTGTCAAAAAAAAAAAAAAAAAAAAAGAGCTCAGCGGTGGAACAACGTTTTGGAGGAAAAGAGAAAGGGAAAAAGGAGAAAAGAAAAAGAGATGAAGAAAAAAGTGAAAGTGGAATGTTCTGGAGGCTAGGGAGTGGTAGGGAAAAAGGGAAAAGCAGGAAAAAGAAAAAGAAAAAGAAAAAAGAGAGGGCACGTGGGTGGAGGAGAAAAAAAGAGGGAAAAAAAAAAGGAAAAAAAGAAGAAGAAAGAGGAAATGTTATCACAATATTTGTATAATATTTTCACAATAAATTTTAAAAGGTAGGTTATTATTAGTTAATATTAGTGAGAAAAAAATAATTTTTTTAGAAAGAGAAAAAAATAATTTTAATAGTACGTTAAAATTAAAATCTGTATTAATTTTTATCACAATATTTTTACAATAAATCTTAAATGGTAGGTTATTATTAGCTAATATTGGTGAGAAAAAAATAATTTTTTTAGAAAGAGAAAAAATAATTTTAATAGTACGTTAAAATTAAAATTTTTTTTTTGAGAAGGATACGTTAAAATTAAAATCAGTATCAATTATCACAATAATTTTACAATATTTTCACAATAAATCTTACGTGGTAGGTTATTATTAGCTAATATTGATGAGAAAAAATTAATTTTTTTAGAAAGAGAAAAATTGATTTAAGTATATGAAGTAGTTGATTTAAGTATGAAATAAACTCACATAAAAAAAAAAAAAGTATGAAATAAACTCCCTTATATATACATTGTCCTTTTTGGTAATTTATCTCTTAAACTCCCTTATTTTTTTAATTTGGAGTAAAAACCTTTTTTTTTTTTTTTTTTTTGAGAATGCATTTTTTTTTAAAGAATCTTATTTGGTCTACTTAAAATTAAAAAAATGTTTAGAGAATCCAAAAAATAAAATGGTCATCTTACCCATTCTTATGACCAATGGTCTCTCCCAAAACAAAAACCTTGGTTTACATAAGAAATCCCAAAGCACTACTAGTATCAATTGGTTTGGTTTATAAAAAAAAAAGATCAAATGAATGTGTGGCAATTTCCTGTTTGAGACTGAATGTTAAAAAGTTTGGGACTCTTAAATTAATAAATTTAGTTGCTGCCATATATGATATATATATATATATATATGTGTGTGTGTGTGTGTGTGTGTGTTTATTTATGAATTTAGGAAGAGTATGGAAGCAACTTAGTTCCCTGATGGCTATCTCCTATGCTTTTGCTAAACACCACTATGATTTGGTCTACCGTTCGCATGGTTTTCAGACCCGGACCGTTCATTGAACCATAAAAGAGAGAGGTTCAAGGTTTTTGAGGTTGAATCGAGGTCAAACCGGGGTCGAACCATGATGAAGTCATAATTACTTTAATAATTATTTTAAATATATATAAAAACATTAAATTAATAAAAAATAGAAAAATTAACTAAAATAGTCCAAAACAAATATAGATAGCATTTTTTATAACGTAACTTTCATAATACAAATAAAAATTATTAAATTCTAAAAATCCATAGCTATTGAATTTCTAAATTATTTTTAAGTCATGATAAAACACAGTTTAGTACACAATAATTTTTATTTTATGAAACCCAATAAAATAATTAAGAGACAAATGAGTTTATTTGCATATGGCCAAGCCCATTTGATTGCCCATCATTTTTTTTCCTAAGCCTATTTGAATAGTCATTGTTCACCATTTATTTTGAATTAAAAAAAAAAAAAAATCAAAACCCAAGATGGAAGTGCTTGACAACAAGCAAGCACTATATGTTAGTAGTTGACAGTGACACTAAAGCACGCAGCAACAAAGAAGTCTCCGGAAGCAGTGAAGTAGTCTATAATATTTTTAGCAATACTTTCACAATAAAAATTATGTGAAAAATTGTTACTAGTTTTAATTTGAACTCATTATTAAAATTAATTTTTTACTCACTAATATTAACTAATAACAATTTATTACTTAAAATTTATTGTGAAATATTGTAAAAATATTATAGTAACATTTAATTGTGACTTTATTCTTTTTCTTTCCGTTGGTTACATCCATACGTTTCTTTTCCTTTTTTTTTTTTTTTTTTTTTTTTTTTTTCTCTCTTGCTTTTTCTCTTCCACACACATATCCCCATCCCTCTAGTCTAATCTTGGTTTTATTTTTCTAGACTCTTCCTCCAGAGAGCGTGTCCTCCTCTCTGTTTTTATTTTTCTTTCAGATCTCTATCTTTCTCATTCTCTTTCTCTCATCCTCTCACTTGGTCACACACACATTACCAGCGGAGAACAAAGCCAAAATTTAAAGCTTGCTTCACCCAAGAGTTTACTTCACAGTTATCACTTATCCTTCTCACATATTCACATCAGGCTTTCTTAAAAAAAAAAAAAAACATATTCACATCAGAGAAAAGAGAAGAGAGAGAGAGAGTGAGAGGAGAATCTGAAGCGGCGCCGGTGGAGATCGAAGGCCTTGTCCGCTGCCTCACCGCCGTTCGTCCTCCCCCCCACCACCAGATTGGGTCAGATCGGATTGTTCTTCCTTTTTTTTTTTTTTTTCTTCATATTTGCTTGTTTTGATTCAACTTTATTGTAAGAATTGGATTTTGTTTTGTGTTTTGTGTTTGGATTATGTGAGACGTTTTTTGAAAGTGAAGCAAAGAGACTGAAACAAAGATTAGATGTTTTCTGGGTCAGATTAGACGTTTTCTTTTTCTTTTGCTTCTTTTTTGTTTTTTTTTTTTTTCCAAGGTTTAGATTCAAAGGGAACTGTGAGAAGCGGTCTGAATTCGGTTCTCAGAACTGTGCAGTTGAATCGCGATTTGAACGGTTTTCTGCTTTTTTGACATAGACCGGTTTTTATGCCTAAAAGAACCGTGATTGTGAGAGATTCACAGTTTTCCCAGTCGGACCGTACGGTCCGGTCCGAGTTTCAAAACCTTGACAGCCTAATTCCTATCTTGGCTACAAGTTAGAAGAATATTAGACATGTTCTATCATATAATCTTGACTCTTGAGTGACCAAGACCATGTAGCTTTGAAATTTTATTTATTAGTTTTGAGCTTTTTTTTTTAAGTTGACAAAACCTTTTATTTTTTTGGTTAAATACAACATTGATTAGATTTATGGATTAGAGAAAGTTAATTATAATCTTTGACTTTTCAACCATCAATATTGTCAAAAATAATTGAGATATATGCTATTGCACTACGCAATTAACCCTTAATTGTGAGGGAGGAGTTAAAAAAATAAGTGTAATTAAAGATAAAATTGTAAAAAATTTAAGGTTAAAATTTTTTTATTCAAAAGTTGAAAATAAAAGTGACTTTTGAAAGTGGCTATTGCACTATATCTCAATCATTCAAAAATTAATGGAAGATGATTTCTCAACAAACTCTTTAATTTTGCACATTCAGCAAGAATTTTTTTTTTTTTTTTTTGGAAAATAAATCAAAAAATCAATCATACATAATTTTCTGAATTAAAAAGAGGTGATTTTTATTTTAATAGATAATTGAATAAAAATAATTATTTCTTTTCTCTTTTATTTACATTTTGATATTGAATATATGCTGATTTATATATTTTTTTATTAATTTAGTTTCAAACTTTAATATTTATTTTATTCCAAATGATTAAAAAAAAAAAATACTTTGGTTTATGCTTTAATCCCAAAAATCAAACCCAAGTTACGACTTACGTCACTGCAACTACTGGTGCATAAGGAAGAATCACATAACATCCCTTAATTGTGATTCTCAGGTTTTTTCCTCAATTATACTAGCTTCAGAGCTTGTTCAAAAATCGCTCATGGTTTTCCGCTATGTTCACTATCATCTTCTCTGCTGCTCCAACCTACTGCGAATTTTCTAAATAGTACACTTCTTTGCATTGCATAGGTGTAGGTAATGTCCTAGAAACTTTTCCTTCCTTGTTATGTTTCTTGAACATCATTCTTCCCCAGTTGCTGCTGATATTTCATGTTAAAGTTCCTTTTTTTCTTACTACATTAAAATTTCAAAATATAGGAAGGCAGGCCTAATCAGTACTCACGCGGGGACCAATTGAGATTCAGAATGGAAAAAGCTGCCATATATGCACATCTTTCGGCTGGAGGATGCTTTTGTCCATTGTTTTGACACGGCCGGTAATGCTACTCTGCACTTTTTCTTTTCTTTTTTTTTGATGAACCTACTCTGCACTTATATATATATATATATATATATATATTTTTTTTTTTTGGATGAATAAAATATTTTATTAAGATCAAGCACTATACCCAAGTAAAACCCCGCTCAAGTACACAGGGCAAAGAACAATAAAGAAAAGTTATATCCCTACTCATTCATTTACGCAGGAAAAAAGAAAGACCTTGCTTTAATCCCTCTTTTTATAAGCTTGATGATGCCTTCCTCTGTTTTAAGCCTTTGAACGTGAATAATGACATTCCTTTGGTGCCAAATTTAATACACCAGAGCACCCAATATTAAGTTTACACACCACAGCCCTTAAAGACTCCTCTTTCCAATAATTTTCTCTCCATTTAATTATGTGATCCTAGTCAAATATGGGAGTTGTGAATAAACACCAGCACATCAATTTCCTCCAAATTCTTATAGAAATGGAACGCTCAAAAAATAAATGGGTTCTACATTCCAAGCTTTGTCTACACAAAACACAATTTGAATCTCCCTTATATATCTCCATTGGAGCCTTCTACCCCTAAGCAATTCTTCATTAATTAGAGATAATATTATTGCATGTGGTTATTATCTAATGGCTTAGGCAGCCAAATTTAATGCAAATTCCATACAGCTAACCTAGCTTATCTACTCTCTATATATACCCCCTACTAAGGTTCTTCGTATTTGCCATAGTACTAATATCAAAATGTGGAAAAAAAAAAAAAATGTGGCCGTCAATGGCTTTTTCCCGTGGACGAAGGCTATCAGGCCGAATCATTTAATCTTAGTGTCCTCACTCGCTTCCATTGCTTTTGTTCATTACAATTCTTTCTACTATTCTCTATTTCATTTTGATTTTAACATGGTACTAGAGCTAACTGCCTAGGCCTCTTGTAAATATTTGTCCTTTCTGTTCTCACTCTCAAAAAACTCACAAAAATTTATTCTCTTCCTTCAATAAATCCAAACAACCACTGTCCACTAGTCTCCTCCCATAGCACAACACTGCAAAAATCCAAGGCTTGTAGATCTGTCTCCTTCTCAAAATGTCCAATGCGCTGGGCAACCGGTGCCAACGATTTGGTCATTGGAGCTGCTACTTCGACAACTCGTGCTAGTGATTAGGTTACCGGCGACGGTGGCTACTACAATCCAGCAACTAGAACCGCTGGATTAGATGCTCTAATGGCGTAGATGCTCTAATGGTGTGTGCCGGCAATCAAGTTGCCAAAGATGGTGATTCCGATAGCTGGAACTTAATTTCGGTTCAATGTCGTGTTGGGAAAAATTCTGTATAATTGAAGAGAAAAAATTACAGGACAAACTCTGAATAATTTTACTATATTAAATAGAGATTACAACATTTAGAGATACAACTTGAGTAAAGAAAAACTCTCTTTTTATTTTCACTCACTGCTCTCTTACTCACTGTATATTTTCTCTTACCCTCTCTATTTTTCTCCTCTTTTGCTTGCTCTCACTCTCGCAGTTATTCAAGACTGCACTAGTCCTCACACTCTGGGACTTCACTCTTTCGTTCTTCACCCCCTTCAAATGGCCGAATGGCCTCTCTATTCATTTCTTCATATTTTCCTTCTTTTCTCCCTTTCACACTCTTCACATCAAAGGTCCGTTTGGATAGAACTTATTTTGCTGAAACTGAAAACTGAAAACATTGTAGCTCAACTGAAAGTTGCGTTTTTACTTTTTTTTTTTCCTTCTATTCACTCGTCACCCACCCGAGCGCCTGCATGTTTGAGAATAGAGTCCACGCCCACCTACATCAGTCTGACGCAGGGGAAGAGCAGAGGAAGACAACCCAGTCCAACGTCGGCAAAGATCGGGTTCCCTCGGTGGTGGTGGATGGGTTGATCGATTCTGGGTTGTTTTAATGGGTTTGATTTGCGTTTGCTTGGTGGATGGGATCGATTCCGGGTTGTTTTAATGGGTTTGATTTGCGTTTGCTTAGTGGATGGGTTGATTGGTTCCGTTTGCTGGGTTTGATCGTTTGATGGGTTTGATTTTTTTTCACATGGGTTTGATTCATATGGTTTTGGTTTCACTGTTTTGATCTTCTCAGTTGATGGGTTTGCTGGGTTTCAGGAAGATGAATAGTCATGTTCTTCCTAGAATGGGTTTACTGGGTTTGATTCATAGGTTTGCTGGGTTTGCTCCGGCCGGTTTCATTGATGGCAGGCGGTGCCTGTACAGCCTTAAAAAGAACCCAGTCCGACGCCAGCGAACCTTCTTGGATAATCCTCTGCTGTTTCGGTGCGCACTGAAGAAAAAAGCTAGTGTTTTTTCTTCTTGATTCTTATTCCTGCGTTTTAGCTCTTTTCATCTCAGCGTTTTATGTGTGTACTGTAGCGTGGGTCCCAGCTGGAATAAAAAAGTAGACACAAGTAGACGCAAGAAATGCTGAATCCAAACAGATACGAAGTCACAATAAATGCAAGCCAACTTATCTTGACTTTGCTTCAACCAATTTCTTTTCTTCAACTCTTAGTTGAATGACCCTTGCCTACTGCTTTTTTGTTTTCTTTCTTCCTTCCAACATGTCTCACAAGTTTAACATCACATATTCATTTATGTTGCTTGACTTTTGTACATCCCTTCATAAATGTTGCTGGACTTTTGTACATAATTATAGAGGAAAAGATGAACCCAATTCTTCTCTTTCAGACAAGCTACTCAAGCAAACCCATTTCACTTTGCTGACTTCTTAGCACTTGTCCAACAAGCTCATTTAATGAGTTAAGACAAAGTGTGGGCTGGAATATAGTGCAGCACACCCAACATGTCGGGTATTGGAGATCTAGTCATTGGAATCACTACTTCAGCGCTGCCAATCACTGGAATGGATCATTGGACTTTTAATTGTCGGTTTTGGTGGTTTGTACTTGAAAAATTTTGCATTTCACACCAAATAATGAAAATTTTTTATTGAAAATTTTTTACAGGTTAAATATTTTACTGTGAAACAAACATAGCGCTAATATAATCTCCCTTTCCATTTGACCTATGTGATAGGCCAAAAACCTATTGACCCCTTGTGATTAAATTAATTAATTAATTAGCCAAGTTATTAATTAATCAATTTAACATGCAAACGCGTGGTAGTACAAACAAATAACCAATAAACTAATTATGCAGCGGAAAATAAATAACATGGTGATTTGTTTACGAATGGGGAAAACCTGACGGCAAAAACCCCACCGGGTGTTTTTCAGGTCACCACTCCTGAAACTCCACTATTATCACAACAAGCGGTTACAAGTAAAGGAATCCCAAGTACCTTACCAACCTACAGTTGAACTCTTATCCTAATACCCAATTGGACTTATTCTGTAGTGACAGTTTCCCCTTTTGATGCACGGCTCCCAAGTACGTGACTAACCAATGCGTGGATCCCAGTATGTGACTTCAATCACCAACTAGAAAGAGTTGTTGGCTGCAAAGTTCTTCAATTCATCCACGATGAAGATCAAGAAGATGCTTGGTCACAAAACCCAAAGGTGCACATACACAACAACTTCTTCAGAAGAGATGAACTAGGGCATAACTTTGCCTTCGGTCACAATTTGCTTGAATAGAGTTTTCTCAATGCTTGTGCAACTTGTAAACTCTTTGACGGCCTTTAAAACAATCCTTTTATATGTCTAGGGTTAGGAGAAAAGAAGGCCCAAAGACACATTCACGGATCCCAAGAAAATCAGATCAGAATTTCTGAAATTCATAAAACTCGACAGATAGAAGGTGTCGAGAAGCTGTCGAGAAGGTGTTGAGCCACGGGCTTGAGACAGCTACTTAAACCTTGATACATGCAGCTGTCGAGATGCTGTCGAGCTTTAATGATTGTGCACTTTTTCATTTTATTTCTTGGACAGACTTGATGACTTCAACACTTGATCTTGAAACCTTGTTTCTTGAAGTATTAAAAACACCTAGAATTATCTAATTACAAGTTGAGTGCGTTTTGTCAAAGGATTAGCCAATTACATACAAGAATGACATGTGTTTTTCACAAGTGAAACATATATGTCCTAACACTATGTTCCTTTCTCTTTACTTGAAAATTGATCTAGAAAATGATGGTTAAACATTTTTTTTTTCACCTCACGAGTAGGACTTTTATCTTTTCACATAACATTGCCTTGGTAGGTATTAGCCTACTAGGTAGGGATTAAGCTAGTTTTTTGAATATATTTAAATTATTCTCAATATTAAATGGTAAAAATATACTATGGTCCCTTTGAGATTAAATGTGGGTTCTATTCCTAATCCCATGATATATATATATATATATATATATATTGAACGGTTTTAGACCCCTTAAAACAACCAGATTGGTTAGCCTAGTTAATTAGCCAAGTTGTTACTTAGTCAAATTATGCAATTCTAGGTTAAAGTAATCAAATAATCATATCAAACATATAAAGCAGCGGAATAATAAATAACACAAGATATGATCACCCAGGAAACCACACGAAAAAAACCTGGGGAGGATTTGACCCACCGATCCTCAAGACAAACCTGAATTCACTATAAAAGAATCGAAGTTCATACAAAAGGACTACAAGCTCCCCGCTCGACTTCCTAATGCTAACCACCAGTAGAACTTACTGACACGACCACGTGCAAGCTCCGAATCCACGGACTCCTTCTTTCTTGAATTCTTCAATCAGCTACAAGCACTCACGCTTGATATCCTTTAAGCTTCAATGGTAGCAACCGAATTGATCATTAAGATGTTGATACTATCTCTATCTCGAAAACCCTAAGCTTTGTGTAAAGGAAAGCTCCTCTAGATCTCACAAGAGATTTACACAAAATCGCAATGTATGAGCAACAATACAACTGGAGCAACTCTAAAAACGTGGCTAGGGTTTTTCTTTATATACCTAGGGTAAAAACAGAAAACCCAAAACGTTTAATGAGTTAGGGCTGAGCTAGAATATTCTGCAGAAAAACATTTTGCCCGAGATTCGATCGATCGAGCCTTTCCTTCGATCGATCGAGCCAGGCCGAAATGCACCAATGCATCTGCAGCAATTCGATTCCAACTTTACATGAAAGACCCAACTTTGAGCAAGTCTAAACAAGACTAAATAACCTGTTTTGATCATGGTTTGCCAACAATACAAATTAGAGTTCTAAATATATAAAATCCTAAATCTTTAGAACCTAACAAACTCCCCCTTTGGCAATCCGTGACAAAACACAAACTAAAAGCTCTAAGTTTACAATTAAAAAGCCCTTTACAAAATAATGCTCATAAAATCAAAATTCAATCCTAACTACTATCCATCAGTTGCAAGTGTAGACAGCAGCTCAATTGAATCAACCTGTATATTCCTGAAATACTCAACAAACGCATAAATGCATGTGTGACAGAAAATAGTATATAAACAGGTATAACATTCTTGTATGATTCACACAACACATAATAAAGAAATATATCATGAATAACTCATAGAATATAAATCAATAAACAGTGAATCCAAAGAAACAAGAATTAAATAAAAAATCATGTATATCAATCAATGTTACTCCCCCTAACATGAATATTCCAAAAATGATATACAAGGTGAAGCGCCTAAATACAATCTACTCCACAAAACAAATAAAAATCTCCCTAACTACAAAAATCTCCTCTACAAACTCTACTCCCCCTTTTTGTGACGGAATGCCAAAGGGCAATCACAACCCATCATCAAAAGGAGGTGGTGAGGGTGAACGCAGACGCGCTAGATCAGCTCGCAAAGCTCGGATCTCATCAAAAAGGTCCACCAAAAGCTGACCATGAGCCGCCTAAATGGTCATGACAGTCTCCAAAGTACGACGGATATCAAAGTCATCCGATGGAGGTGGAGGAACAGCAGCAGTAGCATCAGGATCAGGAACAGCCTCACCAGCAGGACTTGTAGAAGAAGAGGGAGAAGGTGCGGACCCGGAAGGCTCAGACCTAAGGTGTTTAGAGCCAGCTCGAAGGTGAGCAGCCCTCTGTCGAAGAAAAGACGCACCTAAGGGACCGATGACATGCACAGGCTCCGAGGAAGGGAAATCCTCTAAACCTAAATAAAGAAGAATCCTATGGATGAAAATAGGATGAACTAGTGCATGAGCAGAAGATGAACTCCTATACACTTCGTTTAAAGAACGAAGGAACAAGTGGGGAAAACTGATAGGAGCATCAGTGACAAGAGTGTACAAAAATACACACAGCTCGAGAGGAATGGTGTGAAGATGAGAAATGGGCCAGATGGAGTGACAAGCTATCCTAAAGAAAAGATAGTGAAGCTTAGAAAGCTTAGCAGTGGTGATCCGAGGATCAGAACCCCACTGGATAGTAGACCCAGTGATGTAAGACATAATATCACTCAAAACAGGAGACTCATCATATGGATAGACAGGGTGCTGTACCAAAGGTACCCCTAGAGCATCAGCCACTACCTTAGGAGTAATGGAGTACTCTACGCCTCGTATCCAACTCTTTACTAAAGTGTTAGAATCATAGATGCGGATAGAGATGTTCGAGTAGAACTCTCTAATCAAGGTAGCAGGTGGAGGAGGATCAGAAAAATCCACCACAGGTAACCAGCCCCGACGCTCAAAATTTGCCCTAATGGCAAGATCAAGCTCATCTAGAATGACAGAACGCTCAGACCAAATTTTCCTCTTAAGATTCAACTTATCATAAACCTCTTGATTTTTCTCACTGGGAATTTCTCTCGGTCAAAGGGAGGAGGGGATGGGGAAGAGGCGGTGACAGACCTACAAGCTCTAGTTTTCCTAGGCATGATGATAAGGAAAGGACAGAAACACATAGAAAACCAAAAAAAATAAAAAACCAAGGGCAGACTGCAAGTCAGCACAAAAAAAATATAGAGCAAAAATCTATATGATGCATGAACATTTAAAATGACATGATGCATGTACTAATGCAGTAAACAAAGGTCAAAATTAAGTTCAATTGCACAAATTGGCTTGAGCACAGAGTTTCTAACAAAAACCCCAAAAATTTGAAAACCACTTGAAAAATTTTGAAACACATGGATGAATTAAGCCGTACAAAACATTACACATAGATTATAGTGCCCAATTACAGCCAATCAACAAGCCAATTTCATCAATTACAACTCAATTTAACAAAATCCCCAATTCGGAACTTGAACATAAACCCTAGAAATTCAATTTCTCACAAAAAACAAAATTGATCAAATTAAACTATTACAATCAAGCTTATAACATGTCCCCATAAAAACCCATTGATCAATTGCACAAAATTTTGCTTGAAACATTAAAAATCCCAAAAATAGAGAGGTCGGAAAATTTGAGGGAAAATGCATGAAAAATGCATGAAAAATGCAAATAAACTCAAAAAGGAGGGGCAAAAGAGACTTACCGACTTGAGGAAAGAGAAATCTTGCAAAAAATTTGGAGGAAAACGACAAAAAATCGCTATAGATCCGTGCCAACTCGGAGAGAGAAAGGGAAGTTTGAAAAACTTTTGAAAAGGTAAGTTGAATCAGTCCAAGAAAACTGTTTTTAAAAAGCTGATTCACGACTTTCGATTGATCGAAAATTACTTTCGATCGATCGAATCACTCTGAAATTTTATAAAAGAAATTTTAAAATTTTCAATCGATCGAAAAACAGACTGGATCGATCGAAATAGGCAACGGATCACAGTATTTTCAGAAAAATTCCATTTTTGAAAATCTCAAACCAATTTAAAAAAAAAAAACTCGTCAAAGCATCGAAATCAATGAACCACAATGCATGAGTATGAGATGAAATGGAATGATTTTTCAAAAACCTAAAATTTGTAATCCCAGTTTCTCTAAAGAAAGTTTCAGCCAGTTCTTCTTTCAATTTCTCAGGCAAAATAATGTTTTGCATAAATCTCAAGATACTTTCAAACTTGGTTGGTTAGACCAAAAACACATAAAATAACATGTACAGTGTTTAGCAAAGAGTAACTTGTGTAGTGTGTGCAAACTAGCAAAAGCTTGAGAAACATGTGAGGTGATATGTGTATAGCAATCAATCACAAAGTTTACAAAATTCATCACATAGAATTTAAAAGAGACTATCACCTAAAGAGTTACATCATATAACTCCCGCATCTACTAGAACATAAGCTTGCAATCATGTAAGTTTCTTGTTTTTAGCCTCTTAATTATGTGAATTGGCATCAAGCCTAATAGTACACACCGGTTTTTAATTAAGTGAATTTGGCATCAAGCCTAATAGTACGCACTAGTTTTAAGTATTAAGCAGTTAAGCCGAGGATACACCTTATATTCTTTTTGTGCATGTGCTACACTTTCTCGAGCACAAAATTTTATGATATGCACTAAGGTGTTCATGATTGGCTAGTGAACAATGGTGAGATGGTTATTTATGCCTTTCTCAAAAGAATCTAGTCCGACAGTCAAATAACATGTGACTTCAAGATTAAGATAAAGTGATAAACACCATAAACATCTTTCCCACATAACATGCACTACAAAATTTCAACTAGTCAAGTGCAATAAATAAGCTCATCAAAGCTAAACAAGGTACATAAGACATGTTATGTGTAAATAAATTGACCAATCTTGTTTTCAAAAACCAAGAAAAATAATGTCAAACAAATTTTTTGCTTTCTCCCATTTATTTTATTTTATTTTATTTTTAAAAAAGAAAACAAATAAATCCTAGAATGAAATGCATGAATGTAATATAATGCAAATCCTAGAAAAAAAAAAACAAATACCAAAGAACAATGGTCACAGAGGATAGAGCAGTGAAGCACAAGGACCATGTCAGAAAGACTCAATTAGGACGAGTCTTTTGCATCCAAAACCTTTTAGATGCAGCACAAGCATTGGAGTTCTTATTCACATTCGAGTGATTTCTAACTCTAGGATTGGAATAAAGGTTCAACGCCTTTACCAATTCACCAATAAGTGCCATAGGATCTTGTGCTTGAGGCACAGGCACCTTTGGTTTGTTTGCTCTCTTAGCAGCTTGAAGCTTGTAACATTTAGGACGAATGTGTCCAGACTTTCCACAATAATGACAAACCCAAGTAGGTTTACCATGCATCTTGTCCTTAGAAAGGGTAGAATCCTTAGGTTTAGACTCTCTCACATCAACCCTAATCTTCCTAGGAGGTGAAACTTCTACAGGTTTGACAACCTCACTCATAGGGGGTTTGACAGTTTCACTCACAATCTCACTCACGGAAGGTTCAGAAGAAGAAGAAGGAACAAAATTCGTGGAATGTGGTGCAGAATCAAAGATGCTTTCAACATATCCTAACTCAGATTTATCAGAAGGATACTTTTGAACATTCAGCATGTGATCAAGTTTAGAACTAGCAGATCTAGCAACAGATAAATCATGTTCCAAAGTTTTAACTTTATTAAGCAAAAGCATGTTCTCAGATTTAACATTGTTCAAAAGATCATTAGTATCAAACAGTTTAACAAGCAAATTTTTCTTTTCAAGCACAAGAGTTTCAATTTTCTTTAGGCCAAGTTCAACATTCATAGCATCCTTTGCAGCAATTTTGCAAAGTTTATTGTAGGCCTCTTGAAGATCTGCATCCTCAGAGAATTCCTCATCAGAAAGGTTCTCTTCAACAGATACGCTTTCATTGACTACAGTTGTAGCAGTGAAAGCAATGAAATTTCCATCCTCATCACATCCGGACTCATCATCAGAAACCTCATTATCACTAAGGGTTACAGCCATAGCTTTACACTTAGTCCTCAAGAATGTAGGACATTCAGATTTCACATGACCATACCCTTGACAGCCAAAACACTGAGGACCCAATAAATTATTTGAAGATTGATCAACTTTTTCTCTAGGTTTTTCAAAGTTATTCATTTTAGTGGGATCATTCTTCCTAAAATTTCTAGGTTCAGCAGTGTTTGTACCTCTTGCCTTTCTGTTGGTATTCCTAAGAAAGTTTTTAAAGTTTTTAGCAAGGTATGCAATCTCTGTAGCAGAGAGCTTATCATCAAATCCACCACCATCAACATCATCAACTGACTTAAAAGCCATTGATTTGGATTTGTTCACTCGGCGACCAAATAATATTTAGAAAGGAAGACTGCCATATTTGCATATCCCACAGCTTAACAGAGGATCTTTTTGTCCGTTGCTTTGATACAACTGGTAATGCTACTTTAATTTGCACATTAGTTTCACAATCCTGTTACTTATCTATTTTTACTAGCTTTGTTAATTAGTTGTGGACTTTTAGTTCTGCGTCTCAAACACACAAAAGAATAAAATAGAAAAATACAACAATAAATTTTTTTAAAAGAACAAGAAGACAAGAGAAGGGTGAGAATTTGAAAATTTGATACCTTGAGGGACGAGGGTGTTGAAAATTTGGCCATAATGTGTTGTGAATGCTCTAATTCTACACCAACTGTCTTATTGATAAAATGATAGTGAAAATTTCAAATAGACATAATTCATTTGGATTTAAGGTTTAAACCGTTAATCTATAAATTATGTCTATTTGGATCAATCAAAATTTGACTGTTATACAATGTCATTGAATTTGCCAACTCTAAACCTAACAGCATTGACCCAACTTTTTTTTATTTTATTTTTTATTTTTTATTTTTTTTAAAGAAGCAGAATCAGCGTTGATCCAAAGTTAAAGGATATAATATGGGTTCTAGCCACCAAAAAAAAAAAAAAAAGGTTAACACTACCATGCAGACTACTTTTTGAATAATTTTACATGTATGAGCACCCTAACTCCCTAAGGCATGACCCATAAATGCCACCACATTGCCAACTAAATGGTTCTCTTAGGTGTGATTGGTACTAGGATCATCCTACCCATGGTGTTAATTATTTAGACCCCTGGAATTTTGATGTCGCAGAAGCCTAAAGAAAGCATACACGATGATCTTTTTGATGGACAGAAACTAAACTGTTAGTTTCTGGGTAGTAAATCTCGAATCCATGAGGGGTTTTTTGAATTCACAAAGTCATAAATTGGAACCCACCAGAGAAATAATTCGACAAAAGTCTGTATTTTATTAATAATAGTTTGATTTACCTTTGACGGCTACAAAAAATATAAATACTAAGAAAGTAAAACCCTAGGAAGATTAGGAAACGTCTAAAACCCTAATTCACACCAATTATGTGATTATGTGACAAAATACTGAAATTTACCAAAAATGGCAAAATTGAGTTAAATGCAAAATCATAAACTACTAAACTTAAGGGTCATCCCAAAATAGACAAGACTTTATTCTGACTTTTAAACTAAAAATTATTAAGGAAAAACAAATATTACTATAAATAGCAAAAACATTGTTTTCAAGGCCTTAACGAAGAAATTTGCCTAAATTTAGGCAATGCTCGGGCCTCGAGTCTGGATCAAAATGCCATTTTCCTTTAACTTGCCAAATTTCATGCAATTCCAACACTGTCACCCCGATGGCCTCTATTGGCACCCCCCTCTTGATCTTAAGTTGTGACTTTCGACGCCTTTACTACTCCAGGAATGCATTACTTTTTTGTTCTACATCAAATTCAAATTGTTTAACCTAATTTAAAGCCAAGTTATTACTTAGTTCAATTGAACAGGTCTAGGTTAAACAAATATCAATCATATCACATAAAGCAGAAAAGTAAAGAACACAAGCAATATGATGACCCAAGAAAACAAATGAAATTGTCCAGTTTTAAGGTAAAAATCCTAGGAAGGATTTAACCTAAAGAATCCACAAGGAAAAAATTTACTAAATACAACGGAGTGTTCAAAATAAATTTAACCCTAAATCTAATACTACCTCTTATAGTACTTACTCATGTGACCACACGCAGCTCCGAATTCACGGACTCTTCTATTCTGAATTTATTGCACACAAACACTCCTTTTTGTGACTTTGAGATCCCATTCAAAGGTTTAGATCATTAGCATTAGTTGATCTTGTTGCTCCAACTTATCTCCACCAGTACTTATATTTGGATCTTCTTTCTGGTAGATGCTTGTTGAGTTAGAAGGTTACAAAACCTTACAGATCTCACAAGAGTTACTCACAAGACTTGAAAAATGTGTGTCAAGGTTTTACTTTTGTACCTAGCAATGTTGGGCTCAAACCCTAAACGTTTCGTGGGCTTTCGAGCCTAATTTAAAATCTGCAGAAATCGAAGTTCGATAGTTTGAACCTCTCTCTCGATCGGTTGAGCTTAGAAGTTTCTGAATTCTTCTTTCTACAGCTTGTATGTTTTTGAATCTTGACTTATATCAACTTGAGCAATGTCTAAAAATATTCTAAGACATAGATATATTATATTAGACATGTTATTGTACTCAATTTGCCAACATACATAAAATTAGAACCTATATATTTAATCTTTAAATATTTAGAACCTAATAATCTCCCATTTTGACAATCCATGACAAAACATATCTACACATGAACTGCTCAAATTCAAGAACTAACCCAATACAAGTTATTGCCTGCTACAATTCAATCATAATCTACTATCTATAGGCAGCAGCATCATGAAAGAATTAACCTGTAAATTCCTAAAACACTAAAAACAAACTATAAATGCTTGTGTACAAAATACAGTAAAAACATAACTTAGTATCACATATCCAAACTAAAACAAGATATCCAAAGAAAATCATCAATTTATCAATATCATCAAATTTGTGAGACAAGTTATATAAAAATGTCAAACAAAACATACTAAACAAAATAAACTCAAACTCAAACTCAATACTCCCCCTAAGTACATACATCATCTCCAACAACTCAAACAAAAACTCCCCCTAAGTATAACAACTCTCTCTCACTACTACCCCCCCCCCCCCCCCCCCTTTTGTTACGCATTGCCAAAGGCAATCATCTTAATCATCCGATGGTAGAGGTGGTGGAAAAGAGCTCCTATACTCACTAAAATCAGGTTTCAAAGCAGCTGAATCAAATATCAATGAGTCCAAAAGCTGTCCATGAGCCACCTTTGTTGTCATGAATGTTTCCATTATGGTATGCTGCGATGACTGCTTCTCAAAAACTCTCTCAAGCATGGAACGAAGAGAAGGAGAAGCTCTAGAATGACCAAAAGTAGTAGCAACATCTACATCATCATCATCATCATCATCCGTAGTAGCAGCAGCAACAATAGCAATAGGATCAATAGGCACATACTCTTATGAAGGCTCAACTCTTTGTCTCTTTGCAGTTCCTTCACTTGGTTCTACTGTCTTCTTTTGTGCTTTGCGTTGCTTTAGAAAAGTAGCTCTTATAGGTGCCATCTGATGAACAAGTTCAGAAGAGGAGAGATGCTCAAACTTGAGGCGTTCTAAGATCCTAAGGATAGAAACTGGAAAGTAGAGTCTTTTTTTAGCATTGTTCCTATGGACCTCAACAATTGTTTGACTGAACAAAGAGGGAAAACACATGGAAGCACCAGTGATAAGAGCATATAAGAATATACACCTATCAATAGGAATTGTAAGCACATGTGAGATAGAAAATAAGTTATGGCATGCAATCCTAAACAAAAACCCCAAATATCTCAAAAATACATGATCCCTAATTTCAAAAAAATTCAAGAATCATGAAAATTTTGAAATTAAAGCATATGAATCATGTTAATCGCATGCATAAACAAAAAGCCATTGATCATTTAAACACAAAACACTCAAAATTATCAAAATCCTCAAAATTTCTAAGCCCCAAAAATTCTAAGAAAATTTATGATTTATGCATGAATGAATGTAATTTGATCAAAAAGAAAGGGTAAAAGAGTCATACCTAATATTGTAGATGAAAACCCTGGAAACTTTGACTCAGAAAAGGAAAAAAAAAAAAATTGTGTTCTAAAAGGGATCGAAGAAAAAGTGAGAAAAGGTAAAACTGATTTGTCAAACCCTTAAAAATTAAAAAATTTCAAATTTCAATAAGTCGAGGAATCGAGCAGCGATTGAAAGAGTAAGATTAGAAATTTCCACCGATCGGGGATCGATTGAGTATGAAACGAACCAGACAGAAACTTTTGGCCTAAAAATTGGACATTTTCGATCAGTCAAAGATCAGTTTCTATCAATTGAACCAGTGGAAAATTTTGAAATTTTGTAAAATCCTGGAAGTTTTGTAGAAAAACAATTGGAAAGCAATTTTTATGATATGTAATGCACATGAACACTCCCAGAAGATTTCAAAAAAATTTTGCTCCCAAATTTTCAAACTTATCACAAATTGGAAGTAAAAATCACTCGATTTAACAACTTCTAAACATTTTTCTTCAAATTCCACCCTATCCAAGAAAAGTGTATCAAAAATCACTCCATAAGTAATCAAAGATGGCCAAATTAGACAACACACACATTCTCATGTACTTGACTTAGCAAAGATTTGCATGTAGTGTGTGCAACTAGTAAATATACAAAACAAAAAATGGGTGATAAGTAGATAGAAATTAAACAAATTTTCTATATTATCAAACCATTTGAGAGTGACTATCTCCTAAAGAGTTACATCATGTAACTCTCACATCTCCTAGTAAATACGCTTGCAATTATGTAAAAACATTTTGATTTTTTTTTTTAACACAATCAAAGATATCATGCATGGGCATATAGGAGATAGAAAAGAAAATACCCTTGTTCCAAACTTTTTCCTTTTTTTTTTTTTTTTAAATAACACCTCGTTTTATCTTACCGTGCAAGTGCTACACCTTACCGAGCACAGCTTTTATGATTTGCAAACAGGTGTTCAAGATTGGTGAGTAACAGTGGTGAGATAGTTATTTATACCTTTCTCCTAGGATTTTCTAGTCCTTACAACCAAAATATGTGACATTCAAATCAAGATTATTTGTTTAAAGACTATAAACGATCGCACAATAAAGCATAAAGTAGCACATACTAGTAACTAAAGTGCAAAATCTAGGCTTATAAAAGCTAAATAAGGTATAAAGTCATGAATGCAAAGTTTCATTGGCCAACCTTAATCACACACTAAGTGATGTGCAATACAAAAAAATATTTTTTTGTTTTTGAATTTTGAATTTTAAAAAATTTTTAAACTAAAAAAAAAAAAAAAAAAAAAAAAACTCATATTCAACACTAGAATGATCAAATAGAAACGATTATTTAGAGACTACTTTCACTGGCCCCTAGATATCAGAGTGTACTAAATCCAATATACCCTCTGTCTTGTGCATGGCTATTTTGAATCGCATCCTACACTTCTTTCCCATGAAACGGAATTTGCAGAAATCTAACTTACATGACTTAGCTCCAGCCAATAGATTTTTTTTTGTAATTCCCTCATACCATGCTCACTCATATGCCTCAGTCGCATATGCCACAAGAGTGTATCATCCTGCTTAGATTCAGTCACCACAACAGCTCCACCTACAATAATGTTGCTGAATAACTTGTAGATATTACCCTTTACTTTCTACCCCTTCATCACAACCATAGCGCCCTTTAACTCCTTCATTAACCCATTCTCAGACTTATAGCAATAGTTATTAGAGTCTAGGGTTTCTAATGAAGTTAAATTCTTTTTCACCTCTAGAACATGTTGTACTTCTCCTAATGTCCTCACTACATTACCGAACGTCTTTATCTCAATTATTCCCATTCCAACAACTTTGCAAGCAACATCGTTGCCCTTTAGAACAAAACCACAATTAATTGACTTGTAAGTGTTGAACCAATCTTTGTAAGGAGTCACGTGGAAAGAACATGTTGAATCCAGAATCCAAGAATCGATCAGCGGGTTGGCACTAGATGAAACAGAAAGCATATCTCCATCTGAATTTGAATCTGTTGCTACAATGTTTGCAGATCTTGAGGACCCTTCCTTGTCTTTGTCCTTGCCTCTTTTCCACTCTGGACAGTCTCGCTTAATATGCCTCTTCTTTCGGCATTTATAGCACTTCACTGTCTTACTTTTGAATTTGGATCTACCATGTCCCCTAGTAGAATTGTGATCTGTCTTTCTTCCTTCCATGATCTTGACTACCTTTTACCATAAGCCCTTCATCAGAACTTTCACTCGAATTTTGCTTCTGTTGGTAGTGATCCAACAGGGCTCCTGAGATCTCTCAAATTTCAGAGTCTCTTTCCCCCAAAGTAGGGTTGTAACTAAGTGTTCGTAGGAAGCTGGGAGGGAGGACAGAAGCATCATCGCCTTGTTTTCATCATCGAATTTTATATCGATCCACAACAAGTCACTGATAATTTTATTGAATGGCCAAATTTGCACCCTCTCCCATCTTAAGCTCGTACAGTTTTCACTTAAGATTTAGTTTATTTGTGAGGGACTTGGACATATACCGTCTGTCCAACTTCAACCATATAGCCAAAGTAGACATGTCATCTATGACATCATACATAAGCTCGTCTGCCGGACATAGTCGAATTGTACTGACTGCCTTCATATCGAGTTCTTCCCATTTGTCATCCATCGTTGTCTCTGGTTTCTTTGCTTTCCCATATAAGCCTTTACCAAACCTTGTTGTACCAACAGATCTTTCACCATTCTTTGCCATAACCTGAAGTTACCAATTCCATCGAACTTAACTACATCTCTCTTGACAATAGGAGTGTTGATCTCCATTAAATGAATCAACCTAGAGCTTTGATACCAATTGTTGTGAAAAATTGTGAAATACTCTGTTTACACAAGGTTAAAGAAGAGAAAGAAGAAAATATGACATAAGGGATTTACGTGGTTCGGCAATATGTCTACGTCCACGGGAGGCGACTTTATAAAGTTTCACTATAATTTTGGAGATTACAACAATAGTTTAAAGACACTCTCACACAAACCCAAACCCTTAATACACCCTTGGTTCTCTCACAAATAAATAGAGAACACCCGGTTGTATTTAGAAAAAAATTGCAGGATACTCTAGCTTCCTATCTTTGGAGCACACACATAGAAGAAGCTCTTTGCTATGTCTCGTAGGAACTCTCTCTTGCTCCACCTCTATTTATAGCTTAAAATTCAGCTGAAATATATAGTTTCAGTTTCAGCACATGAAACTTATCAGACCAAAAGAAGATGGCCAGCATTTCACGCATGATATTTGGTTGAGTATCGTCTAAACTTTCTGACATGGACATGCAAGCCTTTTAATGGCTTGTTGGCTAATATCAAGCCACTAAGTTTGACAATTCAAGCCATTCCAACATAACTTATTATAATAATCTCCAATGGGAATTTGAATAATAATTTTAAAACTTAAAATTTTAGTTATACTAAAAGAAATTGGGAAAATATCATGCATAATAACAATAGTTAGAAGAATATGTACCATTTCAAAAAAGAATAGTAATATCAATAAAAAAATTATATATTTGTAAAAATAGAGGGATGAAAATTATTTTTTGAAAATGTTTAATTTTTAGGAAGAACAAACAATAGAATTTAGAGAATAAAGTATACATATTCTGTATAAGTTTGTTATGAGTTTTGGTTATCATAATAATCTTCTTTAAGAGAATGAAGAGTTTGAATAATTTATTTGAAACTTAAAAAGTTTAGTTGGAAAAAAAAAAAAAAACATAGCATACTATAACACAATTTCGAAGAATACGGACCACCTTATACATGAATAATATCAATCAAACACACCCAAAATAATAGAATGATATATTGGTAGAGATAGAAAGATGAAAAATAATTTTAGAAATTGTTTAATTTTTAGAAAGAACAAAATTATCTTCAACAAGTTTTAGAGTACAAATTATACATTATATTATAATTACAATTACAAAATGATTATCTATTTCTAGTTTTTCATGTATTACGTGGATTTGTGACTAGTTATATATAATGGTATTGTCTCTCTTGATTTTGTTCAAGATTCTAGTCCCAGATATTTCATTTTGCTTGTGGGTTTCTCACGTGTTTTTCATGACATGGTTTTTTTTTTTTTTTTTTTTTTTGCTCCTTTGTTGTTGAACTAGACTCTTTTCGGAAAAGAAACTTGACATTTTGTTAAGTGATATGTAAACATAAAAAAATCAAGTTAAGATGTAATGCCAAATGCAAATACAAAGAAAAATATCATACCTATTCATCAAAAATCGTGTTTCCCATTCCCAAATATCATGAAAAATAAGTTAGATAATTAAAAAAATATTAGCCAAAATTATGTATTCATTGTAATGATCCATCGAAATAATACTATTCATAAAATAATTCAAATATATTGTAGGCAAATGATCATACGTACCAAAAATATAAGATACAAATAAATTTGTTAACGTGTAATAGGGTAAAACACAAAATTATGAATAAAAATTCTAAATGCACACGGCCCCAAACTTACTTATCACGATTCTCAAAAAAAAAAAAAAAAAAAAAAAAAAAAAAAAAAAAACTTATCACAAGTTTATTGAATTAAAGAACACCATTTTAAAAAGATAGGTGATAATCGCTGCGCTAACAATATTTAATCACTAGGTCCACTTCAGTGCGATCATCGCTACTGACTTGGTTATTTATAAATGAAAATTAAAACTTAAAATTTCGTCTTTTTTGGCAGAGGATCCAGAAGAAGAAAGCAAAGAAATGGATCCTTCATCAATTACAAGGACCCTGGGAGGATGCTTTGTGGAGACGATCAAAGAACATTGTGGCTATCTGTTTCACTACGATGCCAACATCAAGGATCTCAGAGATCGAATTCAGACGCTGCGTGCCATGAGAGATACGTTACTATTACAAATAGAAGAAGATAAATGGAATGGCAAGGTAATCGCACCTGGTGTTGATAATTGGTTAGGAGACGCAGAAAACATCCTTCTTAAAGAAGACGAAGCTCCGAAGAAGTGTCTGGAAATTGAAGGGTGGGGGCCAGAGTATTACTTGAGTAGAAAAGCTAAGAAGAAGAGTCTGAAAATTAAAGAGCTTCTAGGGGAAGCAAAATTTCCTACTAAAACCTCCTATTCTCGTTCTCTAACTGGAATTGGATCTTCATCCAGTGAAGGTATTAAGCATTTTGAGTCAAGGACAAAAATGGAGGACAAAGTTTTAGAGGCACTAGCAGATGACAGGGTCAACATGGTTTTGATATGCGGTATGGGGGGGATAGGAAAAACAACAATGGCACAAGAGGTAGCGAAAAGAGCAATAGATGGTAAGTTATTTAATGAATTTGTGATGGCTGTGGTGTCCCAAACTCCAAACTGGACAAAGATTCAAGATCAAATTGCAGGTCTGAATTTTGATAATGAAGTTGGAAGAGCAAATAAGTTATCTTCAAGGCGAAGGAATAGCGGTAGAGTCCTTGTAATCCTGGATGATGTTTGGCAAGCACTTAATCTAGGGGATATAGGAATTCCTTATGGAGGTGAAGTGAATTGCTGCAAAATCTTGTTGACATCAAGAAGCGAAGAAGTCTTGATAAATAAGAAGAAAGTTCTAAAAATTTTTAAGATTGACGACTTATCTGAAGAAGAAGCATGGAGTCTTTTCAGAGAAGTTGCAGGTGATTGTGTTGATACTCCCGATATAAATTCAATAGCAAAAGAGGTTGTAAAGGAATGCGGACGTCTACCCCAAGCTATTGTAACAGTTGGAGCAGCGCTACAAAACAAAAGCACGGTTGAGTGGCGTGTTGCACTTAGACAACTTCAAAACTCTACCCCAGAATGTATTCACGGTCTAGATCCAACAGTCTATTCCAGCATAGAATTCAGTTACAGTAATTTACAAGATGAAGCGGTCAAGTCATGTTTTTTGCTATGCTGTTTGTTTCCAGAAGACTCTGATATTCCCATTGAATATATAGTCAGACACGGAGTGGGAAAAGGGTTGTTTGAAATGACTGATAATGTGGCAGTAGCAAGAGATAGAGTCCATGCAATAATTAAGAATCTTCAAAGATCCAGTCTACTGTTGGATAGCAAGAAAGAAGAATGTGTCAAGATGCATGATGTTATACGGGATGTTGCAATATCAATTGCTAAAAAAGAAAAAGGTTTTCTGGTAAGATGTACTGATAAAATTGAAGAGTGGCCAGAGCAAGGTACATATGAGCATTCTGCAATTTCACTAGTATCTCAAGAATTGAAAAAGCATCCTGATGGCTTGGAGTGTCCAAAACTTGAGCTTTTGCAGCTAGCATGTGGTAATAACTGTACCAAGACACAGACGTTCCCATCTAATATGTTTAAAGAGATGAACAAACTAAAGGTTTTGTCTATGGAGGGTATGTCCTTTCCATCATTACCAGCGTCAATCCTTGTCCTTCAAAACCTTCGGACATTGCTTCTGGATTATTGTGAGATAGAAGATGTATCAGAAATAGGAGCACTTGGGAAACTAGAAATATTGAGCTTTCTTGGTTCTAACATCAAGGAATTGCCAAGAGCAATTGGAAATCTAAGTCATTTAAAGTTGTTCGATCTGTCAAATTGCTCTGCTCTACAAAAAATTCCAGCTGGTCTACTATCGAGATTTAATTACCTAGAAGAGTTGTTCATGTTTGGAGTCAATAAAGAGGGAGCAATTGCAAGCCTTGCTGAACTGAAGTCTTTGTCCAAGCGTTTCTCAGCTTTAAAAATTCATATACCAAATATTAAGGTCTTGCCAAAAGACTTGCTCTTCAAAAATCCAGAGCTAAAATTTCAGATATTCGCAGGTGAGGAGGGAATTTATCAGGAATTGAGCGGAACAGGTAGTTATTTATTTGAAAATAGTTTGGTACTTGAAAGAAGTGACGCAAGTGATATTGTGGAGAGTCCGGTGCTTCTTCAACTGTTAAAGAAATCTAAAATCTTATATTTGAAACAAATAAAAGATTTGAAAAACATTTTGTATGGGTTAGACCAAGAGGGTTTTCAATGTTTGAAGATTTTGAGAGTTTTTGCATGTACAGATGTAGAATATGTAATCAATGCCACATCACATCAGACTTCACACGCTGCCTTCCCTATCCTGGAGTCACTGGAATTTTCTGATTTGTGCAATTTAAAAGAGATATTTCATAGCCAATTCCCAGAGAGATCCTTTAGCAATTCACGGCTTGCTTGTTTTGGCAACCTCAGATCCCTTTTGCTATCGAGATGCAGCTGTTTGAAAAATGTCTTTTCATTGTCCATAGCGAGAGGTTTGGTTCAACTCCAACAGCTAGCTATAGATTCGTGTGCCGACATGGAAGAAATTTTCTCTAAAGAAGGAGATGATGAGAAGGCACTTGATGTGGTCAGGTTTCCAGAATTAACATCCATAGAGCTATCCATTCTACCAAAACTCATTGGTTTTTGTACAACTGTTTATCCGAATGAACAACATACTGACTCAACATCCATCTCTCATAAATTCTTTTCATCCAAGACCATCTTGTGGCCACCGAATTTAGAAAGACTTGAATTCCAAAAAGACTCTTCACTAGAAGAAATATTTAATCTTGAAGGACTAAAGGTTGACGATGCAATTCTTGCTCAGTTGAAAACTTTAAAGGTACAGGAGTTACCTAACTTGGTGTACATGTGGAAGAATGTCCCACGGGGGATCCAGGGCTTTCTAAGCCTAGCATCAATTGAAGTAGACAAATGTGACAGTCTAAGGTATTTATTACCACCATCTGTTGCAAAACTACTTGTGGAACTTGAAAGCATTAAGATAAAAATGTGTGGCGTTTTGGATCACATTGTTCAGAGAGACGGAGAAGAAGAGCCAGCGGATATCATGGTGTTCCCTAAAGTTACTTCCTTCACGTTAGAAGATCTGCCAAATCTTGTGAGTTTCTGTACCAATGCTTATTCTTTTGGATGGCCATCCATGAAGGAGATCAGTCTGGATAAATGTCCCAAATTGACAACATTAGGTTCAGAAATTCAGAGGCCAAAAAAGCTAAAGAAAATTAGCTGGGCTTTGAATGCAAGACCCCAAGAGCCTGGACTTGGGTCGTCCTCAGTACGAGATTCCCTTGGTTTTCTTGGGCAATGCCTTGAGTGTGTTGATAGGAATTATGATCCAACAGTTGTGTCAGATCGAGGCACCACCAAGAATTCCAAACGAAGCTCCTCAGTAAACAGAGAGGTATGCATCCGAAACATAATGACTTCTTTCATTTTAATGCACTTATCACAATGGCCATCGACAATCATATTGATATCCTAAAAAATATTATAAGTCATAACCTTCATTCAACAGTGATAAGATAAAAACAAAATTGATTGCTTTTCTATTTGTTCATCCACTTTGTTTATACCATCTTCTTCTTCAGTAGATAGATATGTTATGTTTTTCTGTAAAGCCCATTAATCCAAACAATTAATGGATCTAATAGAAATGATTATTTTGATTATTCTTCTTTAATAGTACTTGATTTTTGTAGGGTATTTGTTTTAAGTTGAAGAATCCAAGAGCTAGTGTTATAGACAACCCCACTGAGATATGGTCTCTTTTTCCATCCCATATGATTGAGTCCTTAAGGAATCTGGAATCGATTAAATTGCGGAGGTGTGATTCACTGGAAGTTATATTTCAACTTGAGGAATCTGTTTCTCAAAAAAAAAAAAAAAATGCTGAGGAATCTCATGTGGCATCAGTACTTGATCAGTTGAGGGAACTGGATCTGTCATATTTACCAAAACTAAAGCACATATGGAGGAAGGGTCCAGAAAGGATCACGGGTTTTGGAAACCTGAGATTCTTAGCAGTATGGGCATGTAACAGTTTGACATATTTGTTATCACCATCTATAGCAAAACTGCTTGTGATGTTAGAGGATATAAAAGTTATTAACTGTGAAAAAATTGAAGAAATCCTTGAAAGAGCAAGAGAACAAGAGGAAGAAAAGAAAATTTCATTCTACAAAGTGAAATCAATCTGGCTCAAGGACTTACCAAATTTGAAGTGTTTTTGTAAAGAAGTCAAACCTTTTGAGTGGCCATCGTTGAAGAAAATAACGGTAATTAGATGTCCTGCTTTATACACATTTGTTCCATCTGATCTAAATACACCTAAGCTAGAGGGAGTTTACGGTCAAAATGAATCGGATCAACAAACAATGTTTGCGTGGAAAGGAGACCTCAATGCCACCATACAGCACATGTTTAAAGGAGAGGTATGGCTCATTCACACCACATCAAAGAATTTACAAATATTTCAGTTTTATTAATTAGCAAAAATTAGAACCCAATTTTATTTAAAAGTCATAAGAAAGGAAAAAATCAATTTGCGTATACCAAGAAAATGTCTTGAGAAACAGTAATTTGTTTCACTCAACGTGGCAACTGTCATTTTTCCACTTACAAATATGATAACTCAAATGACATATATTTTCTTTTTATTCATACAGGTAAAACAAGTCCTTAAAGAAGGTGATGAAGACTTGATGAAAATGGAAATTTGCAAACCGATTACAGAAAAAATTAGAAACTTGTTAGAGCGAATCAGACAACAGATTGGCAATCAGAGTCACCTAAATAGCAACATCAAGAATCTCGAAGATCAATTTCAGAAGCTGCATGACAAGAGATTTGGGGTGGAATTAGAAATTGATGAAGCAAAACGGAACGGAGAGGTAATTGCACCTGTGGTTATAAGATGGGTTGAAAAAGTACACAACATCAGTGAAGATCTGCAAAGATTCCTTGATGATGTCGAAGCAAATAAGACGTGCTTGGATGAATGGTGTCCCAATCTGAAGACACGCTATTCCTTGAGTAGGAAAGCTATGAAGAAGACTCTGGAAATTGATGGGCTTCTAAGTGATGCAGCCCCATTTGTTACTAAAGTGTCCTATGCTCCTCGTCCGCTGGGAATAGGATCTTCCTCCATAGAAGGAATTGTGGATTTTGAGTCAAGAACAAAAATAAGGAAAGAAGTTTTTGAGGCACTAAGAGATGACAAGATTAATATGATCGCCATATGTGGTATGGGGGGGATAGGAAAAACAACAATGGCAAAAGAGGTAGCGAAAAGAGCAAGAGATGTTAAGTTATTTGATGAAGTTGTGATGGCAGTGGTGTCCCCGAATAGAAACTTGAGCAAGATTCAAGGTCAAATTGCAGAGATGCTAGGTCTGCAACTCGTTGAAGAGAATCCACTTGTGAGAGCAGAACGATTAAAAAAAAGACTAATGGATAGTAAGAGTGTTCTTGTAATATTAGATGATGTTTGGGATGCACTTGATTTAGAGGCTATAGGAATTCCTTATGGAGATCGACACAATAGATGCAAAATCTTGTTGACATCACGAAATGAAGAAGCCTGCACTCAGATGCAAACTCAGAAGATTTTTCCAATCAAAGTCGTACCTGAAGAAGAAGAAGAAACATGGAATCTTATCAGGAAGATGGCAGGTAATTGTATCGAGACTCCCGGTCTACATCGAATAGCAGAAGAGGTTGCAAAGGAATGTGGAGGTCTACCTGTTGCTGTTCTAACTGTTGGAAGAGCCCTAGAAAACAAAAGTAAATTTGAGTGGAGTGCTGCACTTCAACAGCTTGAAAATGCTAGCCCAAAAAATATTCCCGGTCTTGATTCAAGGGTATATTCCAGTATAAAGTTCAGTTACGATTATTTAGGAAGTGATGAAGCCCAGCGATGTTTTTTGCTATGCTGTTTATTTCCGGAAGATTATGATATTCTCATTGAGGATTTAGTCAGGTATGGGGTGGGACAAAGGTTGTTTACAAAGATTGTTACTATGGCAGAAGCAAGAAATAGAGTCCATGCAATGGTTAAGAATCTCAAAAGATCATGTCTACTGTTGGATGGTGCGGAAGGAGAAGAACATGTCAAAATGCATGATATTGTACGGGATGTTGCAATATCAATTGCAGAAAATAAAGGTTTTCTGGTTCGATGTAATGAAACAATGGAAGAATGGCCAGAAAAAGATTCATGCGAGCGTTCTACTGCAATTTCGCTTGTATCCAAAGAATTGAAAAGGCATCCCGATGGCTTGGAGTGTCCTAAACTTGAGCTTTTGCAGCTATCATGTGACAAAGACACTTTGCAGACGCTCCCACCCAATCTATTTAAAGGGATGAATGGTTTAAAGGTTTTGTCTCTGATAAATATGTCCTTACCATCACTACCACAATCAATCAATGTCCTTCAAAACCTTCGAACCCTGCAATTTGTTAGTTGTGAGATAATAGATGTGTCAGCAATTGGAGAACTTAGGAAACTAGAAATTCTTAGCTTTATTGGATCTAAAATCAAGGAGCTGCCAGAAGAAATGAGAAATCTTAGTTATCTAAAGTTGTTAGAATTGACAAAATGCAGTGATCTTGAGCGAATTCCACCTGATCTCCTATCGAGTTTATCTTACCTAGAAGAGTTGTACATGTTCGGAGTAGATGTGAAGTGGAACATGGAAGAAGAGGACGAGGAAGCAAACGCAAGCCTTACTGAACTCATGTCTTTGTCCTATTTGGTGGCTTTAAAAGTTCAAATACCAAATATTAAGGTCTTGCCAAAAGACTTGCCCTTCAAAAATAAATGGATAAAATTTCAGATATTTGCAGGTAATAATGTGAAAATTGATGAGCATAATTTCACGGAATATTATGATTATTTAATTAAAAATAGTTTGGGAATTGCAAGTTGTGACGTAAGTGATATTGCGGAGAGTCAGATGCTTCTTCAACTTTTCAAGAAATCTGAAATTTTAAAGTTGAAAGAAATAAAAGATTTAAAAAACATTGTGTATGAGTTAGACAAAGAGGGTTTTCAATGCTTGAAGGTTCTAGAAGTTGGTGGAAGTGATGATTTAGAATATGTAATGGATGCCACATCAGATCAGTATCCTCGTGCTGCCTTACCTACCTTGGAGTCATTGGAACTGGTGGATTTGCCTAATTTAAAAGAGATATATCATGGCCAATTCCCAAAGAGATCCTTTAGACGTGTTTGTTTTGGCAACCTCAAATCTCTTCGACTAAGGACTCTACCAAGACTCATCGGCTTTTGTACAAGCGTGGGTCATGTTGAGCTTGACCAACCATCCTTGAATCGAGAGGTATGTATGATTCTCTTTCTCTCTCTATAAAATATTACTACTCCCTCCGTCCCATTTTTTTTGTCCTGTTTGAAAAGTCAAACTTTTTAAGGGAACATCATTTATTGTCTTGTTTATCTTTTAAAAATGTTTAAGTTTCCAAAACTACCCTTAAAAAAATTTATCAAAAAATTGAGTTAGTAAATTAATAGGGGTATAATAGGAACATTAGTAAATTAATGACTTTTATTTTTAGAAACAGGACAATATTTTGGGACATCTCAAAATGGAATAGAGGACAAAAAAAAATGAGACGGAGGTAGTACTATTTATTAAATTGTTGTATAGTTAACTTAAACCATTCAAAAGCTCGTTGTTTTATGTTTATCAAATTGATTTATGATCAATTTTTTAACATTTCGTTTTGGTCTAGATTTGATGCTAATAAAACTGAAAAAGTTGAACGCTGATGCTAATAATAATATAGATATCCAATCAATCAATTGTTGGCCATAACCTTAATGCATTCAACACAATTAGATAATAAAAAAAAAAATATGTTGATTGCCTTTCTATTTAGTCATCCACTGATCTGTTTATACTTTATACCATCTTTTTCTCTAAAAAAAATACAAATAATAATTGAAAAGAAATTATTATTTTACTTGTTTATCAGTACTTGATTTTTTGTAGGGTACTTTGAGTAAGCCGACGGATCCAAAAGTTAGTGATAGCGACAACCCCTCAGAGATATGGTCTTTTTTTCCATCTCATATAATTGAGTGCCTAAAGAATCTAGAATCAATTGAATTGATTGATGTCCCTTCGCTGGAAGTTATATTTCAACTTGAGAAACTAAATGTTGAGGAAAGTCACATGGCACCAGTACTTGATCAGTTAAGGAAATTGGATCTAAGGAATTTACCAAAACTGATGCACATATGGAAGAAGGGTCCGAAAAGGATCTTGGGCTTAGGAAACCTGAGATTGTTAGAAGTATGGGAATGTAACAGTTTGACATATTTGTTCTCACCATCGATAGCAAAATTGCTTGTGATGTTAGAGAAAATTAAAGTTAGTCACTGTGAGAAAATTGAAGAAATCCTTGCAGGAGCAGGAGAAGAAGAAAAAGAAAAGGACGTTTTGTTCGACAAAGTGAACTCAATCGTGCTTTGTAATTTACCAAATCTGAAGTGTTTTTGCAATGAAGCCAATGCAAGAGAGTGGCCATCGCTGAAGGAAATAATTGTATATGGATGCCCTAGTTTAAGTACGTTTATTCCATATAATGTAAACACACCTAAGCTAGAGGGAGTATACGATGCACTTTCATGGGAAGAAGAAAGAACGTGTCATTGGAAGGGAGACCTGAATGCCACCATAAATCACATCTTCAAAGGAAAGGTATGGCACATTCTCATCACAAATATCTCACTAATGGGTGAATTTTAACAAAAGAGTATAAACCATCGCACCATATAATTTGCAAATACTTTAAGCTTTTATTAATTAGTAGAAAAATTAGACCCTAGTTTTATTAAAAAGAAAAAATAATGAAAGAAAGAAAGGCAAAACACAATTTACATATACAAAAAATAAATGTCTTGAAGAACAATAACATTTTCACTTACGATCAAATATAGTAGTAACAATCAATTTTTCAATAGCAAATATTATGATTACTTAAATCACATATATATTTTATTCTTATAGGAAAAGCAGGTGAATCATAAGACACAGCAAGAAGAGCAAATCGAGATTATTGAGGAGGATAGGTGATGTTGGGCAAGACATACAGTTGGTGAGCACATTACATTTTCTTATATCAGTTCAGTATTTAGTCAATATTAAAAAATGCATAAAAATTAAAAACAGATACAACTCTTATATATATATATATATATATATATAGACACACCATTTGAAACACACTTGTTAAGAACTATTTTCGTGATCAACAATCATCTACAGTTTGGTAGAATTAGAAATCACACATTGTTTAGAAAGATCACTTTTTCTTTTCTTTTATTTAAGAAAGAAAGATGCTAATTAGAAGTAGAACTAGTTGTATTGTGTAGGCTTAATGCTAAAGTGATTCTCTATATGATTCAATTGCAATGATTTTCAAAATCTAGGTATGCGGCTTTCTTTTGATCTACTACAATATCATATACTAATACCGCGATTTCCTAACCTATGTTTTCATAATTCAATGCATTGGTGGTGTTGTGGTGCACATTGAATAGGACTCAAATAAGAATCACAACGAACACTATATAAGTTGTCTGCTAGCAATATAAATTGTCTGCTAGCAAGCTTCTGACCATCCACTCAATCAAAAATTATTCAATTGCCCTTATGTTTATACTCATTACCAACTAAATCTCTTAACCATCCTCAGCACACTTGAAAAAAAAAAGGACACAATCACAATGCAACTTGACTTTAATTATCAAGTTATTGGACAATTGAAACCAATCTATTTACCATACTTAGTTGGCATTCAAAAAAGGTATTTAATGAACAATGAGTCCAATGCACCTTGTTCAATATAAAGACATATATATTGTTAATTATTAAACAATTACTTGTGCACTAACTTCTTGTGAGCTAATAGTTTTCATTCTCATGTTTTGGCTTCTTTGAGACCTTTATATCCCCTTTTCAGAGTATTTTAATGATATTTCTATAAAATATAAAAAATCATATTTAGTATAACATAATATTGTTAATTTTGCTCTAATTTTATACTTATATTATAAGAACAAAACGTCACATTCTAGAAATTAAGTTAAAATCTTTAAAAGAGTATAATAATCAAAATCATTATAGTCTAAGCTTCCCTTTTCCTCACCATATATAGAGGTATAAAAGTGATGAAAATAGTCTCATTTAACTCACTACGAATCTAATTACTCAATTACATTTATATAATAACAGGTTATATCAACTACATGCATGATGTTCAACCTCAAATTAGTAAGAGAATATGACGCCGGGATATATGAAAAAGGAAGCAGTTTCACAAAATTTATGAGAAGCACATCTAAAGCTATGCTCATTCCTAGTAGGGCCTTATATTGTTTTCTTTTTGTGCCTTTTATTGTTATCTTTTTGTTATATAACTAGCCGGATCTATCTTATGCTATTTGTATATGTATTTTGAGAGCACCATTGTGTGATAATACTCTTGTTGTTTTGTCTATGTTCAATCTTTTATCCATAAGACTCCAGATTTGAAAAACTTGTGTGTTTATTAGCTCTATGTATGCTCAAGTAAAACACTCATATTCATACTACTTTATCTTCTTGAAAATGTGATAGTTACTAAGTTTCTTTGAACTAGAAACAAGTTATATTTAATAGGATCAATATTTTGCATTCCTCTCTTTTCTTTTGTCTGTTATGCCTTTCATATATTTCCATGCCCAGACTTTAGGCTCTCTTTTTTTCTTCTTTTTTCGACACGTTGAAAAAAATATTATTACAAATAATCTGATTATTGGATCTCTAGTTTAAACATAAGAAATGAGAATAAACGACATACAATAGATACAATAGTTTCAACAAGACGACCAAATTTTTGCAAATGACGTCAGCTTGGGAGCTTGGTTTCCTCATCAGAGTTCCAGTGCTCCCGTGCTCATACAATAGTTCTATGAACCCTTCAAATTCAAAAACAAAGAAATAGAGAAAGAGCAATGTTTGATTTGCTTGTTAACAAATAGGAGTCCAAAAAGGCCCATTAAAGCCTATGCCACTTGAATTGAAGCCCATTAGGCTGCAAATCACGCTGTTGGACTAATGAGTAGTTTTTAAGATGCTTGCTCTACCACCACGTACCTTGGATGCGGTGATCACTCTACAAATATAAGTGTTTGTGAGGTGTGAGGAGCAAGGGCTGGGATTCAAGTCTATAGGAGGGAGTTTCACACACATATACACTTAGATTAAGGTAGAGTAGAAATTTTATCTTGTAAAAAGAAAAAAGATCCTTGCTCTTAATTTTGTCAGATTGAGATCCAGTATTCCATTTAGAATAAAAGCTTGGGACACACTTTTTTTTTTTTTAACAACTATTTTATATGCTCTTAATTCTATATTTATTAACTGATTTTGTTCATTTTTTTTAATATAATTTTTTGTTTTAATGTAATCTAAGTATAGTTGTTGTGAACCATTCGGTTTTGTGATTTAGAATAAAAATTACCTTTATAGGTTCATTAAAGTACTCTTTTATATTTTAAGTGTAATGAAAAAAAAAAAAAAAAAAGGAAACAAAAAAGAGATTTTATAATAAGGTCGATGCTTGACTTTTCAATAAATATAAAGTTTCAAGTTTTGGTTCAGATCATAATCCAAGGGTTCATAACAATTAGTTAGATATGCAATAAGTATATGACTGTGAAATTTAAGATAAGCTTTTATTCCTAGAATTTTAAGAAATATAATACAATAAGATTTTATATAGCAAAAGCATGACTACATTTTTATGATATCCTTTTATTTTCTATTATCTAGTGTTGTTACTTGTGAAACCTTGAATTTGAATTATATTAAGTGGCTTGTTTTTTAGACTTGAATTTAATTGATAATTTATATGTGCCTATTTTTATTAATTTTCATATTTATTTCATGACTTCTCAAACTTATTTTTATAACTTATTTAATTTTTTTATAACTATGTGATGCAACCGGTGGCCAACTCGTTTAACCAATGAGCAATTGACCCGGCTCTTAGAGTAGCTTAACTTATGGTCTGAGTTTAATAACTACTAATCGAAAACTTGCGCATTGTGCGAGATAATTTCTTAGGATGATCTCATTAGATTTTTTTTTTTTTTTTTTTTTTCAATTTGAACTAATTTAATAAAGAATAATGTATTTTATAATCATATTTTTATTATTATAGGAACAATCTCATAATGATATATATAAAATTTAATTTTTGTTGTACCACAATGAAAGCAATAAAATTTTTCTCAGGAATTTAAAAGGCAAGTTAGTGAAAATATTCATTTTTTTATTAAAAGTCATTTATAATATTTTGTGTATCATTAAAAAGTTTATAAAATTTGGAAATTATTTCTTTCGTTTCAAACAAACTTTCTCAAACCCTATTTTTTCTACCCTACAATCCAAAACACCAAAAAACATATCTAAAAAATCAATAAAACTTAATAATGATTCATTGGTCCAATTTGGAAAACAATTTGTTATTGATAATCTATTGATAGTACCTTTAACACTTTTTCTTTACTCTTTTCTAAAGCATTCACCACTATTGTTCCACTTCCAGCATAAACAATGCCTCAATCAAACTTTAATGTTATCTCTTTATCCTTATATAGGTTTATCGGTCTATTATTTTTTCTTTCTCTCTTCCCTAAAATTAGCTTAACAAAATGAGAATGGAAAATTTTTTAGACACTATTCAAGCAAAATGCTTCTGGACTTGCTGCCATACCCCTGAGAATTGAGATAGATGTTCAAGGAAAGTCGGGATATACCTGTTAATAAATAAATCATCACTTATTTATTTATTTATTTTTTTTTATAGATAAATCGTCACTGATTCATTGTCGGTATTTACACTCATATTTAAACATCCCCTTGCAAAATGAAATGGCAGAGTAATTAAGACAACCTATAATGGTGTTGAATTTTGCAAGCCAAGCTTGAGGTGTTTCCTTAAATCTGTATAGGACACGACGAAACCAACAGCATGTTGGAAAATAATGAAATAAACAAATGAAAGTTTAGTGAATAATCAAGAAACTTTAATGGCTTGGAGGTATGATTAAATTGTTATCTTCAAGACAATATTTGTTCTGACACAAAGTTGTTAAAGGGTTATAGAAAATTTGTCTCTAGGATATGACTAAGCCAAGAATTCTTCATGTAACCTCAGAATTCTTATGAAAATTTTGTAATGGTGAAAAAATTCAATAAAAATCAAATGTGAAAGCACTTTTTATAGGCAATGGGGTGTGGCCCTTCATAGGCACCTTTAAAGACTAACATTGGTTGGTTCATACTTCAAACCAACAAACGTCACTAGACCTTTACCAGCTATTTGACATAATAATTTTTTTTTTTTTTTGGTTAAAATGCAAAATTAGACCTAAATTTCAGTCATTTAATTTTACTTTTGTTTAATTGAGTCCCGTAAATTTCAAATTTATTTAATTTAGGCTTTTAGTCCAATTTTGTTTAAAATTTGTTGTTAAGGATACAATTAACTAATGAAAAAATAAATTGGAAAAAAAATCATCACACAAAAAATCTATAAATTATTTTTATTAATTTTGTAGATTATTTTCATGTGAATTTTTTTTTTTAATGAAAATTGGACAAAAAAAAAAAATTGAATTGAATAAATTTGAAATTTAGAGGACTGAATTGAATGAAAGTAAAGTTAGATAATTGAAATGAATTTAATTCAAACTTGAGGGGTGCAATTTGCATTTTAGTTTTTTTTTTTTTTTTGGTCAGATTGAGTAGACCTTACAGTCACCATCTTCTTCAAGATACCTAACAAATGTGTTCCATTCCCTCTTGTTATCAGCTAGTCAACATCTTCAACTATTCTCATCATCTCCTACGTCGGTTCCACGATCTTGAATCTCAACTCAAGTTGGGTTTCTGCAACACATCGGAAGTTAGGTTTGAGCACGCATTTAGGTTGTAAACCCATATATAGGTCTAGGCCTTTGTATACACTCAACTCAAGTGATCACTTATATTGCACTCATAAAGTGTGTCTATACATAAGCATCTCTTATTCATATTTACATACAATTGAATAATATACCATTGTTCTAACATTGAGAGGAAGAAAAGTACATAATGTTCTTACTTGCTTTCATATTGTTGACCTTGAATGTTAAGGAAAGAAGAATTGAAACGCCATTTGACAAAAATGAGTCAATAAGGTTTACGATGTTTGCAAATAATGAATTGACAAAAACTTAGGTATAGTACCTTAGGTACTATTCCTTAGGTTCTTCTTTTAAGGTTCAGCCATGTGGCTACTTAATTAAAAAATACAATTCTTTTTCATGAGAAATAATCCACATGACAGAATCTTAAAAGGAGAACCTAAGGAACAGTACCTAAGTACTATACTTAAGTCGTGCTCATAATGAATCTGCTAGCTATTTCATGCCCGGAGATTGATTGGAATGCTTGTCAATTGGAGTTACATTGTTTGTAAATAATGAATGGAAAATAAATGCGTACTTTCTCCTCTCACATGAATTGTGAGTCCCACCATAAATTTAATTAATGAGACACACAATTATGTGAGAGGGAGGAGTATACATTTATGGTATTTCGAGAGTATCCAATAATTACCTATAATGAATATTCCTTTTCTTATTAATGAGGCATACTTGTCTCTACATTTTCACATTCTTTGCATTTGGCTTTAACTTTAACTTTAATAGACTTCACTTCTTTATTCTCTCACTCTACCATATGTGTTTTAATTACTCAAATGTCAGGATGGCCATAGAATTGATTTGTCAATGACCAATAAGGGGATTTCAATCAATAAAGGAAAAAAAAAAGAAAAAAAAAAAAACAATGAGGGGATTTTTTTTTTTAATTGCTCGTTGTCCCCCTAAGCAATAGAATGATTCCTAATATTCTCTCTAAACTTTAAAATTTAATAATCTTCTTCTAAAGTTACACTCTCAAAGCAAATAGCCTCAGACTATCAAAATTGATAAATTTGATGATTTAAGTATGTAGTTGTTCATTTTGGTTAAGTTGATACATTTTCAAATTTCGTACAAGTCACGTGACACTTGTGTTAAAAAAGTCTATTTTCACACCAATTTTAAATAGCAGAGAGGTTATGTGTATTTATTGCATAATTTTGGATGTTGATTGTTGGATTTTATCTAGGCTATGTTAATCAAATAACCTAAACCTAATAGTATAGGGTGGAAATACAGAATCTACCTCTTCTCTTTTTATCTGAGCCTGTGTTTTAAAGAATAAAAAAAGGTTTTGAGTGGCTAAATTAATAAACGACTGCTCCCTATGAACTGATATTTTAATTTTGAGGCCAAATTTAAACAGTCCTATTTATTTTTAATTCTGTATTTATTAACTAATTTTGTTCTTTTTAATGTAGTCGAAGTTGTTTACTGAAACTTAGTCTAATTGATTTTTTATTTTTTAAAATAAAACTATTCTCCGTTTGACCAGCCCAATTCATTCCCGTTAGCCTGAAATTCTCAAAACAACACTTTTTTGCATACCAGTCCATCCAGCCCACCTTTAAGTTTTGCACTCTTCTTTTTTCTCTTTCGTAAAGCATTCGCCGCTATAGTTAGGCCAATAAACAATATATGCTCAATTTAATAATAATCACAGTTAGTTATCTCTTTTTTTCTCTTTTCTCAAAAATTAGTTTCACAAAATGATAGTGGAAAATTTCATACCCCTATTATGGAAACTGCATCTGAACTTGCTTAAGATAGACGTTCAAGGAAAGTACGGATTTCTGCTAATAAATAAGTCATCACTTTTTTTTTAATAGAAAAATCATCACTGATTCATTGTCGAAATGGGTAAGAAAGAATTAGATGCGTATTAATAAATAAATCATCACGGAAGGCATTTACACTCATATATAAACACCCACTTGCTCTTTATCCATCACCCTTTTGTTTCTGCCTTAATTACACTTAAAATCAATCACGTTGCTCTGCGAGTGTTTGCTAACATATCTCTCTGCTGCAACCTGCGAAATTTCTCTGTGGGATACACTTCTTTGCTTTGTATAGCAGGCAGAGGTCAGTACCTGAAACTTTTCTGTCCTTGATGGTACTCTCTTAAATATCTTTCCACCCCAAGTTACTTCTAAATTCTTCTATGGTAATGCTTCTTTGGTTTACACTTTGGTTTCACATTTCTGTGACTTTTCTATTTATTATTTTATTTTTTTTATTATTTTGTTCTTAGTTATTGGTTGCATTCACGAAAAGAACATAGAATGAATATATAAGAAGAGTGAGATTGTAAGTGCAAGCTTCAAACAATTTAAATATGATGAAAATACCATTTTGGTCATGATATTTTGAGGTAGCTGTCAATTTGATTAATGTTATTTTCAACTTACAGTCAATTTCGATTAGTGAATTGATGATAGGGACCAAATTGTTGCAAGTTAAAAACAACATGGATCAAATTAATTGCTACGAAAATGTAGGGATTAAATTGACAATAACCCCCAAAATGTAAGGACCAGAAGATTATTTTTGTTTTTAAATTCTCAATCTCTTGTGGCCGTACGGATTGCTATGGATAACTCAACCCATAATTGTGACAAAATTTTTTTGAGATTAATGTTTAGTATAAATGAATTCATATCAAATTAGGGTCAACCCAGTTTAATGCAGGTAACAAATAGGTCAAATTTTCTTAATCTCTTTAACTCATAATCAACCCAAAATTATCTAGCTCATCATTTATTTCAAGATGAGTTAACCCAATTTAACAAATCAATTTAACCCATATAATAATACATCTCATATTTTTCCAACATAAGTTTGAATTCTTAATGGTTATATAATTAATTCTTCATTTGAAACCCTTGAATTACTAATCTTTTTTTTTTTTTTTTTTAAACACCAAAGTAAAGCTAAAGCTATCATGTTCATTGTATTATTCTTAGATTATTCTTTTAATTTTTTTTAATTTTTTATTTCTATATCCCGATTGAGTTTGGTTTGATTCATATCAAAACTTTTAGATTGTATTCTCTTTGTATTTTAATTGATGTTATCATGGAATAATTTTTTTTTGGAATTTATTTGTTTATAATTGTTAATACATGGCTTGGATTTGACCTGACCCAGAACCCATGGACCATAGATCATCCACATGGGTATCTATCCATGGATTATCTGATAAGTGGATTTAAATTAAAGTTTAAATTTAAACTGATCTGGATATAAGTTGTCAAGATCAGTAGTGGAGTGATATACTATGGGTTAAGTGATTATAAGACCACTTATCTTGATAGTGGGTTTATTCTTATTTGTATTTAAATAATCCTACAAAAATTAAGGAAAACAAAAGGGACCAACTAAGAAATTGTGAGAACAAAAACGAACATACAATTCCCAAGTGTTCTCTCAAGCATGCCATTTCTTTCTAGGAACACCATCAAGAGTACTTTGGAGCTTGGAGCATGGCAATCTCGGAAGAAACTCGAAAGAGACTTTGGTAGCCTCTCCAGTGACAAAAAGGTAATCCAAAAACTGTAGAGGTTGTGTGATGAATTTGTAAACCAAGGAGGACAACAATTTGGGAAGTGATTAATCGGTTCTAAAAAGGTTTGTGAATATCTGGCCTTTTTAATATATTCAACACTATATTAGAGCTATGCATGCTCGTTTTCCCTTTTGGATTAAAAATTCCATGATCTTTGTTTCTTTTTAAAAAATCCAATATCCATGAATATTTAGAGGCATGTTATGGCATGAAAATGAACGATTCAATCATATGAAAATGTTTCTAATGATGATGATAGCATGCTCGTAAAATATGGTAGCGAGTTATGGCATGTGGAGAAAGAAATCCAAAACCTAGTTTTGAAAGTCGATAAAGGAACCTAAAATTGCAGGCCAATTTTGAATTGCTAAAACTCATTTTCTGTTATAATTTATATACATGGATTGATAATATATTACATAAGCTTCAAAACAATAGTTTACAAGTTTAATTTGGACTCAAATGAGTAAGTTATGGTCTTTTAAAATTAGGGTCAAATTAAATGATATTAAGAAAAATTATGGTTGATGGTTGAAGATGATGAACAGTGTTCATCAAATCCCACTCTTGAAAGTGGAGTGTGGGATCTACCCTAGTGGCTTAGTGCCTAGGAAAGTACATGGCTTGAAGCATGGAGGAGAAATGACCACTTTTATGGTGGTCTAGCCAGTAAGAATGATTTATAAGAGTGTTTTCGTACTAATTCACCTATTAGTATGACAAATACCAGTTGTATTAATTGGTTTGGTATGGTAATGACTCCCTTTCATCTAATACTCCATCTATATTAATAAATGGGTCAAATTGGTCATGTCTATGTCAATCCAAGACAACATATTTATTAAGCATGTTATGTGGGTTGGGTCGTTTTGTGTCAACTAGCTTAATAAATGGGCCATGTTCGTGTTAAGTGGTTCTGAGACATGATTATTAAAATAAATCATGTTTGGGTTGACCCATATAGTTGAATACCCCTCACTAGGCACAACATGAACACAACTCAAATAATATGAATTGCCATCAAAATTGCACATAATTTTCTATGAAGGCTTTAGTGTTACACACAATACTCCTATTCACATATTAATATATATTAGTTGAAGGGGAATATACAACAAAATTCCTAGATCTATGAGATGTAAAAAATAGAAAAAAATATGTGCCAAAGAAAAACAATTATAGAAGACATTATTTACATGGTTCGACAATTTACTTACATCCATGGAATTGCAGGGATTTCACTATTCTCAGGAAAAAATACAAGACATGGCAATATAGTTTTTTCTCTAAAACAATCTCAAACCTTAATCTCCAAAACAATAGTTTTCTATCTTGGGCACAGGGCCTATCGGCCTAAGCCTTCGCTCCATGGACGAAGTCTTAGAAAATCTCCTATTAAAAACTGTAACAATATTATTTTGAGTCAATTCATAATCTGAATCAAACACAACTAGGTTCCACAAAGCCCAACAAATCTCCCACTTGGAGACTAGTTCAATCTCTAACATCAACCACAATCCTCCAAAGACAATCCCTCATCACTACAACTCATCCTCCTATCCTTTGGCTAGAAGATCAACTAAAGCTATACATAGCTTTAGCTTCTCAATAGTGACACCCTTAGTCAACATATCTATCGGATTCTTAGATCCACAAATCTTCTCAAGTATTAACAGCTTATCTTCAACAAGGTAATGGATAAAAAGGTATCTCATTTGTATATGCTTCGACTTTGAATGAGAATACCGAATGTTTAGCAAGAAAAATTGCACTCTGTTTGTCACCGTGTAAAATGCCCATCTCCTACTTCTTACCTAATTCATCCAAGAAGCTACGTAGCCAAATCATCTTCTTTGCAGCTTCAATCGCTGCAACATACTCAGCTACTGTAGTAGACAAAGCAACAATCTTTTTGTATATGTGAAGTCCAAGATATAGTTGTACACCCAGAGTAAATACAAAACAAGTAGTACTCTTTTTACTATCAATATTACCTGCTAAATCAGCATCTACATAACCCTGAAATTCCAAACTTGCACCTGTGAAGCAAAGACATGTATCTGTTAAACCTCTAAAATTCCTCAAAAGCCACTTGACTGCCTCCCAATGTTGCTCTCCTGGCCTAATCACGTAACTACTCACAACTCCCATTACATGTGCAATATTTGGCCTTATACACACCATAGCATACATTAGGCTGCCAGTACCTTGCTCATATGGTCCCTTTCTTCTTTTGTCATTGGTGACTATTTTTACTTAGTCTGAAATGACTACCCAAGGGTGTGCTCATTGGTTTAGCTTCATTCATGTTAAACCTACTAAGAATCTTCTTCACATACCCTGTTTGTGAAAGCTTCAATATACCATTAGCCTTGTCTCTAGTGATTCTCATATCGAAGATTTGTTTTGTAGCTCTCAAATCCTTCATTATAAACTGTTTTGACAATTGTTTCTTAAGATTATTAATCTCCTTTGTGCTAGACCCCGCAATAAGCATATCATCCACATATAGCAATAAAATGATATAAGAGTTGTCAAAGAACTTAATATAGCAACAGTGATCAACTTTACATCTCTTGAACCTAGTTCTATACAAAAAAACTGTTAAATTTCTTATACCACTATCTTGGAGCTTGTTTTAGGCCATACAAGCTCTTTCAAAGTTTGTAGACTAGACTCTCTTGTTATTGAACAATAAACCCTTATGGCTGACTCATGTAAATGTCTTCCTCCAAGTCACCATAAAGGAATGTCGTATTCACATCTAACTGCTCAAGATGTAGATTCTCTACAGCCACCATTCCCAGTACTAGTCTAATTTTTGACATCTTCACAATTGTGGAAAATATTTCTGAGTAGTCAATGCCCTTCTTCTGCGGGAACCCTTTGACAACTAATCTAGCCTTGTAGTGCTTGCTACCATCATGCTCATTCTTTATTCTGTATATCCACTTATTGTGCAAAGCCTTCTTTCCTTCTAGCATTTCAGTCAGCTCCCATGTCTGATTTCCCAACAAAGAATCCATCTAATCCTTCATGGCTAACTCCCATTTGCTTGAATTTTATACTTACAAGGCTTCATCATAACACTCTGGCCCACCACCATTAGTCAACAATATATAATTTAGAGCAGGTGAATAACGCTGTGGAGGTCTAGTGATCCTAGAAGATCTACGGACTTTAGCTATAGGTGTACTCTAATCTACCTACGAATTTGCATTCTCCTTATCTTCTTCACCCCTCTTTTGGATAGTATTCTTAGTCAATTCATCTAAGTTGACAAACTTAGATTTCTTTTGATCTATATCTGTAACATTTGGCACTACAGTTCATCTGTCCTTGTACATAAGCTATTCATTAAATATCACATTTCTGCTTCTGATGATTTTTCAGTTTTGTTCATCCCAAAACTGGAAGCCAAATTTCTCATCACCATAGCCAATAAAAATACATATTTTAGACTTTGCATCAAGTTTACTACAAGCATCAGAATCAATATTAACATAAGAAACACAACCAAAAATTTTTAAATGGGAAAACCTTACCTTTTTACTGCTCCAAACCTCTTCAGAAATTCTGAACTCCATGGGAACTAATGGTCCTCGGTTTATTAGGTAAGCTGCTATTAACAGCAACAGCCTAGAAAGCTTTGGTAATCCAGCATGGTTTTCTCCATCCACATTCCATGTGCAGCACAATACTCATTAAACCCTCCATCCACGTATTCTCCTCCATTATCTGGCCTCAGACATTTTACTTTCTAATCTGTTTCTATCTCAAACATGGCCTTCCACTTCTTAAAAGTCTTAAATACATCAAATTTATTTTTCAGAAAATAAACTCATACTTTTCTGCTTGAGTCATCAAGGGAAGTGATATAATACCTTGAACTTCCAAGGGATGCAACCGGAGAAGGCCCCCATAAATTAGTGTGTACTAACTCTAATTCTCTAGCCTTCAGTGTCCAGCCAGATTTCAAGAAGCTCACCCTTTTCTACTTTCCTAAGATGCAGCTTTCACACATGTCAAAATTAATAGACTTCGATTCTAGTAGTTTCCTTTTTGACAGTAGCATCTTCATCCCTTTCTCACTTATGTGACCGAGTCTGTGGTGCCATAGGCTTGCATTGGTACCTGCTTTAGCAACTATAATTGTGTCTCTTGGACTTGAGGTCATATACAGAGTATTAGTTTTCTTTCCACGAGCCAATACCATGGCTCCCATTGTAACCTTCCAGGTACAACCAACAAATAGTATTGCATGCCCTTCATCATCAAGTTGTCTAACAGAAATCAAATTCCTCTTCAAGTTAAGAATATGTTGAACCTTCTGCAGTAATCAAACAGACTCATTGGGCAGTATAATTTGAATGTCTTCCATACCCACAACATCCAAGACTTCTCCATAAGCCAAATACACCTTACCAAAATCACCTCCAACATAGTTCTGTATGATTTCTTGGTGTGGAGTGGTATGAAATTAAGCTCCCAAGTCCAAAACTCAATCATCAAGTGGACTATCTATAGCGAGAGGTAGTGCATCTTGTACCTCATTTTTTTTTACAACATTAGCAGAATCATCATCATTCTTCTTCTTAGGGCTTTTGTAGTGCCTCTTAATGTGGCCAGGCTTGCCACAGTTCCAACATTGTACTTGTTGGCCAAATCTACCAATTGAAAATTCTGGATTTTGATCTAAACCCAATTTGAATTTCTATCATTAACTCTACCTCTTGTTTCAAGGTTTAGGGCAGAACTAGATCTTGAGGTTTCACCTGCATCTCTTCTATGAATCTCCTCAGCTAAAACTAGATCTTGTATATCATTGTCCTTCAGTTTCTCTTTTCTAGTATAATTACTTACTGCCAAAACGATTAGTGCATAGATCTCGACATCAAAATCAATTTCTACAGAAGATAGTTGATTTGTGATAGTGTTAAATTCATTTAGATGTTGTGCTACTGATGCATTTCTCTGCCACCTTCAAATTGAATAGTTTCTTCATCAGATGCACCTTATTGTTTTTTGACGGCTTTTCATACATACCAGACAAAGCTTTCATCAGATCTGTTGTGGTCTTCTCCTTCACAATGTCGTATGCAACAGACCTTGACAGAGTTAATTTGATAACTCTCAGTACTTGTCTGTCAAGAAGAGTCCATTCATCATCTTTCATAGTTGCAGGTTTCTCCCCCAAAAGCGGCAGATGCAACTTCTTCCCATAGAGGTAGTCCTCAATCTGCATCCTCTAGAATCCAAAGTCTGTTCCATCAAATTTTTCTATTTCAAATGCCTTTCCTATTTCATCTGCCATTGCTCTCACTCAAACCTAACTCTAGGCTTTAATACCAGTTGAAGGGGAATATACAACGAAATTCTCAGATTTGTGAGATACAAAAAATAGAGAAAAATATGCACCAAAGAAAACTATCACACAAGATAATTTTTATGTGGTTTGGCAATTTGTCTACATCCACAAAGTTGCAAGGATTTCACTATTCTCTGGGAAAAAAATACAAGATACAGCAGTACAGTTTTCTCTTTCTAAAACAATCTCAAACCCTAATCTCCAAAACAACAGTTTTCCTATCCTACGTACATGGCCTATCGGACCGAGCCTCCACTTCATGGACTAAGCCTCAGAAAATCTACCATTAAAAATCGTACAATATTATTTCAGGTCGAGTCATAATTTGGATCAAATACAACTAAGCTCCACAAAACCCAACATTAAAGCCCAACACTAGTATGATATAAATGAACAAAAAAAGATAAAGAAAATCATGAAAATGAAGAAAATAAAAATAAAAAATATAATTTATGATGGATAGGGGGGATTTGATTATTACACTCCCCTTCTTACTACCACACATCTACCTTTCTTTTTTAGTCCTTTTTCCAATTTAGGTATCTTTCATAATAATAATAATAATAATAATACTAAAATCCATATTAAACTGTATAAGTTTAGGTCAATTTTCATTTTCTACCTTTAATTTATTTTATTAATTATCTTTCAAGTTTACATTCATTATAATTCAGTCCTTCTATTTAAGAGCCTATTTTAACCATTAAAATATATTATATATATATATATATAAAATCATAATTGTCAATATTGTACTATAAAACATGCATATCATATGAATCATATCGTATCTTAAAATCTCATGTATCCTACGATACATCAAAAGTGCTTCAAAATGAGTTTTTTTGGTTAATATTTGTACTTTTATTTGAATCTAACAAGTTGCTAGACTTGTTATTTGTTAGACTTGTTTTCAACACAAAATTATTAGATTACTTAATTTAGCATAAGAAAATAACATGTCCATAAGTTTTTTTCTTTCTTTCTCCTACAAAATTTGAACTACTCACTTGCACTTCACTTTTATATTTACAAATTACTTTTATACACTATGAATAAGGTATTATCCGATAATATAATTATTATTTTTATTTTTGTCATTATTGTTATAAGTCTAAGAAACTTGATTGCCAAGAAGAATTTTTTTTTTTAATTATTAAAATAAAAGAACAAGAAGAAAAAGTAAATGTTGAAGATGATGAAGAAAATTGTATGAAGAAATAAGTTTGCAAAATGATGAACATGACGATAGCATTGACTTAGATGGAGTTAATTAGGAAATATGATGAAAATAAATTATTATTTTGGGTCATTTGTAATGTATTCTCACTCTTAATTTAGAGGGACCAATAGAGAAATTGTGAGAGCAAAAATGAACGTACAATTCCTAAGTGTTCTCTCAAGCATGCCATTTCTTTCTAGGAACACCATCAAGAGTACTTTGGAGCTTGGAGTGTGGGAATCTCGGAAGAGACTCAAAAGAGACTTTGGTAGCCTATCTAGTGACAGGAAGGTACTCCAAAAACTGTAGTGGTTGTGTGGAGGAGTTTGTAAAGCAAGGAGGAGAACAATCTGGGAAGTGATTAATCGGTTCTAACAAGGTATGTGAACCGTTTAATGTATTCAACATTGATATGAGAGCTATGCATGCTTGTTTTCCCTTTTGGATTAACATGATCTTTGTTTCTTTAAAAAAAAAAAAAAAATCCAATATGCATGAATATTTAGAGGCATGTTATGGCATCTAAATGAATGATTCAATCATATGAAAATGTTTCAAATGATGATCATAGCATGCTTGTAAAATATGGTAGCGAGTTATGGCCCGTGGAGAGAGAAATCCAAAACCTAGTTTTGAAAGTTGGTAAAAAAAATCCAAAATCACAGGCCAATTTTGAATCGCTAAAACTCATTTTCTGTTAAAGTTTGTATACGTGGAATGATAATATAGTTCATAAGCTTCAAAACAATAGTTTATAGGTTTAATTTGCACTTCAAATGAGAAAGTTATGGTCTTTTAAAGATTAGGGTCAAATTAAATGATATTAGGAAAAATCACGGTTGAAGGTTAAATATGACGAACAGTGTTCATCAAATGCCACTCTTGAGGGTGGAGTGTAGAATCTACTCTAGTGGCTTAGTGCCAAGGAAAGTACATGGCTTGAAGCCTGGCGGAGAAATGACCATTTTTATGGTGATCTAGCTAGAAAGAATGGCTTATAAGAGTGTTTTTAGTACTAATTCACTTATCAGTATGACAAATACCAGTTATGCCAGTTGGTTTGGTATGGTATTGTCTCCCTTTCATCTAATACTCCATCTATATTAATAAATGGGTCAAATTGGTCATGTCTATGTCAATCCAAGACAACATATTTAATAAGGATGTTACGTGAGTTGGGTCTTTTTGTGTCAACTAGCTTAATAAATGGGCCATGTTAGTGTTAAGTGGTTTTGAGACATGATTATTAAAATAAATCATGTTTGGGTTGACCTGTATATTTGAGTACCCCTAATTAAACACCAAATGAACACAACCCAAATAATACGAATTGCCATCAAAATTGCACATAATTTTCTATGAAGGCTTTTGTGTTACACCCAATACTCTATTCACATATTAATATTTTACTTTTCTTTTCTGCTTGAGATTTACATATAAAAAAAAATATATAGTATGATATAAATGAACAAAAGAAATAAAGAAAATCATAAAAAGGAAGGGAAAAAAAAATTTGTGATGGATAGGGGGGATTTGAATCTAACAAGTTGTTAGACTTGTTTTTAACACAAAATTATTAGGTTACTTAATTTAGCCTAATAAAATAACATGTCCATAAGTTGTTTTTTTTCCCCCTACAAAATTTGAACTACACACTTGCACTTTACTTTTATTTACAAATTACTTTTATACACTATGAATAAGGTATTAGCCGATAATATAATTATTTTTATTTTTGTCTTTATTGTTATAAGTCTAAGAAACTTGATTGCCAAGAAGAATTTTTTTTTTTAATTATTAAAAAAAAGAACAAGAAGAAATAGTAAAAATGTTGAAGATGATGAAGTGAAGAAATAAGTTTGCAAAATGATGAACATGATGATAGCATAGACTTAGATGGAGTTAATTAGGAAATATGATGAAAATAAATTATTATTTCGGGTCATTTGTAATGTATTATCACTTTTAAGTTTAATTAATTAATTTGAATGTGTATGTTATAAATACATGCTAGTTTGATTTATTTATGTTGGGAAATTTAGACCCTGGTTGATAGAATTAACAAGTTTTTAAGCCCAAGTTGTTAATTAGATTTATTATGAATAAAACTTGTTAAAAAAAACTGTTAGGACATATGTGATTCACTTGTTAGGAACATATGTCACTATTTTATGTAATTGGCTAATCCTTTGACAAAATGCGCTTTACTTGTATTTGGGTAGATCTAGGATGTGTTTAATACTTTAAGAAACCTTGTTTCAAGCTCAAGTGCTAAAGCCATGCAAGTTTGTCCAAGATTTAAGCTGAGAAAGTGCCTGCCATTAAAGCTTGACAACTAGCATCTATCGAGCTTGAAGAGTTGTTCCAGCCCTGTGGCTCAACAGCAACTCGATAGATAGCTATCTGTCGAGGTTTTAGAAAAACAGATTTTTCTGTTCTGTTTTCTTCCAATCCGTGATTGTATTTTAGGCTTTCTTTTCTCACAACCCTAGACATATAAAAGAATCATTTTAAGGGCCGTCAAAGTGGGCATAAGTTGCACAAGTGTTAAGCAAAGTTTGTTCAAGCAAATTGTGACCGGAGACAGAATTTGCCCTAGTTCATCTTTCTTGTGAAGAAGTTGCTGTGTTTGTATACTAGAGGGTTTTGTGACCAAGCATCTTCTTGATCTTCATCGTCTGAATGAACTGAAGAACTTTGTAGCCAGTAACCTTCTCTAGTTGGTGATTGAAGTCACGTATTGGGATCCGCGCAATTGGTTAGTCAAATACTAGGAGTCGTGCATTACAAGGAGAGATTGTCACTACAGAACAAGTCCAATTGGTTATTAAGGTAAGGGTTCAACTGTAAGTTGGTACAAGGTACTAAGATTCCTTTACTTGTAACCGCTTGTTGTGATAATAGTGAAGTCTTAGGAGTGGTAACCTTAAAATCACCTAGTGGGGTTTTTGCCGTGTAGGTTTTCTCCATTCGTAAACAAATCACCTTGTCAATTTATTTTTCACTGCATACTTAGTTTAAATGATGATTTGTTTGTGCTACCACGCGTTTACATGTTTATTTGATCAATTAATAAACTTGGGTAATTAATCAATTAATTCATCACAAGGGGTCAATTCGTTTTTAGCCTATCAAGTGGTATCAGAGCAAAAACACTCTAATTAGGTTAATCTTTGCTGTGTGATCCATTGACCCCTGTTTGTCATGCATAGAGGATAGAATCTTATTATACCTCCTTTATTTGATGGCACTAACTATGCACATTGGAAAGTACGCATGAGAGCTTTCTTGTAGTCTCTAGATGAAAAGGTGTGGCAAGTTGTTGAGATAGGCTGGACCAAGCTGAAGGAAGCGCCGGCCGATTAGGATGATGCCAAGATCAAGGTGGCAAACTTCAACAGCAGGGCATTGAATGCTTTATTTAGTGCGATCACTAATAAGGAGTTCAAGAAGATATCCTCTATTGAAATTGCTAAGGAGGCATGGACTATTCTCCAGACAACCTATGAGGGAACCAAGGCTATCAAAGATTCAAAGTTTCAAAGGCTCACTACAAGCTTTGAAGAAATCAAGATGGAGGAGGATGAGTCGTTCGATGAGTTCTATGCCAAGCTCAAGGACATAGTGAACTCAGCTTTCAATCTTGGTGAAACCATTCCTAAACTCAAGATTGTGAGAAAGGTGCTCAGATCTCTACCCGAGAGATTCCATGACAAGATCACCGCGATCGAGGAATTAAAGGACATCGACAAGATTCCTCTGACAGAGCTGGTTAGTAATCTGCAGACCTATGAGTTAGGTTTAACAAGAATTGGCAAGTCGGGTAAGGGCAAGAGCATGGCATTGAAGGCCAAGAGCAATGATACTGATGAGTCTTCAGACGATGAGGATTCTAAGATGAAGTCCTACATTATAAGGCAATTCAAGAAGTTCATGAAGAATGCCAATAAGAAGGGCTTCGATAAGGACCGTAGGCAATCTAGCTCTTCACAGTTCAAGAGTCAAGATAAAAAGAAGAAGGATGCTAGAGATGGCGGTCAGTATACTGTTCCTTTTGAACCCAAGTGCTTTGGGTGTCAAGGCTTCGGTCACATGAAACAAGAGTACCCTACATATCTCAAGACCATTGGGAAGAGCAAGGCGCTTGTTGCTACTTTAAGCAACACCGAGCCTGAGGATGATTCTGACAATGAGGATGACAAATCCTGAAGGCCTTCACTGCCACTGTCAATCATATTAAGGGGATTGTTGAAGATGTGGATAAAGAAATGGAATTGGTGGAGTCCAAGTTTGAGAAGATGGATGAACAAGATGACATCCATACAGCCTATGCAAAGTTATACAAGGTCTCAGAAAAGCATGAAAAGTTGTATAGGTTGACTACCAAGAAGTTTAGTGATGTGGAGCTTGAGCATGAAGAGCTTTCCACAAAGTTTGATGAATCTAATCAGATTATTGGAGCACTGAGGTTTGAAAATAACTTCTTGGCTAAGAAGATCAAGAAGCTAAAGGCAGAACTGTTCCAAGTCAGAGCTCAGCTGGAAAGGACTTCAAGCGCTAAGCTCAATGAAATGCTCAGTCTTCAGAAATCTGCTTCTGATCGAACCGGTTTAGGGTATGATTTCTCTTCTCCTAGTATTGCTTCTACTAGTTCTACTATTTTTGTTCCTCCTGCTAATAATGTTGAAATTGGGAACACTAATGTCAAAACTGATTTAGCTAGTGAGAACATAGATAAGGGTAAATCTATCTTAGGATCACCCTCTAAGCAGGATAAGAAAGAAGTTAAAAACCCTAGGGCTAAGAAGGTTAACTCTCAAAAGCCTAAACAGAAGAAGCAGTATCTCTGTCGTCACTATGGAGTAGCCAGTCATACTCGACCTAATTGCTATAAGTAGCTAGCCACTCAACAGAGCAACGACATGATCGCATCGAGAAACCAGAATCAGTTTCCATCCTCTTTTGCTCATCTTGGAGATCTTCTCAAAGCCCTCATGTTCCTTTTGAACTTGAACAGTTTCAACTCTTCTCTATCACTTTTTCTCTCTCTCTCTCTCACTTCTTGTTTTTGTTTGCATTACTTGTGTGTTTTGCTTTACTGTTTTGAGTCAGTCTAGTTTTTATGCTTTGCTTTGTTTAACATGTTTTTGTTTGTTTTCAGTTTTTTTTTTTTTTTTTTTTTTTTTTATAGATATAAAATAAATAAATAAAATTGAAAAATCAGAAAAATACAAAAACAGTGTGTGTTTTGTGTACATTGGTACTTGTATACCTTGGATGGCCATTGAAACAAAGTTTTCTAAACTTTGTATCTTTTGTAACTTAAATGAGCATCTCTATGTACAACTAAGCAAGTAAGCTTTGTGGCTCGTGTTTGTGATGAGTAAGATTAAGTAATCTCTTATACTTAACACTCGTATCACTCTTTTTGACGGGAAAGACTAGAAAATACGAAGAAAAAGGTATAAATAACCATCTCACCACTGTTGCCCTCTAATTATGAAATGACATTTGTGTGTTTCGACATAGCAAAATTGGAATGTCAAATGCTTAACATCATTGGGTATTTCTTTTCTATCTCTTATATGCCCATGCATGATTTGCTTAAAAGAAAAATATGCAAAGAAAAATAAAAAGCAAAAAGATCAAAATACTTTTAAATATGATTGCAAGCGTGTATTCTAGGAGATGTGGGAATTATAGGATGTACCTCCAAGGTGATAGTCCCCATCAAACAATTATGATTGTGTGTGAGTTAAAATGATTTTCTCATATCTCAGATCGTCATAACATGTATACACTTATGCAATCTTGCGATGTTTTTTGCACACAACACATAATATTCTTTAATACTCTTGAAACATATGCAGTTACAATGTGATTTGGCCATCACAAGGTTTGCATGTGTTAATGTATGCTCACTAAACTGTCTTGACTTATTTTTAAAATATAAAATTGGTTAGATTTGTTTTGTGTGTGTGTGTGTGTGTGTGTGTTTTCGGATCTATGTGCTTAACATTTTTATTGTTGAGAGATGTTTTTGAGAGGTTAAAATGTTGTTTGGATCCTTGGTTGTGTTGTATGCTTGATTGCATTCATATCTGTGTTTTTCCCTTCTTAAAAAACTGTTTTTAAGCAATCTTGACACCTCCTTGACACCTGGCTTATCTATCTAGCTCATCTGTTGTTTTTCATCACAATCTTGACACCTCTCGATAGCTAGATGGATCAATCGAGAAATCTCCTGTCTCCTCAATAACTCCTCGATAGCTCCTCGATCCATTGAGCTTGCTTTGCTGTGGACACCTCTCGATAGATGCATCTATCAAAGCTTTTAAAGCTCGACACCTGTCTTGATACCTCTTGACACCTCGATCTGTTGAGGTTTACTGAAGTTCTATAAATTGGTTCCTTCTGGACCCAAGTGTTTTGGGTGTCAAGGCTTCGGTCACATGAAACAAGAGTGCCCTACATATCTCAAGACCATTGGAAAGAGCAAGGCGCTTGCTGCTATTTTAAGCGACACCGAGCCTGAGGATGATTCCGACAATAAGGATGACAGAATCCTAAATGCCTTCACTGCCACTGTCAATCCTACTGAGGGTATTGTTGAAGATGTCGATGAAGAAGAGGAATTGGTGGAGTCCAAGTTTGAGAAGATGGATGAACAAGATGACATCCATATAGCATATGCAAAGTTATACAAGGTCTTAGAAAAGCATGAGAAGTTATATAGGTTGACCACCAAGAAGCTTAGTGATGTGGAGCTTGAGCGTGAAGAGCTTTCCACAAAGTTTGATGAATCTAATCAAACTATTGGAGCATTGAGGTTTGAAAATAACTTCTTGGCTGAGAAGATCAAGAAGCTTAAGGTAGAACTGTTCCAAGTCAAAGCTCAATTGGAAAGGACTTCAAGCGCTAAACTCGATGAAATGCTCGGTCTTCAGAAATCTACTTTTGATCGAACCGGTTTAGGGTATGATTTCTCTTCTCCTAATATTGCTTCTACTAGTTCTACTGTTTTTATGATGAAAATAAATTATTATTTCAAGTCATTTGTAATGTATTATCACTTTTAAGTTTAATTAATCAATTTGAATGTGTATTTTATAAACACATGCTAGTTTGATTTATTTATGTTGGAAAATTTAGACCCCGATTGATAGAATTAACAAGTTTTAAACCCAAGTTGTTAATTAGATTTATTATGAATAAAACTTGTTAAAACAAACAAATATCAATATCATGTCCAAATCATGCAGCGGAAAAATAAATAATACAAGATATGATGACCCAGGAAAACCAATGAAACAAACTAGTTTCACAGTAAAAAACCTGGGGAAAAACGTTCCCGAAAAGCAATTCACTATAGTAAAGAGAAGTTTCAGATCTAGTACAAAACCTTTGTCCCTAAACTTTACAATCCCCGTAGATTGAACTTACAGTCGAAACCTTCTACTGCTTCAAAACCTTTGAACTCTTCAATATATGAATGCCACCCTTTTTGCACGGATCCCAATACGTGACTAACTAATGATGCACAACTCCCAGTAAGTGACTAACACACCAACTTGAAGAAGATGTTTGCTGCAAAGTTCTTCACTTCATCTACAATGAAGATCAAGAAGCACTTAGTTACAAAACCCTAAGGTGCAAAGACGCAGTAGCTTCTTTTAGAGAGAATAAAACATCAGTCACCTTTTGCATGTGTTCTTCATGGGCCGAAAATCAGATCTGAAAAACTGATTTTCGTAATTCTTGATAGATAACTATCCGTTGAGCTATCTGTTGCGAGCTATCGAGAGGTATCGAGAAGTTATCGAGCCAATATGTTGCGAGCTATCAAGAGCTATAGAGAAGCTATCGAGCATCCAAAAGGTTTCTCGATAGATCAAAGTAGCTATCAAGAGCTATCGAGAACGCGATAAAAGGCAGCTGAAGGGTCTCGATAGATAGCCTAGCTATCGAGAGGTATTGAGAGCTGTTGAGCTTTAATGAATCGACACTTCTTCACTTGTTTCTTGGACAGATTTGCATGCCTTCAATACTTGAACTTGAAACCTTGTTTCTTGAATTATCTTGTTTCTTGAAGTATCAAACACATCCTAGATCTACCCAATTACAAGTAAAGTGCATTTTGTCAAATGATTAACCAATTACATAAAATATTGACATATGTTCCAAACAATGGTTCACATATGTCCTAACAATTTAATTAGCTTGTTAAATATTATTACATAAGTGATGAATAAATATTAGTCATTAGTTGAATATATTCACACAAAAAAAAAAAAAATAAATATACACTTTATATATGAATATTTATAATTTTTTATTAATTTTATAAATTCTTTGTGTATCTTACATACGATATATGATATAGAAAAATAAAATATAAAGAAATCGATTCACAATGCGATTCACGTTTTGACAAATAAGTATAAAACTACAAAATTTAATTTTAAGTTAAAAAAAAAAAAATCATCAACTAACTAAAATGACCACACATTGTCAAGGTCACCGTGAACCACCATGGCCAATACGGCAATACTACACACAAGCCCTCAAAATCAACTACCCAACTCCTATTCAACCATCAGGAACAAAATTAGCAACGTAGGGCAGGGAACGTTCAATTTGCATTACTTTAAATAAATAAATAAAACCAGAATTTGGAAAAATGACTAAGATTTCATATGTGAACACAAAAATCTTGCAAAAATTAAGGAGAACCTGAACCTTTAAACATCCCCATACAAATATATCAGTCATTATCATACCAATATTCATATAAAAAAAATCTTGCAAAAATTTAATACCATGGCTCCGGTTGGTGATGAATATAGAAATCAAACCATTGTCATTGTTTATGTCAACAAGTGCAAGTAGGTAGTGATATCAAGAACCCAAAAGTCGCCACTATAAAACCCAACCACCATCATCATTGTACTCATAAAAACACCAACTCAAAGCCATATCCACAAACCCATTCACCATACTCACCAGAATACCCAACCACCACTGAAAGGTCACAATGACAACAATTCAAAAGTTTAAATTTTATATTGTATGTTTTGAAGCTAGAGCTAACAAACTGTATACTAAATAATTTCTTCTTTTGTTTTAAATTATTTAAGTAACATGTGAATTTTGAGATTGTCCAACATGAGTTGCAAAAAATACTTTTTTTTTTTTTTTTTTTTTTTACAGATATTTTAAATATTCCACTATTGGATTAAACTTCTTCGTTCTTCATAACATATACCAAATTCATTTTAATCATATAAAATTTACCATTAAATCTATGAACTCATGTGAAGAGGAAGAAAATTGGAGGTGACGAATCCACTTAGATGGGCTTGACGGTGCTAGATAAATGGGTTAATAGTGGACGGATCCTATGTGAACGGACATAAGATGGACGGATCAATGGGTCACGTGGCGCTCAATTGGTCATTATGTGGTCTCCAAGAAACCCTAAATGGAAACGATTTGCATCTCGTGATTAACCCTAGTCCATAGAGTCCCAATATGAATAGAATTCTAATGCGAGGAGGATTCTAGAGTATACGTGCATTAATGAATGATAGGCCACAAACTGAATTGACCCCTTGTAATAGAAATTAATTAATTAATTAGCCAAGTTATTAATTAATCAATTTATCATGCAAACGCGTGGTAACACAAACAAATCACCAAAAACTAAATATGCAGCGGAAATTAAATGACACGGTGATTTGTTTACGAATGGAGAAAAACCTGACAGCAAAAACCCCACTGGTTATTTTCAGGTCACCACTCCCGAAACTCCACTATTATCACAACAAGCGATTACAAGTAAGAGAATCCCAAGTACCTTACCAACCTACAGTTGAACACTTACCCCAATACCCAATTGAACTTGTTCTGTAGTGATAGTTCTCACCTTTGATGCACGGCTCCCAAGTACGTGACTAACCAATGTACGGATCCCAGTACGTGACTTCAACACTAACTTTGAAGGAGAGGTTGGCTGCAAAGTTTTTCAGTTCATCCTACACGATGAAGATCAAGAAGATGCTTGGTCACAAAACCCTTTGGTGCAAATACACAGCAACTTCTTCAGAAGAGATGAATTAGGTCAAGAACTTCGTCTTTGATCAGAAATTACTTGAACAGAGTTTGCTCAATACTTTTGCAACTTGTGTACAATTTGACGGCTCTTAAAATAATCATTTTATATGTCTAGGGTTAGGAGAAAAGAAGGCCCAAAGACACATTCACGGATCCCAAGAAATCAGATCAGAAAAATCTAATTTTATAAATCTCGACAAATAGCAGGTGTCGAGGAGCTATCGAGCAGGTGTCGAGCTTTAATGAATTTGCACTTCAGCTTGTTTTTCTTGGACAGACTTGATGACTTCAACACTTGATCTTGAAACCTTGTCTCTTGAAGTATTAAAAACACCTAGAACTACCCAATTACAAGTAGAGTGCGTTTTGTCAAAAGATTAGCCAATTTACATAAACAAATGACATATGTTCTTAGGTTTGGGTACAAAACCCTAAAAAATAAAAGGAGGCACAAGAGGCACTCTAATCTCTCTCTCTAAAAAACCTCAAAAACATTCTAGGGTTTTCCTTATATATAGGAGTGTTTTACTTGATCCCCAAGATGTTTAAATAGAGTTTGGGCTGAACTGGAACTCTGCAGAAAAATAAATCTGTACGTGGTTCAATCAATCGAGTCTAATTTTCGATCGATCGAGCCTTACAGATTTAGTCCAATAAATCTGCAATCACTTGATTCCAGTTTTACAAATAAACATACTTTGAGCAAGCCTAAACAAGACTAAACATATTGTTTTGATCATGGTTTGCCAACATTACACGTTAGAGTTCTAAATACATAAATTCCTAAATCTTTAGAACCTAACAAACTCCCCCTTTGGCAATCCATGGCAAAACACAAACTAAAAGCTCAAAGTTTACAATTAAAAAGCCCTTTACAAAATAATGCTCATAAAATCAAAATTCAATCCTAACTACTATCCATCAGTTGCAAGTGTAGACAGTAGCTCAATTGAATCAACCTGTATATTCCTGAAATACTCAACAAACGCATAAACGCATGTGTGACAGAAAATAGTATATAAATAGGTATAGCATTCTTGTATGATTCACACAACACATAATAAAGAAATATATCAATGAATAACTCATAGAATATAAATCAATAAACAGTGAATCCAAAGAAACAAGAATCAAATAAAAAATCATGTATATCAATCAATGTTACTCCCCCTAACATGAATATCCCAAAAATGATATACAAAGTAAAGCGCCTAAATACAATCTACTCCACAAAATAAACAAAATCTCCCTAACTACAAAAATCTCTTCTACAAAGTCTACTCCCCCTTTTTGTGACGGAATGCCAAAGGGCAATCACAATCCATCATCAAAAGGAGGTGGTGAGGGTGAACGCAAACGCGTTAGATCAGCTCGCAAAGTGCGGGACTCATCAATAAGGTCCACCAAAAGCTGACCATGAGCCGCCTGAATGGTCATGACAGTCTCCAAAGTACGACGGATATCAAAGTCATCTGATGGAGGTGGAGGAACAGCAGCAGGAGCAGCAGCATCAAGATTAGGAACAGCCTCACCAGCAGGACCTATAGAAGAAGAGGGAGGAGGTACAGACCCGGAAGGCTCAGACCTAGGGCGTTTAGAGCTAACTCGAAGGTGAGCAGCCCTTTGTTGAAGAAAAGATGCACCTATAGGACCAATGACATGCACAGGCTCCAAGGAAGGGAAATCCTCTAAACCTAAATAAAGAAGAATCCTATGGATGAAAATAGGATGAACAAGTGCATGTGCAGAAGATGAACTCCTATACACTTCGTTCAAAGAACGAAGGAACAAGTGGGGAAAACTAATAGGAGCATTAGTGATCAGAGCGCACAAAAAGACACACCGCTCGAGAGGAATGGTGTGAAGATTAGAAATGGATCAGATAGAGTGACAAGCTATCCTAAAGAAAAGATAGTGAAGCTCAGTAAGCTCAGCAGTAGTGATCCGAGGATCAGAACCCCACTGGATAGTAGACCCAGTGATGTAAGACATAACATCACTCAAAACTGGAGACTCATCATAGGGATAGACAAGGTGCTGTACCAAAAGTACCCCTATAGCATCAGCCACTACCTTAGGAGTAATGGAGTACTCTACGCCTCGTATCCAACTCTTTACTAAAGTATTGGAATCATAGATGCGGATAGAGATATTCGAGTATAACTCTCTAATCAAGGTAGCAGGTGGAGGAGGATCAGAAATATCCACCAAGGGTAACCAGCCCCGACGCTCTAAATTTGCCCTAATGGCAGGATCAAGCTCATCTAGAGTGATAGAACGCTCAGACCAAATTTTCCTCTTAAGATTCAACTTATCATAAACCTCTTGATTTTTCTCACAAGGGAATTTCTCACGGTCAAAGGGAGGAGGGGATGGTGAAGAGGCGGTGACAGACCTACGAGCTCTAGTTTTCCTAGGCATGATGCTAAGGAAAGGACAGAGACACAGAGAAAACCAAAAAAGATAAAAAACCAAGGGCAAACTGCAAGTCAGCACGGAAAAAATATAGAGCAAAAATCTATATGATGCATGAACAGTTAAAATGACATGATGCATGTACTAATGCAGTAAACAAAGGTCAAAATTAAGTTCAATTGCACAAATTGGCTTGAGCACAGAGTTTCTAACAAAAACCCAAAAATTTGAAAACCACTTGAAAAATTTTGAAACACATGGATGATTTAAGCCTTACAAAACATTACACATAGATTATAGTGCCCAATTACATCCAATCAACAAGCCAATTTCATCAATTACAACTCAATTTAGCAAAATCCCCAATTCGGAACTTGAACATAAACCCTAGAATTTCAATTTCTCACAAAAACCAAAATTGATCAAATTAAACTATGACAATCAAGCTTATAACGTGTCCCCATCAAAACCCATTGATCAATTGCACAAGATTTTGCTTGAAACATAAAAAATCCCAAAATAGAGAGGTCCGAAAATTTGAGTGAAAATGCATGAAAAATGCATGAAAAATGCAAATAAACTCAAAAAGGAGGGGCAAAAGAGACTTACCGGCTTGAGGAAAGAGAAATCTTGCAAAATTTTGGAGGAAAACGACAAAAAATCGCTGTAGATCCGTGCCAACTCAAAGAGAGAAAGAAAAGTTTGAAAAACTTTTGAAAAGATAGTTGAATCAGTCCAAGAAAACTGTTTTTAAAAAAGCTGATTCACGATTTTTGATTGATCGAAAATTACTTTCGATCGATCGAATCACTCCGAAATTTTATAAAAGAAATTTTAAAAATTTCGATCGATCGAAAAACAGATTGGATCGATCGAATCAGACAGCGGATCACAATATTTTTCAGAAAAATTCCAGTTTTGAAAACCTCAAACCAATTTTGGAAAACAACTCCTCAAAGCATTGAAATCAATGAACCACAATGCATGAGTATGAGATGAAATGGATTGATTTTTCAAAAACCCAAATTTGTAATCCCGGTTTCTCCAAAGAAAGTTTCAGCCAGTTCTTCTTTCAATTTCTCATGCAAACTAATGTTTTGCATAAATCTCAAGATATTTTCAAACTTGGTTGGTCAGACCACAAACACACACAATAACATGTACAGTGTTTAGCAGAGAGTAACTCGTGTAGTGTGTGCAAACTAGCAAAAGCTTGAGAAACATGTGAGGTGATATGTGTATAGCAATCAATCACAAAATCTACAAAATTCATCACATAGAATTTAAAAGAGACTATCATCTAAAGAGTTACATCATATAACTCCCACATCTCTTAGAACATAAGCTTGCAATCATGTAAGTTTCTTGTTTTTAGCCTCTTACTTATGTGAATTTGGCATCAAGCCTAATAGTACACACCAGTTTTAATTAAGTGAATTGGCATCAAGCCTAATAGTACACACCAATTTTAAGCATTAAGCAGTTAAGCCGAGGCTACACCTTATGTTCTTTTTGTGCATGTGCTACACTTTCTCGAGCACAAAATCTTATGATATGCACTAAGGTGTTCATGATTGGCTAGTGAATAGTGGTGAGATGGTTATTTATGTCTTTCTCAAAAGAATCTAGTCCGACAGTCAAATAACATGTGACTTCAAGATTAAGACAAAGTGATAAACACCATAAACATCTTTCCCACACAACATGCACTACAAAGTTTCAACTAGTCAAGTGCAATAAATAAGCTCATCAAAGCTAAACAAGGTACATAAAAACATGTTATGTGTAAGTAAATTGACCAACCTTGTCTTCAAAGACCAAGAAAAATAGAGCCAAACACAATTTGCTTTTTCCTTCTTTTTTATTTTTTTTTATTATTATTTTTTTTATTTTAAAGGAAAAACAAATAAATCCTAGAATGTAATGCATGAATGTAATGCAATGCAAGTCCTAGAAAAAAAAACACAAAAACACAAAAACCAAAGAACAATGGTCACAGAGGAATGAGCAGTGAAGCACAAGGACCATGTCAGAAAGACTCAATTAGGACAAGTCTTTTGCATCCAAAACCTTTTAGATGCACCACGAGCATTGGAGTTCTTATTCACATTCGAGTGATTTCCAACTCCAGGATTGGAATAAAGGTTCAACGCCTTTACCAATTCTCCAATAAGTGCCATAGGATCTTGTGCTTGAGGCACAGACACCTTTGATTTGTTTGCTCTCTTAGCAGCTTGAAGCTTGTAACATTTAGGACGAATGTGTCCAGATTTTCCACAATAATGACAAACCTTAGGTTTAGACTCTCTCACATCAACCCTAATCTTCCTAGGGGGTGAAACTTCTATAGGTTTGACAACCTCACTCACAGAGGGTTTGACAGTTTCACTCACAACCTCACTCATGGAAGGTTCAGAAGAAGAAGAAGGAACAAACTTCGTGGAATGTGGTGTAGAATCAAAGATGCTTTCAACATATCCTAACCAAGATTTATCAGAAGAATACTTTTGAACATTCAGCATGTGATCAAGTTTAGAACTAGATCTAGCAACAGATAAATCATGTTCCAAAGTTTTAACTTTATCAAGCAAAAGCATGTTCTCAGATTTAACATTGTTCAAAAGATCATTAGCATTAAACAGTTTAACAAGCAAATTTTTCTTTTCAAGCTCAAGAGTTTCAATTTTCTTCAGGCCAAGTTCAACATTCATAGCATCCTTTACAGCAATTTTGCAAAGTTTATTGTAGGCCTTTTGAAGATCTGCATCCTCAGAAAGTTCCTCATCAGAAAGGTTCTCTTCAACAGATACGCTTTCATTGACTATAGCTATAGCAATGAAAGTAATGAAGTTTCCATCCTCATCACATCCGGACTCATCATCAGAAACCTCATTATCACTAAGGGTTACAGCCATAGTTTTACCCTTAGTCCTTAAGAATGTAGGACATTTAGATTTCACATGACCATACCCTTGACAGCCAAAACACTGAGGACCCAATAAATTATTTGAAGATTGACCAACTTTTTCTCTAGGTTTTTCAAAGTTATTCATTTTAGTGGGATCATTCTTCCTAAAATTTCTAGGTTCAGCAGTGTTTGTACCTCTTGCCTTTCTGTTTGTATTCCTAAGAAAATTTTTAAAGTTTTTGGCAAGGTACGCAATCTCTGTAGCAGAGAGCTCATCATCAAATCCACCACTATCAACATCATCAACTGACTTAAGAGCCATTGATTTGGATTTGTTCACTTTGGGTAGGTCAGACTCATAGGACTGAAGAGATACTACAAGTTCATCAACAGGGATGGAGTCCACATCCTTACTTTCAGTAATGGCAGTCACTTTGGGTCTAAAGTCTTCAGTTAAAGATCTAAGAATCTTCCTAACAATTTTAGGTTGATCATAGATTTCACCCAAATTAAAAGCAGAATTAACAATGTCATTCAATTTAGCATAGAATTCATCAAAAGTTTCATCCTCAGACATTCTAATGCTTTCAAATCTAGAAGTCAATTACTGCAATTTATTGATCTTAACTGCCTTTGTGCCTTCATGCACAGTTTGGAGGATTTTCCAAGCAGTATGAGCAACCTCAACATTTGAGATCCTCTTAAATTCCTCCATAGAAACAGCATTGAAGATGGCATTCATAGCTTTGCTATTGAAGCCTGCTGCTTCTTTTTTAGAAGTTTGCCACTCACTAACAGGAGTAGTGGGCTTCTGCCATCCGTATTCAACGGAATTCCACACTCTCTCATCAATAGATTTCAAGAATGCTTTCATCCTTACTTTCCAATAAGCATAGTTGTTCCCATCAAAGTGAGGAGGAACAAAAAGAGAGTGTCCATGCTCCATGACTATAGGGGTCAAGGATCAGCTTAGAGATCAAAAAATCTCTAACAAGAGAGCTACTCACTCTGATACCACTTGATGGAAATTTAGACCCCTTAAAACAACCAGATTGGTTAGCCTAGTTAATTAGCCAAGTTGTTACTTAGTCAAATTATGCAATTCTAGGTTAAAGCAATCAAATAATCATATCAAAAGTATAAAACAGCGGAATAATAAAAGACACATTGATATGATCACCCAGGAAACCACACGGTAAAAACCTGGTGAGGATTTGACCTAACTATCCTCAAGGTAAACCTGAATCCACTATGCGAAAGAATCGAAGTTCATACAAAAGGACTACAAGCTCCCCGCTTGACTTCCAAATGCTACCCACCAGTAGAACTTACTGACACGACCACGTGCAAGCTCCGAATCCACAGACTCCTTCTTTCTTGAATTCTTTAATCAGCTACAAACACCCACGCTTGATATTCTTTAAGCTTCAATGGTAGCAACCTTATTGATCATCAAGATGTAGATGATATTTCTACCTTGAAAACCCTAAGTTTATGTGAAGGAAAGCTTCTCAATGATCTCACAAGAGATTCACACAAACCGCAATATGAGCAACAAAGACTTAGAGAGGTTTGGGTACAAAACCCTAAAAAATAAAAGGAGGCACAAGAGGCACTCTAATCTCTCTCTCTAAAAAACCTCAAAAACGTTATAGGGTTTTCCTTATATATAGGAGTGTTTTACTTGATCCCCAAGATGTTTAAATAGAGTTTGGGCTGAACTGGAACTCTGTAGAAAAATAAATCTGTACGTGGTTCGATCGATCGAGTCTAATTTTCGATCGATCGAGCCTTATAGATTTAGTCCAATAAATCTGCAATCACTCAATTCCAGTTTTACAAATAAACATACTATGAGCAAGCCTAAACAAGACTAAACATATTGTTTCGATCATGGTTTGCCAACATTACACATTAGAGTTCTAAATACATAAATTCCTAAATCTTTAGAACCTAACACACCACATAAAGCAACTCATACTCTTTGCATTCTTCGACTATTTTTTTACTTAAACTATTTTTCTTCTTTACTCATTTTCTTTTAAAAAAAATTTCACATTTCACTCTTAAAACTCCATCACATTAAATGTCATTCTGTTTCTTCACTTTCTTCTCCACTCAGTTTCTACTGCATAAAGCATTTTATACCAATTCACTTTGTATTCTTTGGCGACATTGAATTATTGATATAAATATTTCTACTTAAACTATTTTTCTAAGTGTAATAGCATGGAGAATAGTATTGGAGAATAGCATAGTTCCGTAGCCAAATGTAATCTTTTGTATTAAAAATTTATTTGATAAGTGAATATATGATTCTTTGAATGGTTATACGGTAAAGTCAATAGGGGTCCAAGTTGGAATTGTCACCATATGAGATTCCACCACATAAAACAACTCATACTCTTTGCATTCTTTGACTATATTTTTATTTAAACTATTTTTCTTCTTTACTCATTTTCTTTTACAAAAATTTTCACATTTCACTCTTAAAACTCTATCACATTAAAGGTCATTATTTTTCTTCACTTTCTTCTTCACTCATTTTCTACTGCATAAAACATTTTATACCAATTCACTTTATATTTTTGGCTACATTGAATTATTGATATAAATATTTCTACTTAAACTATTTTTCTAAGTGTAATAGAATGGAGAATAGTATTAGAGAATAGTATAGTTCCGTAGCCAAATGTAATATTTTGTACTAAAAATTTATTTGAGAAGTGAAGATTTGATTCTTTGAATGATTATACGGTAAAGTCAATAGGGGTCCAAGTTGGACTTGTCACCATATCTGATTCCACCATATAAAGCAACTCATACACTTTGCATTCTTTGACTATATTTTTACTTAAACTATTTTTCTTCCTTACTCATTTTCTTTTACAAAAATTTTCACATTTCACTCTTAAAACTCCATGACATTAAAGGTTATTCTTTTTTTTCACTTTCTTCTTCACTCAGTTTTTACTGCATAAAGCATTTTATACCAGTTCACTTTGTATTCTTTGGCTACATTGAATTATTGATATAAATACTTCTACTTAAACTATTTTTCTAAGTGTAATAACATGGAGAATAGTATTACAGAATAGTATAGTTCCGTAGTCAAATGTAATATTTTGTACTAAAAATTTATTTGACAAGTGAATATTTGATTCTTTGAATGGTTATACGGTAAAGTCAATAGGGGTCCAAGTTGGAATTGTCACCATATGAGATTCCACCACATAAAACAACTCATACTCTTTGCATTCTTTGACTATATTTTTACTTAAACTATTTTTCTTCTTTAGTCATTTCTTTTACATAAATTTACACATTTCACTCTTAAAACCCTATCACATTAAAGGTCATTATTTTTCTGCACTTTCTTCTTCACTCAGTTTCTACTGCATAAAGCATTTTATACCAATTCACTTTGTATTTTTGGCTACATTGAATTATTGATTTAAATATTTCTACTTAAACTATTTTTCTAAGTGAAATAGAATGGAGAATAGTATTAGAGAATAGTATAGTTCCGTAGCTAAATGTAATATTTTGTACTAAAAATTTATTTGAGAAGTGAATATTTGATTCTTTGAATGATTATACGGTAAAGTCAATAGGGGTCCAAGTTAGACTTGTCACCATATCTGATTCCACCACATAAAGTAACTCATACTCTTTGCATTCTTTGACTATATTTTTACTTAAACTATTTTTCTTCTTTATTTATTTTCTCTTACAAAAATTTTCACATTTCACTCTTAAAACTCCATCACATTAAAGGTCATTCTTTTTCTTCACTTCCTTCTTCACTCAGTTTCTTTTACAAAAAAATTCACATTCTTTTCTTCTTCACTCTTGAAACTCTCTCACATTAAAGGTGATTGTTTTTCTTTTTCACTCTCGAAACTCCCTCACATTAAGGCATAAATTCTTCTTCTTTTGATCAATTTTCTTTAAACTAAACACACCTTTAATTGATTATTTCTCAAGTAGCACACAACAAATAAATAGAAAACAAAACTTAATTTTCGTGTTAGGGATAACATAAATATTTCATGACTCAAAATTCTTCTTCTTCTTCTTCTTCTTCTTCTTGACCATTAAAAGATGCTTTTGTTATAACTCTTAATCTATTGGTTTGACTATTAAAAGCTGACTTAGATCCATATGTTTCGAATTTTGTACTAAAAAACTTAAGCCCAAATGTAATATTTAATGGTTCCGTAGCTAAAAATTTATTAGAGAATAGCATGGAGTGAGAAGCATGGAGTGAGAAGCACGGGAGTGAGAAGTAAATACTTGGTCCAAGTTGGACCTGTTTCATCATATCAAATTGCAATACATAATGCATTTCAAACCAATTCACTTTGTATTCTTTGGCTACATTGAATCATTGATATAAATATCTCCCTGTTTGGGTTGGAGAACTAAATTGAAAATGAAAAATTTCAAGAAAAATAATGGGAATTGGAAAGAAGTTTACGTTTCTATGACAATGCAGTTTTTGGATTTCCCTCAATTAGTTGTGATTTGATTCAATATATTTAGTAGTTATTGGTTGTGAATTACAAACATGAAATGAATATATCATTGCAATTACTTAATTTTAATTATTTTACAATCTATTGCAACGACAAATATGAAACAATTATTTATTACAACAAATATGTCATTGCAATAAGTTGTTTATTGCAACAACATATATATCATTGGATCAAAGTTGTCATTGAAATATTTAGTGATTATTGCAATGAATTTTTTTGTTGCACAAACTTATTACCTCAAAATTTTTTGTTATTGTTGTTGATCAATTTTCTTTAAACTAAATACACTCTTAATTGATTATTTCTCTAGTAGTATATAACAACTTCTTCTTCTTTTTCTCACATTAAGGTATAACTTCTTCTTGTTGTTGTTGATGATCAATTTTCTTTAAACTAAACACACCCTTAATTGATTATTTCTCAAGTAGTATACAACAAATAAATAGAAAACCAAACTTAGTTTCCATGTTAGGGATAACATAAATATTTCATGACTCAAAATTATTATTATTCTTCTTCTTCTTGACCATTAAAAGTTACTCTTGTTATAACTCCTAATCTGTTGGTTTGACTATTAAAAGCTGACCTAGATCCATATGTTTCTAATTTTGTAATAAAAAACTTAAACCCAAATGTAATATTTAATGGTTCCATACCTAAAAATTTATTAGAGAATAGCATGGAGTGAGAAGTGAATATTTGGTCCAAGTTGGACCTGTGTTATCATATCAGATTGCATTGCATAAAGCATTTTATACCAATTCACTTTGTATTCTTTGGCTACATTGAATTATTAATATAAATATTTCTACTTAAACTATTTTTCTTTTCTACTCATTTTCTTTTACAAAAATTTTCACATTTCACTCTTAAAACTCCTTCACATTAAAGGTCATTCTTTTTTTTCACTTTCTTCTTCACTCAGTTTCTACTGCATAAAACATTTTATACCAGTTCACTTTGTATTCTTTGGCTACATTGAATTATTGATATAAATACTTCTACTTAAACTATTTTTCTAAGTGTAATAGCATGGAGAATAGTATTAGAGAATAGTATAGTTCCGTAGCCAAATGTAATATTTTGTACTAAAAATTTATTTGACAAGTGAATATTTGATTCTTTGAATGGTTATACGGTAAGGTCAATAGGGGTCCAAGTTGAACTTGTCACCATATCAGATTCCACCACATAAAGCAACTCATACTCTTTGCATTCTTTGACTATATTTTTATTTAAACTATTTTTCTTCTTTACTCATTTTCTTTTACAAAAATTTTCACATTTCACTCTTAAAACTCCATCACATTAAAGGTCATTCTCTTTCTTCACTTTCTTCTTCACTTAGTTTCTTTTACAAAAATTTTCATTTTCTTTTCTTCTTCACTCTTGAAACTCCCTCACATTAAAGGTCATTGTTTTTGTTTTTCACTCTTGAAACTCCCTCACATGAAGGCACAAATTCTTTTTCGTCTTCTTCTTCTTGATCAATTTTCTTTAAACTAAACACACCCTTAATTGATTATTTCTCAAGTAGTATACAACAAATAAATAGAAAACAAAACTTAGTTTCCATGTTAGGGATAACATAAATATTTCATGACTCAAAATTCTAGTTGTTGTTGTTGTTGACCATTAAAAGTTGCTTTTGTTATAACTCTTAATCTGTTTGTTTGACTATTAAAAGTTGACTTAGATCTATATATTTTTAATTTTGTACTAAAAAACTTAATCCCAAATGTAATATTTAATGGTTCCCAAACATGAAATGAATATATCATTGCAATTACTTGATATTAATTATTTTACAATATATTGTATTGACAAATATGAAACAATTATTTATTACAACAAATATATCATTGCAATAAATTGTTTATTGCAACAACATATATATCATTGCATCAAAATTGTCATTAAATTTGTTAGGACATATATGTTTTAACTTGATTAAGAACATATGTCACTTAGTTATGTAAATTGGCTAATCCTTTGACAAAATGCACTCTGCTTGTAATTGGGTAGTTCTAGGTGTTTTTAATACTTCAAGAAATAATGTTTTAAGGTCAAGTGTTGAAGTCATCAAGTCTGTCCAAGAGAAAGCAAGCTGAAGTGCAAAGTTTTTAAAACTCGACACCTCTCGACAGCTACCTTGACACCTGGCTATCTGTCGAGATCTTCAGCTGATTCTTATCGGAATCTCGATAGCTTCTCGATAGCTGGTCGATCGATCGAAAAAGTTTCTGTCCCCTCGACACATTCTCGACACCTCCTTGATAGCTGCTATCTGTTGAGATTCATTAAATCTCGACACCTGCTCGACACCTCTCGATCGATTGAGGTTACGGGAAATCAGAATTTTCAGCTTTTTGATTTTTGGGCCAAGCTTATGTATTTGAGTAGGGTTTCTTTTCTCACAACCCTAGACTTATATAAGACTTATTTTAAAGGCCGTCACATAAGAGAATGAGAGAATACAAGGAGAACATATGCAAAAGGTGACCGATACCTTATTCTCTCTGAAAGAAGCTACTGCGTCTTTGCGCCTTAGGGTTTTGTAACCAAGTGCTTCTTGATCTTCATTGTTGATGAAGTGAAGAACTTTGCAGCCAACATTCTTCTTCCTGAAGTTGGCGAGTGAGTCACGTACTAGGATTCGTGCAAAGGAGTTAGTCACGTACTGGGATTCGTGCAACAACAAAAAGGGTGGCGTTCATATATTGAAGAGTTCAGAGGTTCTGAAGCGGTAGAAGGTTTCTGCTGTGAGTTCATCTACGGGGATTGTAGAGTCTAGGGACAAAGGTTTTGTACTAGATCTGAAACTTCTATTTTCTATAGTGGATTGCTTTTCTGGAAGGTTTCCCCCCAGGTTTTTTACTGTGAAACTGGTTGGTTTCATTGGTTTTCCTGGGTCATCATATCTTGTCTTATTTACTTTTCCGCTGCATTCATTATTGACATGATATTGATGTTTGTTTGTTTTAACAAGGTTTGTTCATAATAAATCTAATTAACAACTTGGGTTTAAAACTTGTTAATTCTATCAACCGGGGTCTATATTTCCCAACAAAATTATTTAGTAATTATTTCATTGAAATTTTTTGTTGCACAAACTTATTACCTCAAAATTTATTGCAACAACTTGCATAAAATATTGCAATGACTTTGATGTTATTGCAATGATTTTTTTTTTATTGTAATAAACATTTTTTTCTTGTAGTGTTAAGAGCATTTTTAAAAGTTTATTTAAACATGATTGCAAGCGTGTTTTCTAGGAGATGGAACTAATTATGCGTACTGGAAAGTTCGTATGAAAGTTTTCTTGCTGGCCTTAGGTGAACAGATATGGCAAGCTGTTGAAGTTGGCTGGATTAAGCCAAAGGAAGTGCCGGTGGATTGGGATGATGCAACAATTATAGCGGCAAATTTCAACAGTAGGGCCTTGAATGCTTTGTTCTGTGGGGTGACCAATGAAGAATTCAAGAAAATATCATCCACGGAAGTTGCCAAGGAAGCATGGACTATTCTTGAGACCACCTATGAAGGTACCAAGGCAGTAAAGACTGTGAAGCTTCAACAACTCACTAGTAGTTTTGAAGAAATAAGAATGGAGGAGGATGAGACCTTTGATGAGTTCTATGCCAAACTCAAGGATATTGTGAATTCTGCTTTTAACCTTGGAGAATGTATTGCAGAATCCAAAATTGTTAGAAAAATCCTTAGGTCCTTACCTGAAAGATTCCATGCCAAGATCACTGCCATTGAAGAAGTCAAGGACGTTGATCAAATTCCTTTGACTGAGCTTGTAGGGAACCTTCAAACCTATGAGATAGGATTAGGCTCAATGGGAAAAGGTGGAAAGAGTAGAAACTTGGCTCTTAAGGGTATAGAGGAAGAGATTGAGGACTCTGAAGATGAAGATGAAAGTGAAGATGAAGATGAGGATGAGGATGAGGATCTGACTTTCATAACTGATGAGATCATCAAGCTTCTCCAGTTTAGGAGAAAGGATAAGGGCAAACCTTCTAGGAAACCTAAATCCTCTAGGAAGGGCAAGAATAAAAAACTCCTTATTCAATGCTATGAGTGCAAAGGTTTTGGTCATATGAGGATAGAGTGTCCAAACTACCTCATGAAGGAAAAGACCGAGAAGCCAAAAGAGAAAGGGTTGGTTGCTACCTGGAGTGATACTGAGGATGACTCTTCTGATGAGTTTGTGGATGAATGTCGTCAAGTTATGGCCTTTGCTGCCACAACCGATAAGGTGATTGTGGAGAGTGCTAGTGACAGTAAGGATTCTTCTGATGATGAAGTACCTAAGAAGATGACCCTTCAGGAAGCCTCTGATAAGACTGGCTTAAGATATGCTATTTCCTCCAGCCCCTCCTCATCCACAGCTTCTGGATCAAGGACTATCTTTGTACCACAATCTGAGAAAGGTAATAGAGGTATGAAATCCAAAACTGATCTGGCTAATTCTAAATCCTTTGTTAAGCCTTGGGTTTGTCATCATTGTGGTGTTGCTGGACACATTCGTCCTAATTGCTTTAAGTTATATCCTCATAAGCAATTGTCCAAACGGTCACAGGTTTCCTCTCAAGGACCTACACATTTGTTTGGAGAGTTATTAAAAGTCTTGAACTTTTTAACTCAATTTCAGGAGAATTCTAATTCTTCAATGTCCTTTAGTAGACATACTAGGACACATGCCTTTTCATCTTCACGGCCAAAGACTCGTGCTGTGTGGGTGAGAAAGGAGCCTAAAACTTAATTGTCTTTTCTGTTTGTTCTCTGCTTTGATTCTTTCTATCTAAAGTAGGACTTTTTGCTTGATTTTCTATCTGTTTTTGGAATCATGGTTTCATGCATCTGCATCTTTCTATCATGCCTTCATGCATATGCATTTTTTCTTTCATGCATTCATGTTGTTTATCTGTTTTTGTTTGGTTGTTTAGTTTTTATTTTGTTTTGTTTTCAAAATAAAAATTGAAAAAAAAACAGAAAAATACAAAAACAGTGTGTGTTTTGTGTACTTTGGTACTTGTGTACCTTGGATGGCCAATGAAACAAAGTTTTCTAAACTTTGTATCGCTTGTAGCTTAGATGAGCATCTCTATGCACAACTAAGCGAGTGAGCTTTGTGGCTCTTGTTTGTGATGAGTAAGATTAAGTTATCTCTTAAACTTAACACTCATATCACTCTTTTTGACGGGTAGGACTAGAAAATCCTAAGAGAAAGGCATAAATAACCATCTCACCACTGTTGCCCGCCAATCATAATATGACACCTCTATGCTTCGGCATAGCAAAAGTGCAGTGTCAAAGACATCCGTATGCTTCGGCATAGCAAAAGTACAATGTCTATGCTTAACATGTTGGGTATTTCTTTTCTCTCTTTATAAGCCCATGCATGATATGCTTAAAAGAAAATATGCAAAGAAAATATAAAGCTAAAAGATTAAAAATGCTTTAAACATGATTGCAAGCGTGTTTTCTAGGAGATGTGGGAGTCATAGGATGTACCTTGAAGGTGATAGTCCCCATAAAACAGTTATGATTGTGTGTGAGTTAAAAGTTATTTACTCATATCTCAGATCATCATAACATGTATACACATATGCAATCTTGCGATGTTTTTCACACACAACACGCAATATTCCTTGCTACTTTTGATACATGTGCAGGTACAATGTGATTTGGCCATCACAAGTGTTTACATGTGCTAATGTATGCTCACTAAACTGTCTTGACTTATTTTTGAAATATAAAATTGGTTAGACTTGTTGTGTGTGTGTGTGTGTGTTTTGGGATTTATGTGCTTAACATTTTTCTTGTTTTTCACATGTTTTGCATCATTCTATTATCTTGTCATCCATAGCATCTTGTTTCATTACATTCATGCATTTATATGGATTTCTTTGTGCCCCTTGATCATCCTTGATCATCTTTATGTTTCTCGGGTGAAGCTTTCTAGCTTCTTGTACCCTTTGTCAATCATGACAAAAAGGGGGAGAAATTGTGGAAACTTTTATAGTTTCTGTTTAAGATTCTACAAGTTAGGGGGAGAAATACATTCCTTTGTAAAGGGGAGATGTGTTTCATCTTGTTAGGGGGAGTGTTTACTTCCTTCTTCTTGTACCTTGGGTCTTGTGACCATGTTTACATACATTGTGCTTATCTTCTTTATATGCTGATATATGTTTCTTTCACCTATCTCTACATGTGTTGTTTCTTTTCATTCTTTATACACATGTTTCTTTACTTGTATGCAATCTATTTATTTATGTTTCACACAAGATGCCTTGATAAGTTTTGTTTAAAGTGTTTCAGAAATACAGGTTGTCAAAGTCTACTTGCCATAAACTCTCTTCTTGCAAAGTTTTTCAAGAGTTTGTGTTAAGATAGATTTTGTTGTATTCAACAAGTGAATATGAGTTGAGTGTTTTATGACTTCTCTCATATGCTCATTTGTTTATTGTGGTTTTGTCACGGATTGCTAAAGGGGGAGATTGTTAGGACATATATGTTTTAACTTGATTAAGAACATATGTCACTTAGTTATGTAAATTGGCTAATCCTTTGACAAAACGCACTCTGCTTGTAATTAGGTAGTTCTAGGTGTTTTTAATACTTCAAGAAACAATGTTTCAAGGTCAAGTGTTGAAGTCATCAAGTCTGTCCAAGAGAAAGGAAGCTGAAGTGCAAAGTTTTTAAAGCTCGACACCTCTCGACAGCTACCTCGACACCTGGCTATCTGTCGAGATCTTCAGTTGATTCTTATCGCAATCTCGATAGCTTCTTGATAGCTGGTCGATCGATCGAAAAAGTTTCTGTCCCCTCGACACCTCCTCGACACCTTCTCGATAACTGCTATCTGTTGAGATTTGTTAAATCTCGACACCTGCTCGACACCTCTCGATCGATCGAGGTTACGGGAAATCAGAATTTTCAGTTTTTTTATTTTTGGGCCAGGCTTATGTATTTGAGTAGGGTTTCTTTTCTCACAACCCTAGACTTATATAAGGCTTATTTTAAAGGTCGTCACATAAGAGAATGAGAGAATACAAGAAGAACATATGCAAAAGGTGACCGATACCTTATTCTCTCTGAAAGAAGCTACTGCGTCTTTGCGCCTTAGGGTTTTGTAACCAAGTGCTTCTTGATCTTCATTGTTGATGAAGTGAAGAACTTTGCAGTCAGCATTCTTCTTCCTGAAGTTGGTGAGTGAGTCATGTACTAGGATTCGTGCAAAGGAGTTAGTCACGTACTGGGATTCGTGCAACAACAAAAAGGGTGGGCTTCATATATTGAAGAGTTCAGAGGTTCTGAAGCAGTAGAAGGTTTCTGCTGTGAGTTCATCTACGGGGATTGTAGAGTCTAGGGACAAAGGTTTTGTACTAGATCTGAAACTTCTATTTTCTATAGTGGATTGCTTTTCGGGAAGGTTTCCCCCCAGGTTTTTTACTGTGAAACTGGTTGGTTTCATTGGTTTTCCTGGGTCATCATATCTTGTCTTATTTACTTTTCCGCTGCATTCATTATTGACATGATATTGATGTTTGTTTGTTTTAACAAGGTTTGTTCATAATAAATCTAATTAACAACTTGGGTTTAAAACTTGTTAATTCTATCAACCGGGGTCTATATTTCCCAACAAAATTATTTAGTAATTATTTCATTGAAATTTTTTGTTGCACAAACTTATTACCTCAAAATTTATTGCAACAACTTGCATAAAATATTGCAATGACTTTGATGTTATTGCAATGATTTTTTTTTTATTGTAATAAACATTTTTTTCTTGTAGTGTTAAGAGCATTTTTAAAAGTTTATTTGTTGGAGCAAAGAAAAAAAAAATTACCTTGCTTAGAGATAGAGATGGGCTTTACCCTAATAGATGTGATCTTTAGAAATCCAATTCCCATCCACACTATAGTTTGAAAGGTTTCAATAATAGCATTAGAAGCATCCTTAGCCTTGAAGGTAAAATAATACTTAATGCAGACAACGCCCTCCGTATTTGTCTTCACACTCCAACAAAGAAAGAAGCCAACAACAACAATAATAAAGGGGTTTGATTATGAAAACACCTCATCAGTGTTGTACATGTGGATTGCTTCCATAGAAAATTCACCAAGTTGTTTCTTATCATCATCATTAAGGACCCCTCTGTTTCCCATTGACTTAATTCTACTGCATGCAAAAGAGTGGGAGAAGTTGCCAACATCAAAGTCTTGCGAATGAGAAAGACAAAGACAAATGAGACAAGATTCATGAGCATCATCATGCACAAACTCAAACTCATTATATTTGATTGCTTACCCCGCTTTCATCAACCTATTGACAATACAAAGCCAATTCTGCACGGGTCATCTTAGGGGCCTCACCTGGAAAACACTGAAGATCATCATTGTCATTGTCATCGACACTAAGAAGTTCATCATCCAAAGGTAAGCCAATTTTCTCGCGATAGGGGACGTCTTCTTCTTCTTGTTTTTCTTCATTTGTCTACTTCGTCTGCTTCTTCTCTGGTGGGTCCTCGTGCTTTTCTTCTAGCCTCGGGACAAGGACATCCCTATCCCTATAACTAGTACTATCAGCAGTAGCAGTCACCATAGCCATTCTGCAATTGCAATCCTTTAACCCTTACTCCTTAACCCTTAACTAAGAAATAAATCCATCTTTAAAATAAAATAAAATAAAGACAAAAGACAAAAGATTCATTCTATGATACATACTTGGTCGACCCTCCTAGGTAGGAGCTTTTTATTTTATTTTATTTTTTATGATGATGAATATATGATTTCACATGTTGCTTCTTTTATCCCTATTCCTATTTCTATTTATTTTACATTTTTACCCTTTGTGGCTTCAGCTCAAACCCAACCCATTTGTTGCGTATGGCTTTAATTGCTAGCCACAAGCCCAAGTCGGCTTTGGTTGAAAGGCCACTCGTGGACCTATAACGTTTTTATTTTTATTTTTTTATTTAAAAGATAGAAATTCTACTTTAGTCTAATTTAAGTGTATATATGAGTGAATCTCTCTCTTAGAGACTTAATCTCTGACCCTTCGACCCCACACCCCACAAACACTTGTACCTATGGAGTAACCTATAATGTTTTTAACCCCAAATACAAATAGTAATTAAAAATTTCACTTAATAATGACTTAGTATATTCTTCTAAAAAAAAAATAATAAATAATGACTTAGTGTACTATAATGAATCCTCTAAAAAAAAAAAAAACTCTCTAAAAAAAGTCATTATTTCTTGTGTGAATTTTGGTTAAATTCATTTTCTGGTGGTATGTCTCATCATACTACTACACTACTATCTATTTCAATCATTGGCAACCATTTAAATTCATTGGACACATAAATCTCAAATTATGATAAAATATAAAATTTTAGTATTTAAAAAAATAAAAGGGATAATTACAGATTACCCACCTGTAGTTTTGCCTGAATTTAACTTACTCACCCATGGTTTCATTTTTGACACTTTACCCACATGTGCTTCCCTCTGTTACTACTCCATAACTCATCTCCTTTTCAGACGTTACTCTAACACATAATTCATTAAAAACAAAAGCCAAAACAGATCAAACATTCCTCACTCCCAAAACACACTCCCATCTGAACATGTGTAAATTACAGCAAAAAAAAAAGGGCAAAAATTATATTTAACTTTCCCACACTTTCTCACCAATCAAACAAGTTAGATCCACAATAAATAAATAAAATAAATGAAAAAAAAAAGTCAACAATGAAACCAGCTTCAATATTCATCTAAAGATAATTGTGCGTAACTTTCCCATACTTTCTCACCAACCAAACAAGTTAGATCCACAAAAAATAAGTAAAATAAATGAAAAAAAAAAAAAACAACAATGAAACTAGCTTCAATATTCATCTAAAGATAATGAGATTAAGCAATCTACACATGCCAACTAGCCAAATAAATTACTTGCTTAACAAAGAGTCGGCTCATCTGAAGATCCCTTCTCCGATCGGTGTTGTAGATCACAAATCTCGCGCATCAACTCCTCTCAGTTTTGTCCTTGAACCTTGATTTCTCACATAAAGACCCAAATCTCCTTCAATGACAACAAAGAAGGCAATCTCTTATGAAGATACAGATGTGAATGAATTGGAATCATCAATCTCTATTGCTGATTCATTTGAGGAGAGGGCTTTGGTAAGTTCTTTCTTGAAGCCAAGGAAAGTATTGCACAAGAGGAAAGGCATACCTCACACGTTGACACACCGATTGTCATTGGAGTTAGCCGAAGAGAGAGTTATCACTGAGAGAAGCAATGGCCGTGGAGCTCCAGAACAGTGACAAGATTGAGGAGGAGCTCATCCACACAAACCACAACACAGAAACAGTGTTTGATCGATTTTGATTTTTGTTTTTGATGAGTTATGTGTTAAAGTAACGTCTGAAATGGAGGTGGGTTACAGAGTAGTAACGGAGGCAAGTATAGGTGGGTAAAGTGTACAAAATGAAACCACGGATGGGTAAGTTAAATTCGAGATAAACCACAGGTGGGTAATCTGTAATTATCCCAAAATAAAAAGAAAATTTTGGCCTAATGTGGCTACTTTCTTTTTTTGATAACCTAATGAGGCTAGTTTCTATCAATGTTATGAATACAGTTCCAGTTTGTTTATTGGAACAAAATATTTTGGTACCAGCTTATTTCGACATACTGTTTAGGAATTACTTACTTTACGACATTTTTATAAAAAAAAAAAAAAGTGGCATTTTTGTAAATAAGCAACTATGCAATCTCTTTCTAACTTATAAAGCTTCCTAGAAGCTTCCTATTTGCTTTTTGTAAAAATATACTACTCCACAGTTCATGTTTACAGAGGCCATTTATTAGTTTTACTTTTCCAACATTCAATAGTTTTTACTTTCCTTCTGTTCTATCTATCTTCTTCTTTGTACTCTTTTTTCTCTGTCAAAACGTTCTCTGCAACTCCCTCTATTCGGCATTTGAATTAAGCATCTGGGGCATGTAAGAGCATTTGTATCAAAGAGTGTATAAATGCTTTAATCATATTTTAGCCTCTAAAGCTTTCATCTTTGAAAGCTCACTGCAGCTCCAATCTTAAAAAAATATTATTATTTTAATGCCTAGGGTGGAGGAGGTGGTTTGTGCGGTTGTTTTTATTATTATTTTAATGAGTAGTTTATATTATTTTAAAAGAAATGGTAAAAAACAAGAAGTTTTGATGTTAGATGTATTTTAGAGTGAGATGGTATAATAGATAAAGTAACTTACCAGTACAAGATTTTCTGGCTATTCCGGGCAAAACGGAATGGTATTCATAAGAATGGTTTCTATGAAAATACTTGAACTTTGCACATGCTTGAACCACTTGAATTATTCAAAACTTGTACAATCATCCAATACTATAACAACCATATAAAACAAACTCCTAAATTTAACAATATTTTGACCAAAAAATTAATTTATAACATATACATGCGGTCAAATTACATAATGATTACAAATTTATATGCATCCATCAATTGTGGAAAGTCTTGTTACTATAAGCACAAGTTGTAGCCTTATACTACAACTTTCTTTAAAAAAAAAACAAAATTAATATTGTTACATATTTTGAAAATCTAATAATTAGATTGCATGTTCATTATACTCTTAACACACATGTCAAATTTTGTATTAATTTTATGGTACTTACTATATAATTTAAAATTTTATTTTTAATGCATAATTTTAAGTTACAAAAACTTGTAATTTAAAAAACTGATTGATAGCTTAACTATTTATCTTTGATCTCTTGAATTTTCAAGCATTGAGGATATAAGAAGATAATGTAATCCAATAATAAATTTGTCAAAATTCACATCTAATAAAAAGATGTTTAGTGAAGTTGTAGTTTTAAATTACAATCAAGTTTACGACCAAACTTTATTCTTGTTATAATGATTTTCTTTCTTATAATAACTATTTTTAAAAATAACGATGGACACATTAAGACAACAAAAAATAAATATAAAGAAGCCCATTTAACTTGAGATACAATTCTACGTAGGGTATATGAAGAGTGCCAAATATAGCTTATTGTTTCTAAATCTTAATGATTATAACTTTATAAGGACTAAGGAGGATTTATGCTTGAAATAGGAAATTATAGAAAGCCGTTCTAAACAATGTTACCTACCTTGTGCTATTATAATACGATTCCAAAATCTCAAACTCCATTTCTTTTCCTTTTACAATCCAATATGACTAATATTCTCCAACCAACTGAACAGACCAAAGACAGTTACAACCAAACAAGTGAAGCATGTGGAGTCCAAGAACAACAAATCAGTCTCCAGTGTCATTTTAAAAAACTGCTTGTAAGTGGAGAGCCCAACCAGTGAATAAAATCATACTAAGACCATCATATACTCCAAAGGAAATTTCTCTCACAAGACTGTTAGATACTCATTAGCAAACAGTGCTCACACTTAAGCAAACACAGAAGATTACATCAAATGAGACCAAGGTTGAAACTAAGATTTCAGCAGTCATAACTAGAACAATACAGGGTTGCATACCAAGATGTCCCCCTACTTTTTGTGATGACGTCAAACAACATTCTTATTTTAATTCCCAGTCGAGCTCCAAATGCCATTGCTTCCGCTCCTATATATATGAACTCCAGCATGCAATTGATTATCCATCTTTACACTGCTACAGAACCAAAAAAAAAAAAAAAAAAAAAAGTTCGTAATAAAAATTGACGTCCCCAGCATAACCAGATTACCGTGCCTCATGAAAATGAATAGGCAAATTACCTTTTTTTTATTAGCATATATAAGGATGCATGTGTCCATGGACTTATTATTAGATGAATGAAAATTTAATGCATGGAGACAAATATTGACCAATATGAGTCAGAAGTACCTTCCAGCCCCGCAACCTCCTCTGATAATATAAAGCTTCTCACTCAATGCTGTACAAAAAATCAGTCAAGTATTACTGACAAAGTTAATTCTGAATCACTACACCCCCAATGAATTTCAAAAACATGCTTAGTACCTGCAAGAACTAAACCAGAACTTTATGCTTGTAGTATTGATCTGTATTACCCATAGTTCAGAATCTTCAGATCAAGATTATATTACAAAGGGCGAGAATCTATCCATCACTTTCAAATATCACAGTTCTGATGGGGAGGAAGGTAATTTGTCTCTCTTGCTCTTGCTCAATGTCGCTTATTCTCTCTCTCATATTTGCTGTTTATATCTGTTTCTCCTGTCACTAGGTTACCCGGGTGATGTCTCTGTGACTGCAACTTACACGCTTACTTCAAGCACAACAATAATATTTGACATGGAAGCTGTGACAAACAAGCCAACTCCAATCAGATAGCTCAGCATACATGATACATATTGGAATTTAGCTGGCCACATCTCTGGAAACGTTCTTGACCATTCAATTCAGATTAGGGCACCCGCTTTGTGAAATCATGCCAGTTAAGGGTACCCCCTTTGTGATTTCACTGCTGAGAAGAGGATAGGTGAGTCAATCCATGAGGCTGGTGTAGGGTTTGAGACATGCTGCAAAAGTGCAGGACCCATCAAGCTCGAGGATCCTTAACTTGTGAAGCAATGCCCCTGGGATGCAGTTTTACACTGGGAACTATGTGAATGGGGTTGTTGGTAAAGGAGGTGCCGTTTATGGAAAGCATGCCGGGCTATGTTTGGAGACTCAGGAATTCCCAAATGCCATAAACCAACCAAACTTCCCTTCTATTGTTGTTGAACCTGGTGAGAAGTATCAACACACAATGCTGTTTGAGTTTTCAGTTGAATAAAGTGGCAGTCTTTAAAGGAGCAGATGTCAGAATAAGGTTGACTTTTTGTTTTCTTGCTACCAATGAGTGGTAGAACCAGATGATGAGAACTATTCATATAATCTTCCTTATGACAGATTTAAAGGCTGTTCTTTGTGTCGAAGTTCTAAAGAAAGCTTAATGTTATTAAAGAGTTAACTCTTTCTAAGAAATCTCCAGAACCTACAACACCCCCCCGGGGGCGGGGTACTTTTCTCTCACATTAGCCGTTTGACTGACAAAGATCACAACATAATTACTGCATCTCTCTCCCCAGTAGGAGTTCTTTCTTCTCGCCTAACCTCTGTCGAGCTCTTTCTCCCTGATCTCCTTGCAGGGATCTCTCTCAGGCTTATGCCTAAACCCTCTCCCTCGGCACTGATATGGACCATTCAGTTGTAGAGGGCCTTCTCAACCTCTGCCTCACCAAAGAGGAAGAGGAGGAAATAACCATCACAACTAAGAGCAGAGCAGATCTGCTTGAAGAGTGTACGCTGAGCCTCTTTGGTCGATTACTCACTAATAGACATCAGAATCTGAGAGCACTTAAAAGCACACTGAAATCAGCTTGGAAAATGGGTTCCGATCTGCAGATTGTGGAGGTTGGAAATAATGTTTTACAGTTTAAGTTCAGTTCGGAGTACCAGCTGCAATGGGTCGAACGAAATGGGCCTTGGAACTTCGACAACAATCTATTATTGTTGTGCTGATGGAGGAAAGGTTTGTCAGCTTCGAATATCACTTTCACTCAGTCCCCTTTTTGGGTTCAAATCTGGGACCTACCCTTTGAGCACATGTCTATGGAAGTGGGTAGAGAACTAGGAAACAGCTTGGGAAATTTTATTGAATCAGATCGAAGAACAGGGCAGTCAGACCAAGCAAAATTTATGAGGATTAGAGTGAATCTCCAACGAGATAAACCATTGAGAAGGAGGGGAAAAGTAGCAAATGTTGATGGAGAAAAATTTTGGGTCAGTTTCAAATATGAGAGGCTACCCACTTTTTGTTATCTCTGTGGTCGTTTGGGGCATGATGACAAGCATTGCCAGGAGTGCACTGACCACCAAAACACTCCTCGGCAATATGGTGAATGGCGCAGAGCATATGGAAACACAAGGGCTATGGGAGATAGATCTAAGTCCACTAGTAGCGATGGCGGTGGAGAAGGTGGGTATGATGAACGAAGAGATACCCACACTCACACTGTAGAAAGAAATTACTCTGCCTCTGTGATGGATGATGGGTGTGGCAGCAATGATGGACTCGGAAAAAATGGAGAACAGAATAGGAATGAATCGGAGAAGCTTAGCGCCGCTGGATCGGAGAAGAGGTTAGGCGAAAAAACCCTAAAGGGATGCGATCACCTCACACGTACGAGCAAGCATGCTTCGAAAACTGCAATGGCACATGCTGAGACTTGCGCTCCTCCCACAATGCTCCCACGTGACTCCGGTTCTACAGAGCAAGCAACTGATGCTCTATCACTAGTGGGCCTGAAAGCCCAGGATGAAAAGGAGCTTATGGATGTCTCTAGCCCTCTTAAGCCCACTCCTTTGCCAATAAACGCAGGAAGGGAAGAACCAGAAATCAAAATTGAAAGCACAGGCCCAATACCCGGAAAAAAACCAAAGGCAAAAGTCCAAATAAAAAAAATGGCCAGAGAGAAAGGGAACGCTAAAGGCCCAGCCTCTGAAACTCAGCTCCCATCAGTGGGTTCTAAACGGGCAGGAAAACTTATTTTTGAGGAAGAGGAGGAGGATCTCAGAACAAAGAAAAGATGCACTGAGTCAGGTATTTCCCAACCATATCTCAATGAGAGATCGGCGGTGGCTGCTGTGCAGCACCGCCGGGAGCAATGAATCCCCTTAGCTGGAACTGCTGGGGGCTTGGGAACCCTCGGTCAGTTAGAGCGCTGCACGACATGGTGCAACGTTGGAAGCCCAAGATTGTCTTCCTCATGGAGACAAAATCGAAAGTTAAGCGTATGGAGAAAATAAAAAATAGAATCGGGTTTGCAAATGGACTCATTGTTCCCTGCCAAGGCCGAAGTGGTGGGGTTGCATTACTCTGGACACGTGAAATTAATCTGGAAATCAAAAGCTTCTCTATGAGCCACATTGATGCCATTGTTGGGGAGGCTGATAACAACTCCATTTGGACGATCACTGGCTTTTATGGCCACCCGGAGACACACCGAAGGTATGAATCTTGGCATCTTCTTGCTTTCTTACATAGTCAATTTCAACTCCCATGGCTATGCCTGGGAGATTTTAATGAGATTCTGTCAGTGAATGAAAAGGCAGGAGGTTCTGTCCGTTCACAGCAACAAATGGATGGATTTAGAAACGTTGTGGATTTTTGTGGTTTCTCAGACTTAGGCTATTGTGGCACCGATTTTACTTGGTGCAACATGCAAGAAGGCGAAAATAGAATTCAACTGAGGCTTGACAGAGCATTTGCCACTCCCGAGTGGTCTGAGAAATTTGATGGGATGAGAGTCTATCACCTTGTGGACTCCACCTCTAATCACTGTGCATTGCTTCTCACTGCCTCTCCGCCTCAGCGATCATATCATGTCAAACGGTTCCATTTCGAAGCTCTATGGACAAAAAATGAGGATTGCAAAGAAGTCATTGAATCTTCCTGGGGGATGGGGATTGATTTAAGCACACCAGAAGGCATTATGGAGAATTTAAAACTCTGTGCCTCAGAATTATCTAGTTGGAGCTCCTCTGTGTATGGCCACATTCCTAAGAAAATCCAGTTAAAACGAAATGCACTGAGCACCCTCATGCAACATGATAAAAATGGAGAGCTGGGTTCTGAAATCAGAATTTTACGAAGGGAGTTAAATGTGCTTCTGGATGAGGAGGAGCTGTACTGGGGTCAAAGAGCTAAAGCACATTGGCTCAAAGAAGGTGATAGAAACACAAAATTTTTCCATGCACATGCCTCGGAAAGGCGAAAGCAAAACACAATTTTGGGGATTTGGGATGAACACGGTAGATGGTGTGAGGAGAAGGATAGTATTGCTCAAGCCGCTGTTGCTTATTTTGAAAACATTTACACTACAGCCTGTCCCACTCGGGTTGAAGATGTTGTGGCGGCCATTCCCACCAAGGTGTCCGAGGAGATGAATGAAGGCTTAACCCGGGTCTTCACCAGAGAAGAAGTAGCCACTGCCCTCAAGCAAATGCACCCAACCAAAGCACCTGGACCTGACGGTATGTCCGCTATTTTTTATCAAAAATATTGGAATATTGTGGGAAATAGTGTAACTAACATGGTGCTAAATGTTCTCAACAACAATCTGCCTATAACCGAAATCAACAAAACCAACATCTCCCTAATCCCAAAAAAGAACAACCCCACTAAAATGACTGAATTCCGGCCTATAAGCTTATGCAACGTAATATACAAGCTCATTTCCAAAACCCTTGCCAATAGACTCAAAGCCCTCCTCCCCCTCATCATCTCAGAGAACCAAAGTGCATTCACCTCGGACCGCTTTATCACAGACAACGTTTTGGTGGCCTTTGAACTTATGCACTTCCTAAATCACAAAACGAATGGTAGGGAAGGCTTTATGGCAGCCAAACTCGATATGAGCAAGGCTTTCGATAGGGTTGAATGGTGTTTCATTAAGCGAGTCATGGAAAAATTGGGTTTCTGCTCTAGATGGGTGAATCTCATAATGCAATGCATCACATCAGTCTCCTATTCAGTCCTCATTAATGGGGTTGCCATTGGAAATATCACTCCGTCTAGAGGTCTACGACAGGGAGACCCCCTCTCTCCTAGTCTCTTCCTCCTTTGTGCGGAGGGCCCCTCGGCCATTATTCATGAGGCAGTTAGGAACCATCTTCTCACAGGCATCTCCATCTGCAGAAGCAGTCCAAGTGTCACCCATCTTTTCTTTGCTGATGACAGCATTCTCTTTTGTAAGGCAAAGCCTGAAGAGAGCCAAGAACTCAAACAAATTCTTCAGAAGTATGAGGACGCCTCTGGCCAGAAAATAAACACTGATAAATCCTCGATATTCTTTAGCCCAAACACTGACCAGAATACAAAGGAGGCAATCTTTTCCATTTTGGGGCCGATGAATGACTCAAGACACTCCAAGTATCTGGGGCTTCCATCCTTCATTGGGAGATCAAAAAAGCAGGTCTTCTCTACTATTAAAGAGAGGGTGGGTCAAAAACTTGCGGGTTGGAAGGGCAAGCTTTTATCTATGGGGGGCAAGGAAATTCTTATCAAGGCGGTTGCCCAAGCAATTCCCGCCTACACTATGAGCTGTTTTTAGCTCCCACAAGGCCTATGTGAAGATCTTGAGAGTATGATGAGAAGCTTTTGGTGGGGCCAAAAGCATCAAGAAGCAAAGATGGCTTGGGTTGGATGGAAACAAATGTGCTTCCCAAAGTCAAAAGGGGGCTTGGGCTTCCGGAACCTACAGGCCTTTAACCTTGCTATGTTGGCAAAGCAAGCATGGAGAATAATCACAAATCCCAACTCCCTCCTTGCCCGTGTCCTCAAGGCAAGATATTTCCCCATCGGTGACATCCTTAGTGCAACACTTGGCTCCTCCCTATCCTACTCGTGGAGAAGCATATTTAATAGCCTTGGGGTTATTAGAAAGGGTTCCCGGTGGCGTGTGGGCAATGGAAAACAAATTCACATATGGGACGACAAATGGCTTCCTACTCCATCCACACACAAAGTTATCTCCCCTCCCATTAACCTCCCAATCTACCCAATGGTATCCTCTCTCATTGATCCGGACACAAAATGGTGGAGAGCAGATTTGATTAGAGCCACCTTTCTCCCCTTTGACACTGATGCAATTCTAAAAATACCCCTCAGCCACAGTCTGCCTGATGACAAACTAATTTGGATGGGTAACAAACGGGGCAAGTTTACTGTAAAAAGTGCGTACCATTTTGCTCACTGCTTGGTAGAAGCAAAGGAAGAAGTGGAAAGCTCCGGGGGGGACCCTTTCAAGCCTCTGTGGAAGAACTTGTGGCGCCTCAATCTTCCTGCCAAAGTTAAAATTTTTGCTTGGAGGGCTTGTGTTAACGGGCTGCCAACTATGGAAAAGGTTTGTACTCGTGGCATCTCTACCAGTTATGAATGCCCTATTTGTGGTAAAGAACTAGAAACTACCCATCGTGCTTTGCTCCATTGTGAAATTGCTAATCTGGTTTGGAATTACTGGTCAGATATGCCACAAATGATCCATAGTAACAAATGGACATTCAATGATTCAGCCATGTATATCCTTGCCCACAAGACTCCCCATGATTTGGAGCTGTTCCTCACGGTTGCATGGACTATTTGGTTCAATAGAAATAAAGTCATCCATGATAACAAGTACTCTTCTCCCTCCCAGGTATGGCAGATGGCTAAAAACTCACTTGAGGAATTCAATGATGCGGCAACTCTAGACTTATTCCATCCTAGACCCTCTCACACTCACTGCTGGTCTCCTCCTCCACCGGGTGTCTTCAAGATCAATGTTGATGGGTCTTCATCTGATATTGAGGTGTCCTCTAGCATTGGAGTCATTATTAGGGACTGCAAAGGCCAAACAGTTGCTGCCTTTTGCAAGCCCCTTCAGTCCCATTACACGGCTGAACTGGTGGAGGTGTTTGCTTTGGAGCAAGGCATTCGGCTTGCTCAGGAGTTACAGCTCTCTCGGGTCATATTTGAAAGTGATGCTCTCATAGTGATCAATGCTGTCAATGACTCTGCCTTTGGAGCTCCTCACGGACACATCATCCAGGACATCTCTCGTGCTCAAACATCTTTTAGTTTTTGCTCCTTCAGGCACCTTAATCGGGCTTTTAACTTTGCAGCCCATGAGCTTGCTCAATTTGCCCGTTGGAATAGGTCTGTCCACTTGTGGAAAGGGGTTACCCCTTCTTTTTTAGTTCCATTTGTACAAGCTGATATGCTGCACTAACCTGCTCTGCAGGTTGATATATTGTACTTCCTTTTTAAATTGCAATGCAATTTTATTTCCCCCTTCAAAAAAAAAAAATAATAATAATTACTGCATTTTTCTATCAATTAGTAAAATGGTGTGGTATATGTGTTGCGTCCCTAAAATGACAATTTCGTAAAATTAATCTAGAATTATAGTTTTGATGTGGATGGGCTTTGAGGTCCATTAGAATTTTTGAGAGAGGTTGAATTTTTGAGAGTTTCAACCTCTCTCAAAAATTCTAATGGACCTCAAAGCCCATCTACATAAGAATTAAGTGTATGGGTTTTGTTAGAGTGAATTTGGGCCATGTCTAGAGCATTTCATGTCTAGAGCCAGCCGACTTTGCAAAATAAGCAGTAATTTATACCCCCCAGGCCTCACAGAAGGTAAGTTTTATTTAGAGATATATAACTGTAGAGCACGCTCGTGGAGTGCCCAAATACAAAATGGTTCTAGACGAAACGTTGATATATAAAAGCGGGACAACTCTCATATTGTGGTGTGCCCAAATACACAAAGTCCTAGACAAAATATTGATACACAAAAGCGGGACAACTCTCATATTCTTCAACCTTGCTCTCTTGATTAAGGCCTCTTTTTACCATATCGTTTGTGCACGTGTTAACTTCACAAAAAACGTGTCTGAGGTGGACGGTCTAGTCCCCACCTTCAATCAAATATCAAAATAACAATATCTGGTACAAAAACATAATTAGTTGTTAACTAATTAAGCACTATTTGGGAATCCATTTCCAAATTAACATATTTGTAACCTGATTGCCATTCAAGATTTAATTCATACCTAGCATCACACATTTCAGCTAAATTATTTGTGGCAATACGCCAATACCTATATTGATGAAGAAGCCTTTTAGCCATTGAACTTTATTGTTTCAAATAACCCCACCTTCCCGGCTTGTTCAGGTTTACCTAAAAGGCTAAAACACTTTTCAATTATTTTCACCTATATCCCTCCTATAAAAATGGAGAACATGGAAAGGACTATAAGTAGAGGGAATTTGACACGAGTTATAATGCAGTTGCTGGTGGTGAATTTCTATTTCATAAAGTATTCATCCATACAAAAACATGTATAAATTTAAATCCTAAGTAATGTTTACACTAAATATAAGGCGTGTTCATATTGAATTTGTTAATTAAATTAGATAATAAACTAAATGTTCCATGATATATCATCATTTTAGGTAAATTTATAACTCCAATATTTAACAATAAAAAAAAAAAAATCATCTCATACAACTCATTTGACTTTACATTTAAACCTTTAAAATTCAGCAACCTCCTCAAAATCATAATATTAGATAAACAAACACTTAAACCTTTAAAGTTCAAGAAATAAATTTAAATCCTAAGGAATGTTCACACTAAATATAAGGAGTGTTAATACTGAATTTGTTAATTAAATTAGATAATAAACTAAATATTCCATGACCTTTCCTCATTTTAGGTAAATTTATAACTCCAATTGTAGGGATATTGGGCCCGGATGTTCATTGTATATTCGCACATTGGGCCTGTGGTCTAAGCCAAGGACAAAGTCTTGCCCGAAGAGGAGGAATCTTGGAGAGAAGGGACTGTATTAACAAATAAGGAAGTTAGTATTGGCCATAAGGGCTCAACGGGATAAGTCGAGGATAAAGGTCTCCTCGGTCGACCAAGGCCGAGATTAGAGGAAATTGTTTGTTGATCAAGGGAACATTCCAAGAAGTTCTAATGGATTGGATAAGCATTATAGAGGCACCCGACGAAAGAAGGCCCTAAAATATCTTAAGGGAAAGCTGCTACCACCGCATTAAATGTCTAGCAGCTAATTTCCTGACTGCATTAATGTGGAGAAGACCCCTGGATAGTGTAGATTTGGCTGCCCCAATGCAAATAGGGTCAGAGAGGGTGTCTGATAGGACAAGCACTCAAGTGATAGCCTAAGTGATCAACAAGTGTAGGATCAAGATGCTACAGAAGAAACTATATAATGCAAGGGATCCTTCATGGACGAGGGATCATGAATTGAAGAGAAAAATACTATAGCTTCCAGGAACCAAATTTGTAACCAAGTTTGTGAACAATATATAAGAACAGACATCCTCGGACTTTTGCCGAGGACTATTTTTCTTTAGTACAATTCTTCTTCCTTTCATTCTCTTATCATCTGAACCTATTCTAGCGTTTGTTTGATTAACTAAAGCCCAATTTTCCAACTCATTTTCTATAAATTCATTGTTTTGGGCTTTTTAGACCTAAGTCCATCCATGTAGTGGGCTGGGAATTCAAATCTGGTCCTTACACCAATTATTTAACAATCTAAAAATAATCTCATACAACTCATTTTACTTAACATTTTTTTTTTTCTGAGAAAAAATCTTAACATTTAAATTCAGCAACCTCTTCAAATCATAATATATAATAACCAAACACTTAAACCTTTAAAGTTCAAGAAAATCAACTGTTGCGTACACGCAATTATAATAAATCATCAATCATTAAATACAACCATAGAAATTCAAAATTATAACTGAATTTCTGCAATTTATATTCAATAAATGGAAGAACAATATGAAACAATAAAAAGGACATGTCCTCCAGTAACCAATGGACTTCTTTTCAGTTACAAACATTTAAAGTAGTGGAATGTATGCAATTATGGTGTATGTAAAGATTCACCAAAATAAAATTTAAAATAAAATGTATAAGGGTTTTATTTTTTATTTTTTATTTTTTAAGTATATGTAAATTTTTATGAACTTAAAAGACAAAGAAAAAGAAAAAGAAAAAGAAAAGCTTAGTAGCTACCAGGAAAAAAACTACTCCATAAATCACACACATCACTGCCAAAAAAATTCCTAAATATCTTATAAATTACAACACTGATCCACTATCATTATATAGTAGTAGTCTCAGTTGGTATATCTATCAATATAAATGATCCACTTTTTCCTTTTTTATTTAGTATGTTATTAAATTAGTTTATTGCGACTTAATCTAGATAAATGTGAAAAGACAAAGTAAAGTCCAAAGAAATTCTTTTCGGTTATAAATGTCTAAAGGAGTGGAACGTATAGAGTTAAATTAGTGTAAATTTTAAATTACACCCTAGAATTTGAGGGTATTTAGATTTTACATCTTGAAGTTTCAGAATTTAAATACCCTCTAAAGTTTGGAGGTGTTTAAGACCCTAATGTTTCAAAATCTGGATTTTACCCCCTAAATTTTAGGGATGTTTGGATTTTATTTCTTAAAATTTGGGGGTGTTTGGATTTTATACCTTAAAGTTTCAAAATGTGGGGTGTAAAATCTAAACACTCCCAAACTTTAGAAGGTAAAATTCAAGTTCTGAAACGTCAGGATGTAAAATCCAAACATCCCTAAACTTTAAGAGGTAAATTTCAAATCTTGAAATTTCAGAGTGTAAAATTCAAACACTCTAAATTTTACGGGTGTAATTTGTAATTTACCATTTTATTTTCATATATGGCCAAGCCGATGGTTTTTATTTGGAGGATTGAAGGAGTGTATTTTGAAAGATAAAGAGTAAAGATTAGACCTATGTGGGTTTGCCTATAGGCCCAAACTTGGATTTTACACGGTGAGCTATGAATGCTTGAAAATGCTAGAGGCCCATGAGCAGCCCATGTGCTGTTCACAAACACAAATAAAAACACTGATTTGGACTACTATATTTACCATAAAATCTAGAATAATAACCTTAAGCTAAGTAGGTTGGTTATTTACTTATATTTAATGCAATCTGACAAGTTCCCACAAAATTAGCAGTTTATCTGTTAAAGAACCAAACATAACGACTTAGTCAAAACTATATGCGGTTAGTTTTTTCCTTACACCGTAAAATGTCCATATGCACTTAGAACGAGGTTGAAAAAAATTGCAAAATAAGGTATTTACATTTAGTATAAAAAAAAAAAAAAAGTGTTAGAAAATAATTATAAAAATTAAAAATCGTTATTTACTTGAAGGCAGTGCTTGTCATAATCACTCAAACCTAGTTGCTATATGATGCTCTTCTAGATGGATAACTTCAAATAATGTTCTGAATACCATTTTGGACCTGTTTCGATTTGTCTATTAAAACAGAACATTTTGATACTAGCTTATATCAATGTACCATTTCGGGATTACTGCTAAAGTTATATATATACATAAATCAAATTAACCCTTTAGTAAAGGAGCATTTTCTATGTTTGACATTTGATGAAAAAGGCCACATTCGGCAACCTATGAGTAGAACATCCGTGCATAATTTAACAAGAGTCTCAAAAACATAATATCAACCTAAATAGAAAAAGTGTTTTCCCTCCATTTGACTTAAATAGAAAAATACTGCCAGCAACCTTCATGAACTTCGCGAACAGCATATTGCCAAGTCTTCATTTCCTGCAAATAACAAAAATAAGGTCAAAAACACCAAACAATAAGACTATGTCAAGTGCCTTATTCGCCATTTTTGAGCTATTAGACTAGCTGGTCCACAGTCCTAAATAATCAATTCTAACTATGACCAAATCATGATTCTGCCTTGGCCTAATCTTGCTGCATCAGCAAATGAAACCTATTCACTTGCACAATAATTAGTTGCACCCATGCTGCATTTGGTCATGATTCTTTTTTTCTCCTTGCATCTTGCATGCAGTTTGAAGTTTATCTTTATTTGGGTATTCAGCAATGTTCTTTTACCAACCTTCAAACCTTCATACTTGGACAACCGCCAAGGCAACAAAGAAGCACAGTGCAATTTGAAGTTTTTCAACCTCTTGGGAGCTTTATTATAATTTCAAATCTAAGATTATCACTAAATGTCCATCACCAAGTTATCTAGTAAGAACAATAGGTTTTATGGATCCATAGTTCAGACTGCCATCTCATAAAGCTTTTGTTGAGAAACAGTTTTTTTATTATTTTTTCTGAAAATCAAATGAAAAAATCAAGTGAAGTTAGATTCCATCTGTAGTGTTCAAAATTTATTAGCTTGCATTTTCTAACCAGAAAAATAAATAAATAAATAAATGTATTTGCTGGCCAGACACGAAGTATTCAGACAAGAGAATAGATTAGATAATCATGTAGGTAAGACATGGATCAAACAATAGAATATAAGTATACGTAAGCCTATGTGGTGCTGTTTACTTTGTAAACATATTAAAAAGTGATATGTAAGATTCCTTGGTGATTTCAATTATTGGGAATTGAATTTTCTTCATATGTTGGAGTCTAATACTCCTACTGTGAGTGGGGACTGTGTTTGGTGGAAATTGAAGAAAAATGGGGGTTTTGATATTCATTCTTACTATAACGTGCTAAGAGGGTCTTTCTGTGTCATCTTTCCATGAAAAAGTATTTGGAGGGTTAAGGCCCCCATGCAAGTTTCCTTTCATGTTTGGATGGCGGTGTGAGGGAAGATATTGGTGACAACCTGAGGAGAAGAGGTTTTTAAATTGTGGCCAGGTATTGTATGTGCTGGAATAGTGGCGAGATAGTGTATCATCTTTTGATTCACTGTGAGAGGGTGTATTAGTTGTGGTGTTTTGTCTTTAGATCATTTGGAGTTTTTGGGTTTTGCCTAAAAGGGTGCTAGATCTTTTCTTTGGATGGATGTATTGGTTGGGGCATCTGACATTTGGAATTTTTATTTTGATAGCATCTTAAGATTTTGAAGATATGGTCCTAGCGGGGCACATTTGACATTTAGAATTTGACACCGTTGTGTTTAATGTGGTATTTCGAAGGAGGGTAACAACTGCACGTTTGAATCAGCAATTAGGTTTGCTTGGAATCAACACCTGGCACTTCAAAAATTTCCAAAACAAAATTCCAACCCTCAAAATCTACCTTAAATCTTTACTAAAGCCATTTTAAATAGGCTTCCAATGAGTACATCATTAAGGAAAGTAATTTAAAAATGTATATATATATATATATATATATTTACATTGGTGAAATTCCAAAATTCGAGATTTCAAATTAACAATATTCTTGGTGCATCATGTCGCCTGCACCACTGGAACATAAAAGTAGTAACAGAATATAAATCTGCAATAGCTAGTTATAGGGTTCTGAAGATGACAACCAAAACATAAATAACAACTAAAGTGGCTTAGTGGCTCTGGTATAACATGAATTTGATCGAGAATAAGTTTTGAAAACTAGTAGTTTTTGAGGTTAAGCCTAAATTCATCAGAATCCAAAAGCAAATAAGAGAAAGTATACAAGGTTTCAAATACATCCAAACTATGAGTCCAAGCACAATAAGTTCCCAAAGCATGATAACAACTCTTTTAAAAAGAGGGTAGTTTTCAAGTAATCATTCAAATAACAGAGAAGATGCACACATGCTAAAAGGTTGAAGCTACAAATCTAGACAAGTCAAGCAGGAGCAATAGCACAATAGGTTAAAAGACGTGTATTATTAGAGAGTAGATCCTTTTCAAACATTCCTCTCCAACTAAGTTAACTCAGCATTGTACAAAAAAAGAAATTGCAAATGTAAAACATTATCATGCTTTTCCTAGCTAATGCATGACTTAGGAGCAGTTTCAAAGGTTTATTTGAGGGAGCATAGAAAGAGAAATTACCTTGCTTAGAGATAGAGATGGGCTTTACTCTAATAGATATGACCTCTACAAATCCAATTCCCCTCCACACTTTAGTTTGAAAGGTTTCAATAGTAGCAGTAGAAGCATCCTCAGCCTTGAAGGTAATATAATACATGAGGCCCTCAACGGGCTGCACATTTTCCTTAACCACCTCCTTGAACTTAAAGTTCTTCTTCTACAAGAAATTGTCCCAGACACAATAAAGCCAACAGCAATAACAATAATAATAAAGGTAACTAATCAAGGGGTATGATTATGAAAAGACCTCATCAGTGTTGTACTTGAGGATTGCTTCCATAGAATATTCAACTAGTTGTTTCTTATCAGCATCATCAATGACCCCCCCGAATCCCATTGGCTCAATTCTACCGCATGCGAAAGAGTGGCGAAAGTCGCCAACATCAAAGCCCTGTGAATCAGAAACACAAAGACAAATGAGACAAGATTCATGGGAGCATCAACTGCACAAACTCACTATATCCGATGATTGCTTACCCCGCTCTCATTAACCTGTTGATGATACAAAACATATTCTGCACGGGTCATCTCAGGGAGCTCACCAGGAAAACAATCGTCATCGTCATCGTCATCGTCACTCAGAAGTTCGTGTAAGCCAGCCTTCTCGCGGTAGGGGACGTCTTCTTTTTCTTCATCTGTCTTCTTCTGCTTCTTCTCGTGCTTTTCTTCCAGCCTCGGGACAAAGACATCAGCACTAACAGCCGCCATAGCCATTTCAGATGAGATCAGAAATTTTTATTTTTTTATGATTATGAATAAATAGATGATCAAATACATGTTTTCAATTTTTAAATAATATTATATATATTTTCACATACTTTTTCACTTATATGTATTTCCACACGTGTTTCTAAACAACAAAATACATATTTTTAAGTATATGTACCAAATACCCCCTAAATGTTTGGAATAGGAGTGTATCCGGACATGTAGGGAACAATATTGGTAGGCTGCATAAAAATTTAGAATTGCTGGAGATGCAAGTTGCTATCCCACAAAATATTGTTTCAATGAGGGAGACTTCGGTAGAGCAAATATTGTTCTAGAAATTTTTTTTAGGATGATCACTAAGAAATATAATTTATACAAAATCTAATAAAACGATAACTTGAATATTTGCTATAATTGTGAATTGAGTCACTAAGGAAAGCAAAATTGTTGCGACTGCAAAGTCAAAAAGAATATAATTATAGTCACCATCAAAGAGAACTGGCAACTATAATATTCTTCTTTGTACTATATTTTGGGGAAAAATGAGAAATTATTTTATTGAATAAGTTGAACGAGCTACAAATTTGAATATTTAGCGATTTTTATCTTTTTGTTTTATAATAGGCTTTTTGTTGAATAATTTGATCACTTGATGTTATTTGGTTTTGTCTTATTTTGTTTGGTCTATATTTGTTGTTATTTGGGCTAATGTTTATTGTTGTTATTTAAGTCTTTTCTTTTTAATTTTATAAAAGCGATTAAGGATTTTTTTTTGGGGGGGGGGGGGGGGGTGGGGGTGGTGAGAATTAATTTTGGAGCGTCCACAACACTTTTACAATAAATCTTATGCAAAAAGTTGTCATTAGTGAGTAAAAAATTAATATCATTATTGGGCCCAAATTAGAATTAGTAATAGTTTACCACATTTGATTTATTGTAAAAGTATTGTGAAAATGTTGTAAATGTAACATTATTTTTATTTTTGTTGAACCCAACTTTTTGTAATTCTCAAGTCAGGTTGTTTAACATTTTTATTAGAGTAGTCACAATAGGTTAGTTTAACATATAATAATTTTTTTACAAGTGTATATATGATTTTTTTTTTGCATGTCGGGGTGGTCCTATGACAACCATGGCTTGTATGTGGAGCTGCGAGTGTGGGTACACCCTACATTTTGTGTGATCAAAGGACTATTATTTTTTTCATTTAATTTTTTCATTTTTCCTTTTGTAGATTCTTTGAAGTTGGGTTATTTTAGATTAATTAATATGTTCGCTTCGACATTGTTGCTATTTGAAAGGGAAAAAAAGGAATAGAAAAGGTTCATAAAGATTATCATTTTTAATTGAATATGGATAAAAACAAAAGTGGTGTTTTTTAATTGGAATGAAGAAAAATCATATAAATGAAATTGGTGAAGGTGTGTAACCTAAATAGTTGGGTCGGTTAGTAAGAGGCATAGTTGTCAATACCATTCGATACATGATACATATCGAGTGAAAAAAATATTGTATCATAAATATATATTGAACATGTTTATAAATCGCACGAGACATAAATGTATATCGTATTAATCATACTATAAATTATTTGTGTCGTACTATACAAGCAAAAAGGTATCCTAGTAAAAAATCAGCCATATGATAATCAAAGTAAACTTTCCCATATCCTATGAAAAGTTGAGTCACAACATCTAAGACATTCACATGCACATTTGAAAAGAGACTCATCGTTGTCTCTCCTTCATTGCATCCCTAGATTTCATATCTTATATATATTTTTTTACCTTAAATTTCATGAACATTGCTAATCACTCAAGCAAACACAAGAAAAAATATTAATATCATGAAGTAATTAAAAACGTATCTGAAAAGGAAGAAATCTAGCATCGTCCAGGGGATGGACAGTTACAATGAACATTAAACAAGTTTCTCATAAATGACATGGATAATCAGTTAACATGCCAGACAAGCAAACCCGTAACTAACGGACCAATGGGTAGAAGATCATTGAAATCTCTAACATCCCGCCATTTATTGCCAGTGGATCCAAAGTCATAAAGAAGGGCATTTAATCCCATAAATAGGGAAAATTAACTATAAAAAGGACACGAAGAACAGACAAAAGTATTAAGGTACGCAACAAATACACGAGAATTTTAGCTTATATTGATTCTCTGTACGATTGAACTTTCATCTTTCTGACTAGACCGTAGGAGACTCTTTGTCACACACTACACCGGTGTGCCCCAAGTCCACCTATTCTTTTAGCAAGATTCATACCGCTGCTAGCTTCACATTATCCATCTATATTGGCAAGGAGTTCAACTGAGAAAGACGAATTCATACTTCATCAGTACCTATATCTTGATAGGGTAAAGGTAAAGCTAAAAGTCTCACGAATAAAAAATTAAACACAAGATAAACAATGTAAGCTTTTCATCTCCTGTGAAAAGTGTGAATAACAACATCCAAGACTTTTGCTTGCACATTTGAATAGAGACCATCCCGTTGTTGATCAACATCTTCATGCATATCATGCAAGACATTAGGCTGATATATAAATCAAATTTAACTTATTGTTGAAAAAACAAAGAACAAAATATGAAAATAAGAAAAAAGAAAAAAGGGCATAGTGTAGAACTTTATCAAAGTTGCTAAAATATGTTTATATATGTGTCAAGTCATTTCATTTGATAAAAATAGGGGGGAAAATTACCAACTTTGAGGTGTGACTTTTAAGTTTTAAGTAAGCTGTGGGATACTTTGTTTTGGAAAAATATTTGTTTGTCTAGTGTATATATATTTTATCTCCTTAGCAAATTATTTGTCCAAAGTTATATATAGTACTATCTACTAACGGGAATCATATTTTAATTTATCTCATTGTTTATGGCGTTCGGTCCTGATGATAACTCTATTTCAATATTGTTGATGCCAAATTTTGTGATGATGATGTTGATTATAGAAATGATAAGGATTATACAAATATGCAATACCTTAAAAACAATTAGTTACACTATAACTTAATGGTATTGTAAATTTGTTGAATAATTGACTACATTGTTTTTGCGTGTTTATTGCAAATTTTTAGAATATGCTCTTAGATTAGGGTTTATCACACATCACACACATATTTACCATGTCTTTTTTATTTCAATTATTTTGATCTATCTTTGCATGCTTAGTGATGATGCACAAAAATCATTAGTGAGTTGATTGTCCACGAGTGCTTCAATGGGGTACTTGAGGAACAAGAAAACCAAGAACTCACAGAGAGCATCAGGGGAGCGCCGGCTAGAGACCCTCTTAAGGTTAAGTCAATGAAAGAAAGATCACCAAGAACTCAATAGTGTGAGAGTTAGGAATTTTCTGCGTACCTTAGTTATAAGGAGGCTTGGTGCTTTTATAGTGGCGGAGGAACAACCAAGATCCCATGAACATAGGATTTTTCCTTGTATGGAAGATACAAAGTTAATGCTTAGAGATCCTAGGGTCTTTCTTCCCATATTGGGAAGACATAAACGTGTGAATAGGGTCTTTGAGCATAACGTGCAAGTTATTTCCATGTAGAGATTTTTGAGTGGTGAGCACATAAGGGCTTGTGGGGCCTACGAATCAACCATCAGGCTCATGTATTCATTTGTCGGTTTTTGCCTACCCCGTTCGTGGGGTTTGTCATTGCTCGTTGGCATGGTTCTACCTCTATCTGTCGATATGAATCAAGGCCTTTTGATCCATCGGTTATATGGATAGTCGCTTGGTAGTGGTAGGATTTCTAAAGGAAGACCGACTCATCGGGATCCGTCCTAGCTAGTCTGATGGGTCTATGACCTTATAGTATCCATCCCATGTAGTCTGACGGGTCCATGACCTTATGGGACCCACAGGTGGAGTTCGTACATCTTGAAGGGCAACAAGTTTTATAGGGCCAAACAAAAATGCCCTCATCAGCTGCCCCCTACTCTGTTGTTCGTCGGGACATTTGACGGGCTATAGAGTATCTAAAAAGAATCTTCTTGTCATTAATTAGCCGTTCTTGGAGTTTATGTTATTTCTTGGAGGTAAAAAGGTCTTTTGAAGAAGGTACAAGACACGTGGTGATTCATGGTTGGTTAATTCGAACAGCCATGTCCTTCATTTCCCGTGCCTCTTTGCCCTATAAATTGTTCAATTCCCATCTCAGTCTCTTATTTGCAATTTATCCCTTTTTCTTGTTCAAACCAGAGATCTTCTTCTGTCACTCCCTAGCTTTCGTCGCTCTCTTTGTTCTTTCGTTGGCTTTCTTTGGTTTGAACTCTCTGTTGACCTATCTCATCTTTGGATTTCTACGTAAGTTCCTTGCCCCCTTTCTATTTATTTTATTTCGTTTTGATAAACGTCTGTCGGTCTTATGCTTGGTAGTGAGTGAGTAGATTCTTAGTTTTCATTCGTCGCTTGTAGGCGAGAGAATGTCAGAAAGTAGTGAAGCGACAAGTGAACATTCTGTGTCTGTTTGCATGAAATCAGGTGATGAGGAGTCTCATTCGTCGGGACGTGATTTTATGTCTGACGAGCAGTCTATCTCTGAGAGGGAGTCATCGGCAGATTCTCCTTTGGAGGAGGAGGAGGAGGAAATCAATCCGTCAGGACAAATCAGCAGAAAAATCATCCTCCCTAGCATATGGTTAGTCAATGTCTTCCTAGTGAGCATGACGAAGGAGGTTTTTAGCAAGCTTAGGCCTCGTTTCCAAATACCTGACAACATTCCCATAAGGAAGGCTGTTAGGGGGGAGAAATGTTATACAAGCCAACCGCCCGAGGTTGGATTATATGAGGCAGCCTATATTGTGGGGTTGAGGTTGCCTCTTAGCCATCTCCATTGTCAGTTGGCGGATTATTTGGGCAAATCCGTCTGTCAGATAACCCCTAACGCTTGGAGGACTTCATAGGTGCCAAGGTGTTATGGGGGCAATTAAGTGGGTCAACCGTTCCCTAACACTTAAGGAATTCTTACTGTTACAAATTGCAGGAGATAGCCGCGTCTTGAGGTTTTTTCATAACGTTTTTTGTGGCGGGCTACCTTTAGGTTAGTGTCTGGGATGCTTAACTCCAACCATATGTGGAAAAATAGATTTTTCTTTGTCCAAGGGACTAACTAGGTGTGCAAACCCGACAAGTAGGATATCGTGGGTGATTTTTATGATCATGCCTGGGGAATTTTGAATAAGTTTGGTAGGTCGTTTGTTGCTCCTATTGGTTCATCGGTTTTTGATTTTCATTGGACTAATATTCTCTATGTTATTTTTGGCTAAAGAATTGCCGATGATTACCCCTGAACAAGAAGATTTCCTCAGGCGCTTGTTGGACATCCCTTTCATGCGAAGGTCTTGGAAGAGGCTCGTCACCCTTGATACTCTCCACGCCTACTGTGGTGGTCCCGTCCCAACCGATTGGTGTCTTTGTTTCATGATAGAGCTATCATCAAGAGCGAACGCCATAGGTTGAAACTCTTTGGGAAAAAAAAAATTGTGTAATGTGATTTACAACTTTGTCTCTAAAACCCTTGCCAATAGACTCAAAAATATTTTGCCAAAAATTATTGGAGACCCACAAAATGCTTTTCTACATGGAAGATTAATCATGGATAATGTTGTAATGGCTTTTGA